>CM027402.1:91458449-91668718 GCA_015711505.1 Sylvilagus bachmani
TCCTCCCATTCCCCCCTCCTCCCCTTCCGCCTCCTCCTCCTCTCCTCCTCCTCCTCCTCCCGCCCTCCTCCCCTCCTCCTCCTCCCTCCCTCCTCCCCCTGCCCCTCCCCGAGCCCCCTCTCGGCCGGCACCCTAGGCACTCCGTCCCCGCACGCAGCGCCGCCCCCGCCCCAGCTTCATCTACAGCACGCCGAGGTCAGCCGCTCCAGGTCCGGTCGAGGCGGCCACGCGACACTAGCAGGTGAACAGCACCCGCGAGGGAGGACCCGTTCTCTGTCATCTCCCCAGCAGGCACACCTGTCCCCGCCACTCACAGCCGTACGCATTCGCTTTCCTAGACCCAGGGCGCCGGCCACAGCTCTGCTCGGCTGCGGGGGGCCAGACCCGGCGGGAGTTCCCGGGGCAGGGCTCTAAATGCCGGGCTGGCGTCTGCTCGGGTTGGGAGCGGGGGCCATGCGCCCACAGACCGGGCTGGTTCCCCGCAGGTGGACGGGCGAGGGGCGGGGCCAGAGAAGGGGCGTGGCCGGGGCGTGACGGGGATTGGAGGAGATGGGCTCAAGTAGGGGGCGGGGCCGGTGGAGAGGGCGCTCACGTATGGGGCGGAGCCACGTGAGGGCGGAGCTCGCGGAGGCGGTGGGACCAGAGGAGAGGCGGGGCCAGAGGAGGGGCAACAGGGAGTGGGGGGGACGCTCAAGGATGGGGGCGGAGCCGCATGAGGGCGGGGCCGGGGAGGGGGCGGAGCGTTCCCCGCTGGACTGGACGGCGGGCTGGAGCCTCCCCGGTCAGTGTTGCGACACCCGGAAGCGCCCCGGGGGCGGGGAGCGGGCGTGAGGGGGCGGGCCCGGGGGTAGGGGGCCGAGTCCGTGCCGGGGCGCCCCCGCCGCGTCCGCGTCCAGTCCTGCCGGCCGCGCCGCGCTCGCCGCCATGTCGTTCATCCCGGTGGCCCCGGAGTCCGACTTCCCCATCCAAAACCTGCCCTACGGCGTCTTCTCCACCCCCAGTCACGTGAGCGGCGGGGCGCGGGGGCTGGGCCGGCGCGCGCGTGGGGGTGCGCGTGGGCGCGGGTCTGCGGGTCTGGCGAGCGGGAGCCCCCTCGGCGCGCAGCTCCCCTCGGCTCAGCGCCCGCCTGCGCTGTCCGGACAGTGCGGTGAACGCACGCCGCACGTGTCGCAGCCTCTGCCTGCGCCCCGCAGTGTTCAGGGCATGTGTGCAAGTCGGGTCCCAGCCGCCCCGGGGAGCTGCGGTGGGTCGGTCCGGGCAGACGCCTCGGTCTGCTCGTGGTTTCGCAACCGGCGGGCCTGCCCAGATGTTGCATGGACACAGCAGCGAGGGCCTGACCCGGGAGGCCCCGGCACCTTAACCTGTGCGTTGGCCAACCAGCTTCCCAGACCTGGAGCCTCCCCCTGCCCTCTGGGACACTCTGTCCTGGCCACACCAGGAGCCCAGACCCTGGGTGTGGGGGCAGGGCCGCCCCCGCTGGGACCAGCATTCCAGGGGAGCCTGGCCCGGGGCCGGAGCTTCCGTGTTAGGATGTTACTGGAGATGAACCCCCTTCCCCCATCTCTGGCTGCTCCTGGGCTGGGAGAGCTGATTTGCTCAGAGCCCTGTTAAGGCACCGGGCCCTGGCCCTGCCTCTTCCCACCAGCCTCTGCTCTGAGCAGTGTCCTACCCCTGGGCCTTAGCGCGTGTTGGTCCTGCCATACGGAACACTTTCTTCTACTTCCTACATCCTGGTCTCTTCTCGCTCTTAAGGGCTCGGCTTCAACGTCCCCTGCAAACCCTCCACGTGAGCGCCTTGCTGCAGCTCAGCTGGGGTCACCACCTCCAGCCTCTTGCTCCTGGCAGGCCCGGCGCGTGCTGTGGAAATGCTTACAGCAGGAGGGGCGCCCACCTGTGTGTGCTCTGGCGCTGTGTGATTGGCTGAATTCTCAGAAGGAACCTGCCGTGTGTCATTGTCCCCACTTAACAGGCGAGGAAACTGAGGCTCAGACAGTAACAGGCATGCCCCAGGTGGGGGCAGATTGGGGGCTGGGCTTCCCCTGCATCAGCCTCCCAGCCTCACCCCTTCCCCTCCTCATGGGCTGGGGGTTGGGTCAGGCCTGCCTTTGTACCACACGCACCCAGGTGTTATAAAGCAGACTCACTGAAAGTGAGCCACAGGAGGACTGAAGCCCACAGAGGACCAGGGCCTTCTCGAAGGGCAACCATGCGGTGGTAAAGGACTGAGCAGCTGGGAGCCCTCCTAGGTTAGCACTGGAGGAGGATAACCGTCCAGGCCAGAGCTGAGGCAGTCGGCCTCCCAGACCGCTCGTCCAGGTGCTCGGGCCACAGCGTGGAGCGCGGGGCTGTCCCTTACACCCGACAGCGTGGAGCGCGGGGCTGTCGCTTACACCCGCCGCTTGCAGCCTTTGTGTGCGGCTGAGAACACAGGCAGCCACGCTGTCACTACATCTTCTGGGCTGCCCTGGCCGGCAGTGGCTCCTTTGGGCCTCCAGCTGGGAGTGGGGACCAGGGTCGGCCACGCCCATCCTCCGAGTGGACAGTCCGCTCGGATCCACAGCTGAGGCCCAGCGAGTTGGCAGTTGGGCTGGGACTGAGTGGCTCAGCTCTGCCAGGGGCCTCAGGGTCGGTGAGGGTCTGGCCTGTGCCCAGTCCCGGGATGGGGCATGCATGAAGAAAACCTGTGCGGGGGAGGAGCCACGGAGGATCGGGGCTGCTGGTAGCCCTACCTGGAAGTTCCCTGGGCCTGGGGTGGCTCAGCGCGCGGGCCAGGAGAGTGGGGAGCTGGTTCGCATAGCGCTCTGGGGGTGAGGGTGGAGTGGCCCACAGCCAGCCCTCCGGGTCCCTGTGGATGAGCAAGGCTCAGGGTTGGAGGCCAAAGAGCAGCCTCTGCGAAATAGTTACAGCTTCTGCCGGGCCGGAGCTGGGGCTGGCATTTTACGGTGCAGAGGGTCACTTCCCTGCATGCCCCGGGCGGTCTGACGGCTCGCAGCTCTTAGGGAACCTGAACTCCCCGCCGCATGAGCCAGCAACACGACCTGTTCCAAGCCACCTGCCCCCAGCCCTGTGTGTGAGCACTTAGCAAGCAAAGGCCTGGAAAGTATTCCAGCTGCCAGGAGAGGTAGTGAGCTCCCTGTCACTGGAGGCATCGAAGCCAGCCTGGGGAACATTGCCGAGTTCTGTGACTCGAGAATGGGCTTGGACCAGCCTGCTTGTGCCTCCCTGCTCCGAGGCGGATTATTCGGTTCCCATTCTGCTAACACAGGTTCTCTCTCCTCTGTGATCTGGAAGCGGTGGTGGCACCGGGGAGCTGGGGTCGGAAGGGGTTCCTCAGGACATCTCTGGGGGCCCCATCCGGCTTTCTGTGCAAATGAGCTTTGCCTGCCCGAGGCTTTCCCCTGCTGACCATGCCGTCTCCTCCCAGCCCAGACCCAGGATTGGCGTGGCCATCGGCGACCAGATCCTGGACCTGAGTGCCATCAAGCACCTCTTCACGGGGCCTGTCCTCTCCCAACACCAGGATGTCTTTGATGAGGTGGGTGATGGGGGCTGTCCCCGATCTCGGCACACCCTGCAGATGCCACCAGGCACACGCTCCTTGCCTCCGTGTGAGGTCTTCAGGGCTCTACATGGGTGAAACTGGGACAGACAGGCTAGCCGGGGGTGGCCTTGGGGGCTGGCTTCTCCCCTCTGGGTGCGTTCCCGCGTCTGTGTCTGCACCCTGGGCCTCTGTCTCAGGTGCAGCTCAATCTTTTTCAGCCTCTGTCCAGTGCCTGGGTGGCCCCAGCGGATGGGGCCCTGCCTTGCAGCCTGAAGTAGCACTGCCCTCCATATCCCTGGTCTACTTTCTACAGGCTCAAAAAGGTTGTGTCCACACCCAGCAGGTGCAGACTTAATTGGTTGCCCTTACTCTCCAAGCAATACAGTGTAACAGGGTTGGAAGGTTTGCATGGGTTAGCAGCCGCAGAGGCGTGGCTTACCAAACCCTGGAGGGTGTGCTTAGCTGCCCTACAAGCATTACCCTGTTTACATAAGGGACCCGAGCACCTGCGGATACCGAGGGGCCACTATCTGTGGACTCGTGCGATGGTCGTGAATTCCCTTCCCTGTCAGCGGTCAGCTTGGCTGACGGGCGTCTTCCCGCTGGTGTCGGGAGGTCCCTGGGATCTATGGAGAGCTTCCTGTGTGCCAGGCGCTGTAGGAAGGCGCTCCCCGTCAGTCCTTCGGGGACCCCTCTAGCATAGGAATCAGAATCCTCACTAGATGGGCGGGGACCTGAGTGTCTGGAACAAGACCTGATTCTCCCTGGAAGTGTTAGAGCCAAAGCCGGCCCCTAGCTCCTCCAGTGCTGCTCCTCCCATGCCCCTGGCTGCGGGACCCTGGCTTAGCTTAAGTGGGGCTTGGACGTTTTCTACCAAGGGCCATTTGGTTATTTACTACGTCATTTACAGGGCATACAACATTATCAGCTTCAACAGTAGCCTGTTATAGATGCATTGAGAGAGAGAGACAGAGAGAGAGGTCTTCCATCCACTAGGTCAGTCCCCAGACAGCCACAATGGCCAGTGCTGGGCCAGGTCAAAGCCAGGAGCTTCATCCAGGTCTCAGGTGCAGGGGCCCAAGCACTTGGGCCATCGTCCGCTGCTTTCCCAGGCCACTAGAAAGGAGCAGGGTCGGAAGTGGAGCAGCCAGGACTCAAACTGGTGCCCGTGAGTTTGGACAGGGGCAGAGGCTCAGGGGGTACCCTGAGGGCTGTACCCTGCATGTGATGGCCTCTCTCCATGTCTCGGTCCTAGCCAACTCTCAACAGCTTCATGGGCCTGGGCCAGGCTGCCTGGAAGGAGGCGAGAGCGTTCCTGCAGAACTTGCTGTCTGCTGGCCACGCCAGGCTCAGAGACGACCAGGAGCTGCGGGCGCGGTAAGGGGCGCGAGGGAGCAGACACGCGGGGCAGACGAGGACTGGGCGGTGGGCGCTGCTGCCGTGGCCTTGGCCTGGGCGGGTCAGCTCACCCCGTCCAGCCCCTGCCGGGCTGCATGTGGGTGGGAGGGCCCTGGGCAGGGGCTGGATAGGGGTGAGGCCCTGGCTGCTGGTGCTAGAGCCAGGCCAGCCCCTGGGCCACCCTGTCACTCAGCCGTTCCCCATCAGCATCAGCCAGCCCTCACTGGGCTCTACTGTACCGCAGGGACAGAGATGGGGCCTTTTGGGGTTAGGGGTCAGACGTCCTCCCTGTGGGGTCTGGCCTGGAGGTGCCCACTGGAGCTAGGAGGCAGGATTCCGGGATGGTCTGAGTGGATCCTGCGGCGGGTGGGGGTGGTGGAGTGGGGATGACCAGAGCTGGGACCCCTCTTTGCTGCTTCTTGACCTTGAAGCCCCTGGTTCTGTGTTTCAGCGCCTTCACCTCTCAGGCTGTTGCCACGATGCACCTGCCAGCCACCATAGGTGAGTGTAGTCTCTTTGCTGACCCGGGATGAGCAGCTCAGCAGGCCAAGCAGGCTGGCCTGGGCTTCTGTCCCCACGTCCCAGTAGGGAGGACACAGGAGGGGCCCTGGGCCAGTGTCCCCCTCCCCGTCCCTGACAGCTCTCAGTCCCCAGGCCTGGCATTGGCTCAGGCTGCGTCTGGAGGCCGGTTAGGGGCCGACACCCCTGCTCGAGTTTGTGATGAAGCCCTCGCCGCTCCCTGGGGGCCGCTCCTCTCCTGGGGGCCGTGGGACAAGTGCTCTGGGCTCCAGCAGGAGTCAGCAGCTCTGAGGAAGGAGGCCAGAGGCCCAGGAAGGGCTGCAGCGTGCGCACTTGGCAGGACTGCCGGCTGGGGTTGCCATGGGGAAGTTGGCATTGCTGGGAGGCTGGCTGGGCGCCCTGGCCCCGGCCCGCAGTCAGGAGGAGGCTTTGCATGTGGACGGGCCTGGGCCCCTGTGCTGAGGGGTTGGCTGTCCCTTGGGCAGCTCTTTGCAAAAGGCTGTGTGGAGTGCAGGGCAGGGCAGAGCAGGGCCTGATCGCCTACCCTCCCTCCTGTGCTGTTAATTTGTTGCTCTTGTTCTGGATCTTTATTTTTGTTTTATTTATTTGAAAGGCAACATGAGAGAGAGAGAGAAAGAGAGCGAGCTTCCAACCACTGGTTTATTCTCCAAGTGATCGCAACAGCTAAGGTTGGACCAGGCCAAAGCCAGGAGCCTGGAACTCCATCTGGGTCTCCCACGTGGGTGCAGAGGCCCAGTCACTTGGGCCATCCTTGGCTGACTTCCCGAGCGCAGTAGCAGGGAGCTGGATTGGAAGTGGAGCAGCCAGGACTCAAACCAGCACTCCTGGGATGCCGGTGCTGCAGATGGCTGCTTAGCCCACTGCACCACGACACTGGCCCCATGGTTTTAGTCTTTTGAAAACCCTTCTGGCGGGTGCTGTAGCTCAATAGGCTAATCCTCCGCCTTGCAGCGTTGGGGCGCCAGATTCTGTCCCGGTTGCCCCTCTTCCAGGCCAGCTCTCTGCTGTGGCCCGGGAGTGCAGTGGAGGATGGCCCAGGTGCTTGGGCCCTGCACCCCATGGGAGACCAGGAGAAGCACCTGGCTCCTGCCTCCGGATCAGCGCGGTGCGCCGGCCGCGGCGGCCATTGGAGGGTGAACCAATGGCAAAAAGGAAGACCTTTCTCTCTGTCTCTCTCTCTCACTGTGCACTCTGCCTGTGAAAACAACAACAACAACAAACCCTTCTGTTATTTCTGTGCTGTTATTTGGTGCTAAGTAGTGTCGATGGCTCAGACGAGCCACCGTCTTGCTCCGGCCACCCACCGCCTCGCGTTTCTCTCATCCTCCCCTGTATCTATCTGCCCCTGAGCTGCGGCACCCCACTCTCTGTTTTGGAAGCTGAACAAGCAGCCAGTCCTGACCGGCTTACCCTAGCAGTTCACTCTCCACTGGGAGAGCGGACAGGAGCCGGCCCACCACTGGCAAAGGACCCCACTGTCCATTGTAATCAGTGGGCAGCGAGCGGGCCGTGTTTATGGCACCGAGGGAGAGTCACGCAGAGTGATGGCTGGGCTGAGGCTGGCCCCGAATGGCCACGGTATAGCAAAGAAGTGCGTACCCATGGCCACAGTGCCCATGGGAAGTGACACCCCAGGAGACAGCTGCTGAAGGGAAGCTGGGGTGGGGGAGGGGAGGATCTTGCCAGAGAGAATGGGGAGGGCTTCCTGGAGGAGGCTGCCGGGCTTGGAGCACACAGAGGGAGGACTCAGGCACAGATTCAGCAAAGGCGGGGTTCGCGGAGCCCTCGGGGGGTCTCAGGAGCAGCTGGCGGTGGAAATGGGAGACTGGGGAAGGGGCGTGGTGTCAGCCACTTCCTGTCTGGATCCCACCGCGTGTTTCAGAAAGCCTTGGCCCCTTCCTCTTTTTTCAATTCTTTTTTTTAAAAAGATTTATTATTTGAAAGGCAAAGTTATATAGAGAGAGATTGAGATCTTCCGTCTGCTGGTTCGCTCCCCGGAGTCCATGCAGGCCGCGGGGTGGGCAGTGCACAGGTCATCGTGTGGGCAGTCCCGGCCCCAGCCCTCACGGGGTCCCGGATGGCGTTTCCGGTCTGCCCTCTGCAGGAGACTACACGGACTTCTATTCCTCGCGACAGCACGCCACCAACGTCGGCATCATGTTCAGGGGCCAGGAGAACGCGCTGATGCCCAACTGGTATGTCCCGCACCTGACGCCTGGACCATGGCCACCGCGGCTGTCTGCCCTGTAGCTGCCCGTGGGCCCCAGCAGCTGCCGGGTTGCCCCGCTGGGCCCCGGGGGAACCGGGGAGGAAAGGCCGGAATGACCTCGCGTGGAGTTGCCATCTCAGGTCTCAGCCTCTGGTCCGTGGACTCTGGCCCTGGGGTGGGTCCCTTAGGCAACCTTCTGCCTACCTTCTGCGTTCTTTCATTTGTGAGAATCGGCCATGACTCTGGTTGCCTTGGCACGTTTTAAACCCTGCGCTGTCCTGAATGAGAATGTCCAGGTATGCCTGGTACCTCCTGTTCCTCCAGACGCAGTGCATTGCATTCACGTCTTGGACCTGAGCCGCCTGATTCTGAACCCAGCTTATAGGAGGGAAAAATGAGGCCGGAGAATGGACTAGGGCTGAGAACCCCAGCTGCAGGCCGCACACTTTGTTCTGCCTTGTCCTGTGGGAGCGATGGCTCCCGAGCCCCAAGGCCTCGGCACTTTAGAGAGGGCCATGCCCGCAGGGGGAGGCTGTGTGAGGACCAAGAGGAAGAAGGAAGGAGGTGAGAGAGAGGCGGTCCCAAGGCAGGGAAGGTGAGCAGCGAGGCTCAGCCTGCAGAGCCTGGTCTCCAGGCTGTCACTCAAGGTAGGCAGACAGAGACTCCGGGCCCGGCCACCCACAGCCTTTCTGTTCTACTGTCCGTGGGGGTGAGACCAAGTGGACTGTGCATCCCCCAGGGTGCGGGCTGCCGCCTGGGGGCCAGGACTCAGTGGCCAAAGGGCATTAGCAGGGAAGCTGGATTGGAAGAGGAGCAGCCAGGACACGAACCTGCTACACCGCAGTGCCGGCCTCCATAAGCGTCCATTTTGATTCCATTTCTCCGTGAACTTTCTGCCTCACCTGTATTCTCACATACTCTGCTCCAATTTCTCTGTGCAGACACTTCTTTCCTGCCAGTTTGAGTGTTTTACAACGAACAGAAATTGACCCTGTGTTGCAATGCATTGCAAATATTTTCTTCCTATGTGTTATCTTTTTGACTTTATTTGCTTTCTTGATGTGGACTTCTACATTTGTAAGAAGTATCACCTGTCGTTGGTTCTCTCCACGGCATTCATTCTTGTGCTGTGTTTAGAAAGGCTTTCTCGGCCGGCGCCGCGGCTCACTTGGCTAATCCTCTGCCTTCGGTACTGGCATCCCAGGTTCTAGTCCCGGTTGGGGCACCAGTTCTGTCCCGGTTGCTCCTCTTCCAGGCCAGCTCTCTGCTGTGGCCCGGGAGTGCGGTGGAGGATGGCGCAAGTGCTTGGGTCTCTGCACCCCATGGGAGACCAGGAGGAAGCACCTGGCTCCTGGCTGTAGATTGGCACAGTGCGCTGGCCGTAGCGGCCATTTGGGGAGTGAACCAACAGAAGGAAGACCTTTCTCTCTGTCTCTCTCTCTCACTGTCTAACTCTGCTTGCCAAAAAAAAAAAAAAAAAAAAAGGTCTTTAATCCATCTGGCACCTCCTTTGTGTGTGATGTGGGTAGAGGTCCTGCCTTTCTAAACACGTACAGGGGTCTTTGTCTTATCTGACTCCCAGAATCACGGCTCCGTGCAGGGCCTTGGCACCATGTTGGGGATCAAAGCAATGTGGAGGGGGCTCGAAGTATGGAGGAGGTAGTCTGTGGGCCATGTCACACGAGGGGCCCTGCAGCCCAGCGTCCCTGGGCGACTGGCCACAGTCAGGAGAACCCGCTCCTGGTGTCGTCTGCTCTGGGGGTGGGAGAGACTCCCTCCTTCACGATCTCTTGCGGTCTCTGACTTGTAGGCGGCACTGGGCGAATCCTCTGCCCTGAGATGCAGGTGCTGTGTTCCTTGGGTCCAACTGTGCTCGGTGCAGGGCGGGTGCAGAGGGCACAGCGGAACTTGGTGTGAATCACAGAGACCCCCGTTCCCGCTGCGTGACCCCAGCCCAGCCAGGGGCACTCACAGGGCCCGGTGCTGGCCGATGACGCTGTCACACAGGCCCTTGTAGAGGGGACACCGAGAGGGAGATGGACGGGGAGCCCGCGGCGGGCTTGGTGTTCAACTCACAGCGGCCAGTGAGAAGACTCCCACCCTCATGCACCTGTCGCCACCACCCCACTCCAGGACGCTGTGTCTACTGACCCCACGAGTCAGTCCCTGCCCCTTCCGTCCCCCTGGCTGCCCACGACCTCCTTTCTGTGTCTGTGACTGTGACGATGGCGGACCCTCGTCAGTGGCGTCCTGCGACATCTGTCGTCTTGTGTCTGGCTGCTCTCCCTTAGCGCGGCGTCCTGAGTTCTCCCACCGTGTGACCCAGCACGCTCTATCGTTTGTCTCTTCATCCACCCCGGACCCTCGGGAAAGCTTCTTGACTCTGGAACCTGTACCTATGTCAACTCTTTTCACTCCTGGCTTTAAAATTTGGACTTTTATTTTTAAGATTATTTTTATTCTATTTGAAAGGCAGAGTTGCAGTTGGGATGGGGGGGCGCTGGGCAGAGATACCTTCAATCTATTGGCTCAGCGCTCCAAATGGCCATAAAGGGCAGATCTGGGCCAGGCTGAAGCCAGGTGCCTAGAACTGCGTCCCACATGGGTGCAGGGGCCCCGGGCACTTGGGCCATCCTCCACTGCCTTCCCAGGGACATTAGCAGGGAGCTGGATTGGAAGTGGAGCTGCTGGGACTCGAACCAGCTCTCATTTGGGATGCCGGCACTGGAGCATTGGCTTAGCCTGCTGTGCCACAGTGCCAGCTCCTAAAACATTTCTGCTTTATGCCAGGAAGTGTCTTTGACGCCCGGCCCCCTCTCCCCTCCTGTTATCAGGCTGCACTTACCGGTGGGTTACCACGGCCGTGCGTCCTCCGTCGTGGTGTCTGGCACCCCGATCCGCAGGCCCGTGGGGCAAATGCGACCTGACAACAGTAAGTGCTCCCAGCGCCCAGCCCTCGGCACCTGCCGTGAGCTCGCCGGCCGGGCCCTCACGGCAGCCTCTCGTGTCTCGTGTTGTTCCAGCCCAGCCTCCTGTGTACGGCGCCAGCAAACGCCTGGACATAGAGCTGGAAATGGTAAGCTGAGCCTCCATGGAGGAGTTCCCGGCAGGGCTGCGCCCCGCGCCGAGCTCGCGGCTTGTCCCCAGCCTGCCATCGGAAGCGCGGGCCGTCGTCACATGCAGATCCCGTGTCTGCACGTGCAGAGCAGTGAAGCATGGAGTCAGCGGTTGGCCGTGTTGACACGTGTGTCCGTACTGACACGCGTGTCCTTCTAGGGTGTGTTCAGTGCCTGGGGCTTTTTGTGGGGGTGGTTGTGCTGTTTATAACATGGTCCCCGTTGCTGAAATGCTGTTGGCTGTTCCTAAGTGCGAGAAAGTCTGGGAAAGTTCATAGGAAGTGTTTATTACGAAAAAACTTCATGGGTTTCCACTTTTAAAAATGTTTCGCACCAAAATAAACTTAACCTTTTAATTCGCTTTGGCTGTGAACTCTCGGAAGTCCCCTTGGGTGTCTGGATCGGCTCGGTAGATCCTGCAGTCGGCCCAGTGTCAATCCAGATGCTGGCCGCCCTTCTGATCCAGCTGCCTGCCGACGTGCCCGGGAGAGCCGCGGAGGGTGACCGAGCACAGGGCCCCTGCCACCCATGGGGGAGCCCGGGACGGAGCTCCTGCTTCGGCCTGGCCCATTTGGGGAGTGAACCCGTGGAGGGAAGATCTCTGTCTCTTTGTCTTTCACATAAATAATTTTTTTTAATAAAAAAAAGCTTCATGGGCCAATGGAATTAAAAGGTAATTTCCATGAGCATGTTGAAGCCCTCTGTAAGTGAAAGATGTCTTTGAAAAGGAACACGCAGAACACGGTTATGCATTGCGTATTTATCAGTGCCCAGAGCCTCAGAGAGCCACACCGTGTGTATCTCCTGCAGGCCGAGGGTCAGTGTTTGCTGAGTCATTGTCTTGGCGAGAATCTACCGTGTACGCCATCGCACGCATGGCTGGGCCTGCACAGCCCCAGAACCACAGTCATTTCAAGGCTGTGTGTGTGTGTTTTTATTAATTACACTTTTTCCTTAATTATAAAAGTTTTTCATCTTATTGGAAAGTCAGAGACATGGAGAGAGAGATACACAGAGCTGGTCCAACCACTGGTTCATCCCCCAGAGGCCTGCAACAGATGGGGCTGAACCAGGCCGAGGCCAGGAGCCCGGAGCTCCATCGTGCTCTCCCATGTGGGTGGCAGGGACCTGAACTCTTGAGCCGTCACCTCCTGCCTCCCAGGGCGCATGTTAGCAGGAAGCTGGATGGAGCAGAGTGGGGCTTGAACTCTGTATTCTGATGTGGGATGTGGGCATGCCAGATGACGTCTTCACAGCCGTACCAGGTGCGCATTACACGTTAGGCTTTTTATTTTGACGTCATCACCGAGATAAGAAATAACACAGAGGCTCTGAATGCTGCTCACACGGCCTCTTCGTGGTGCCAGCCTGCACAGCCACAGTGCCGCGTCGCAGCCAGGGTGTGGATGCCAGTGTACTCGGCTCTGTTACCCCAAGGACCTCTCTTCTTTTTAAAAAAAATTTTTAATTTGAAAGAGTTACAGAGAGAGAGAGAGATCTTCCATCCTCTGGTTCACTCCCCAAATAGCCACAATAGCCCAGCCTGGTCCAGGCTGTAGCCAGGAGCCCAGAAGTCCATCCAGGTCTCCCACATAGGTGCAGGGGCCTCAGTACTTGGGCCATCTTCCACTGCTTTTCCAGGCCTATTTACCAGGGAGCTGGATTGGAAGTAGAGTGGCTGGGACTTGAACCGGCACTCATAAGGATGCTGTTCTCACAAACAGCGACTTAACTCCCAACGCCACATCACCGGTCCCTTTAAGTTCCGTTTTTAAGAGGCACACTGGGCTCTGAGCAGCCTCCAGGGTGAGGGGACCAGGAAGGCAGTGGAAGGGAGGGGCTGAACTGGAGAAGGGAGGGAGCCGGGGCAGCCAGCCCGGCACCCTGGGCCGCAGGTGAGCCGGGACAGCAGGCAGCCCAGACTCTGATCAGCTCGGGAGAAGGGAGGGAGCCGGGGCGGCCAGCCCGGCACCCTGGGCCGCAGGTGAGCCGGGACAGCAGGCAGCCCAGACTCTGATCAGCTCGGGAGAAGGGAGGGAGCCGGGGCGGCCAGCCCGGCACCCTGGGCCGCAGGTGAGCCGGGACAGCAGGCAGCCCAGACTCTGATCAGCTCGCTCCCCTTTGCCAGGCTTTCTTCGTAGGCCCCGGGAACAGACTGGGAGAGCCCATCCCCATCTCCAAGGCCCACGAGCACATTTTTGGCATGGTCCTCATGAATGACTGGAGCGGTACGTCCCCGGGGGTCGCGCTCGGTGGTGCGGGGTGGGGGGATGGGGACACTGACGCTGCAGTTGCGTGGGTGTCCTGGTGGGAATGGGAGCCCCGCTGGCTCTGCACACCTGACCCCCCCCCCCCGAGCTGCCCGGGGATATGGTGGGCGTCACAGCTCAGAGCTCCAAGCCCTCACTGTGTGTCGGGCCTGGGCTTGACACCCCCGCAACCCCCCCGTCCCGCACGTGCCCGCTGCTGCCCCCTGCAGGTACTGGCGGTACTGTCATGCCCACGACGCAGGTGAGGCCCCGAGAAATTTCTGTTGCTAAGATTTGAAGCGAAGCAGCCCAGCCCCGTGCTGGTGCAGGACAGGAGGATGGTGCCGGGCGCCCCGGGAGCTGCCCCTCCTGCCTTGGAGGCTGAGCTCCCGGCCCCTTCCTGGGGCCACCCTGGCCACCCTTCGCCGTCCCCATCTTTGCTGTCACCTGGCACATCGCCCTGCAGCACTTCTGTCCTTGCCACTGGGTGCTCTTGGCCCCCTGGTCCTGGGAGCCAGACTGGTGCAGGGAGGAGGCTGTGCTGCGTGTCTCTGCGCCTTGGTCGAGGCCAGGCGGGAGCCTGGGGCGGGAGCCTGGGGCAGGAGCCTTGGTCGAGGCCAGGCGGGAACCTGGGGTGGGAGCCTGGGGCGGGAGCCTGGGGCAGGAGCCTTGGTCGAGGCCAGGCGGGAACCTGGGGTGGGAGCCTGGGGCGGGAGCCTGGGGCAGGAGCTTTGGTCGAGACCAGGCGGGAGCCTGGAGCAGGAGCCTTGGTTGAGGCCAGGTGGGAACCTGGGGCGGGAGCCTGGGGCGGGAGCTTTGGTCGAGGCGAGGCCAGGCGGGAGCCTGGGGCGGGAGCCTGGGGCAGGAGCCCGGGGCGGGAGCCTGGGGCAGGAGCCTTGGTCGAGGCCAGGCGGGAACCTGGGGCGGGAGCCTGGGGCGGGAGCCTTGGTCGAGGCCAGGCGGGAGCCCGGGGTGGGAACCTGGGGCGGGAGCCTGGCCGTTCTTGGGAGACCCTGCAGCCTGCCCTTCTCCCACAGCCCGAGACATTCAGCAGTGGGAGTACGTGCCCCTGGGGCCGTTCCTGGGCAAGAGTTTTGGAACCACCATCTCCCCGTGGGTGGTGCCCATGGACGCCCTCCTGCCCTTTGCCGTGCCTAACCCGGAGCAGGTAAGCGTGCCTGGTGACACAGTCCTCAGGGAGCCACAGAGGGGCGCTCGCCCCGTGCCCTGCAGGCAGCCCACTCTGCTCATCTTCCACGGCGCTGCCCTGCTTCGTCCAGCTCCGCCTTCGTAACTGGGGGCCGCTCCGCCTGCCCCCCGCCAGCCTTCCCGCGCCCCATGCGTGCACAGCCCCCACCCCGCCTGCACGGAGCTTTTCTCTAGAGCAGCCCCCAGGTTAGAGCTGCACTGAGAAGAGGGGCTTTGCACCCCTACTGCGCCACCAGCCTCTCACTACGGAGAGCACCCACGGAGCTCACGTCCCACTGGGGACTCGGGTGGCACGCTTTGCGAGGGCACTGCTTTGGGCCAAAGTGCAGGCCTCCCAGCCTGGCTGTCCGGCTGCCCCCGAGCTGGCTCCCTCACCAGATGGGGCCTGGTCCTCTGCCCCCTGGGAAGCCACCAGTGCCCCTTCGCTGTGTTCCCCACCTCTAGTTTGTGACCTTTAACCTGTTGATGCCCCTCCCTCAACTCTTCTGTAGCCTGGCTAGGCTCCCCCTACCCCCACTGTCCCAAGGGGGGGGCACAGTGTCCAGGGGCACGGAGCGAGGTCCCTGGAGACAAGAGGCTCCTGCCGCCTGGGGTCCCTGGGCAGGGAGGCAGGTGCTGGGGGTGCCTAGTCTGAGGCCCCCGTGCTGTGTGCTGTGTCCCAGGACCCCAGGCCCCTGCCGTACCTCCGCCATGACCAGCCCTACACGTTTGACATCAATCTCTTTGTCACTCTGAAAGGTACGTGGGGTGGGCAGGTGTGCCCAGGGGCTCTGTGGGTGCGTGAGGCCCAGCGCCATGGCAGGTGGTACGTGGGGTGGGCAGGTGTGCCCAGGGGCTCTGTGGGTGCGTGGGGCCCAGCGCCGTGGCAGGTGGTACGTGGGGTGGGCAGGTGTGCCCAGGGGCTCTGTGGGTGCGTGGGGCCCAGCGCCGTGGCAGGTGGTACGTGGGGTGGGCAGGTGTGCCCAGGGGCTCTGTGGGTGCGTGGGGCCCAGCGCCATGACAGGTGGTATGTGGGGTGGGCAGGTATGCCCAGGGGCTTGGTCTGTGCGTGGGCCCAGTGCCATGGCAGGTGGTACATGGGGTGAGCAGGTACGCCCAGTGGCTTGGCATGTGGGCCCAGTACCATCACCTGGATGGCTCGGAAGCTTTGGGGGGTGGTGGGGGCAGGGGCTGCCAGCGCCAGGAGCTGTGTGTGGCTCTTGGAGAGGATGGGAGGGTGCCTGTGCTCCTGTGTGACATGAGCTCTGTCCCTGATCTCTCAGCTCTAGGGAAGAGAGCACAGAGCCTGGGGCCTCGTCCTCCGTGTGATTCCCTCTGCAGTGCCTGCCCCGGCTCCTCCTGGCCCTGCTCATATCCCACAGTGACCGTCTGCACGGCAGGGCTGCGTGTCCGTGTTTGAGAGCCTTCCTTGCCCCCGGGGGCCGTATCGAGCCCGCACACCCAGCCCCACCGCAGACGCTGGGCCTGCATCCCCTGTACCTGTGAGAACAAGGCTACCATGCTGAAGTGCCCCTGGCTTGTCTGAGAAATGGGGTAGCGATGGCGTTGGCCTCACGGCATCATGGGCGCCGAGCACATCAGCTCATGGAAAAATCTGGAACAGGGCCTGTCCTGGGGAGCGTCAGGAGCCAGGGCTGCTGTGGCCCTGCTCCTTCCTGTGCCAAAAGGGAAACTGAGGCTCGGGGCGTGGGTGGGTGGGTGGAGACAAAGGGTTCTCCCAAGTCACTTAGCTGGGATGGCAAGACCGGGACTAAACCCGAGAATCCTAACTTCTAGGCTCGTAGTTAGAGTGACAGAGACAGAGACAGAGAGCTTCTGTCCGCCAGTTCACTCCCCAAATGGCTGCAGCAGCCGGGGCTGGGCCAGGCCGAAGCCAGAAGCCAGGAGCTGCTTCCGGGTCTCCCACGTGAGTAGCAGGGCCTTAGCACGTGGGCCGTCTTCCGCTGCTTTCCCAGGCCATTAGCTGGGAGCTGGATCGGAAGTGGAGCAGCTGGGACACGAGCCACTCCCCGTATGGGATGCTGGCGTGGCAGGTGGCAGCTTAACCCTCCGCGCCACAGCGCCGGCCCCCGGAGTCCACTTCTACCTTGTTTTCATCCTGGGCTTCTTCCTTCTGCCCAGAGGTGCGCTGCTGGCCAAGGGACAAGGTGACCGAGAGAGCGCGGTGTGCAGAGACGCGGCGCTGAAGATCCCGTTGTGATCTGCGTGGGGATCTGGGTGGAAGGCTGGGGGAAGGGCAGCGGGCGGCTGAGGACCGCACCTGTTCTCCACCGGGGAGCCCGGGAGGGAGCTGGGTTTTGAGGAAGTGGAAGAACTGTCTAAGTATCCCTGCTGTTCAGCGGTGGAGTAGCGAGAGCCTGGGGCCTTGCACGCAGTGGGTGTTGACTAACTGCTGCTGGAGGAGATTGCTAATCCCTGCAGGGGGCCACCTGGATGGCCTTAGCCGGCGGCCTCCGGGGGGAGCAGCTGGCACACTAGCGCCAGTTGTCGGGGGCTGCCAGGAGCCTTGTGTTAAGAAGGATTCTGAGGCTGACTCTGGACTCAGAAGGAGCACGTGCCCGATCCCAGCACACCGTCCGCACTGGGTGCGGGAAGAGGAAGTGGCGGCTGTGTGCGTGGCTTTCGCACCCCTGGATCAGCGCGTCTCCGTGGAGGTCTCCCAGTTCTGTTCCCGTGAACTTATTGTTCCACCGACCCTTAAATGAAATCAGATTTGCTAAACAACGGGAGGCTTAGGCCACAGAACGCTTGCAAGGTGTGTTTTTTATTTCCGCTCCCTGATGCGCGCAACCAAGTCTTCAGCAATGCTGTTGTTCTTTTCTCTCCAACAGCAGAAAATGTGAGCCAGGCAGCCACCATTTGCAGGTCCAACTTTAAGGTACGCCTCGGAGCGGGCGGGCAGCCTCTCGGGAGCTCACCGGGGCGGAAGGTCTGTCCGTCCCTGGCAGCAGCAGGAGAGGGGGTGCCAGGTCCGCCTGTGGGCCTGGAGCTCCCCATCCCTGTCCACAGGTGGCCGCGAGGTCGCACAGTTGTCGCGAGACGGAAGCTGCAGGGGCGTGGCCAGTGGCCAGTGGCCAGTGGGAACGGTCGGTGTTCCTGCAAGGGTCTAGTCCTTGGGTCCTCCTGCCCTGCCAGGGGCCGGCCTGACGGCAGTGGCTTACGATTTTATTTATTTTCAAAAAGATTCATTTATTATAGTTGAAAGGCAGAGTTACAGAGAGACAAGGGGAGAGAGAGGAAGAAGTTTTCCATCTGCTGGTTCACTACCCCGAATGGCTGCAATGGCCAGGGCTGGGCCAAGCTAGCCATGAGCTTCATCCGGGTCTCCCATGTGGATACAGGGGCCCAAGCACTTGTGCCATCATCAGCTGCTCTCCCAGGCCGTAGCAGAGAGCTGGATCAAAAGTGGAGCAGCTGGGACTCGAACAGGGGCCCACATTGGATGATGGCATTGCAGGCTGTGGCTTTACCCACCCCCTGGCTCAATATTTTAAATAAACTTTCAATGGAAGCATCACACGCGTAGATAACACATGAGTTGAAAGTGCATGGCTTGAGGGAATTTCACAAAATGAACATCCTTGTGCAGCTGGTCCCCGATCAACAACAGGAAATTTCCGGCCCCTCAGCTCAGCTGTGCCCGGGGCTTCTCGGGGCCATGTCACTCCCTGACCTCTGTGACTCCGTCCCTTGTGCCTGTCGGTCACTTTTCCGCCTGGCCTCTTGGTCATGGCTCTGTGAGTGTTTGTGAGATTTGCCCGGGGGGCTCGTTTCTCTCACTGCCATCATCCTGATCGCTGTGGCCTCGTCCTGATCACTGTGGCCGTGTTCTGCGGCTGGTGCGTCCGTTCTGCCACAGAAGGGCATTTGGTTGATTCCAGTTTTGGGGCACTCCCCAAGCCACTGTGACCACCACAGCACGTATGCGCCAGTGGTGCACCTAGCAGCAGACTCAAAGGTTTCATAGAAAAATGGGGATTAAAAGATAAGTTTATCCTGGTGCAAAAAAAAAAAAAATGTGAGGGCTGGCACTGTGGCATAGCAGGTAAAGCCATTGCCTGCAGTCCCAGCATCCCACATGGACTCCGGTTCTAGTCCCGGCTGCTCCACTTCCGATCCAGCTCTCTGCTGTGGCCTGGGAAAGCAGTAGAAGATGGCCCAAGTGCTTAGGCCCCTGCACCCGTGTGGGAGACCTGGAAGAGGCTCCTGGCTCCTCACTTGGGTCTGGCCCAGCACTGGCTATTGCAGCCATTTGGAGAATGAAGCAGTGGATGGAAGACCTCTCTCTCTTTTTCTCTCCCGCTCACTTCTGCAACTCTGCCTTTCAAATAAAATGAATCTTTTAAAAAGAGGTTGAAATCCGTGCATAGCGTTTCATCGTCCACATTTTGCGTGAGCTTCGCGACGGCCTCCCATGCGCACTCTGCCTAGGGACTTCTGAGTGCTTGTCCAGAGCGGTGGCACCGCTTCCGCTCGGCCCTCGTCAGCACCCGGTGGCGTCTGCCGTCTTGTTTTAGCTGTTACGGGCGGCGGCGGTCTCGGCTGGTCCTGTCCGTGTTTGTTGACTGCCTGCAGAGCCTCTGAACCAGTGTATTCCTGGTTTACCGTCACCCTGGGCCCCCTGAGGCCAGCCGGAAGCATTAGGGGTCTCTGAGGAGGCACCGGGGCAGCCGCAGGAGCGGCAGCTCTGAGTCACGGTGGCCGTGGACAGGCAGGTGCGCCCTGCCTGTGACAGCCATGTGGCCTGTGGTGCCTCGGCCCCTCTCCTCCAACCTCCACCCTTTGGCCTGCTCTGACACCGTGTTTCAGCCATTCGCTCGCTTGCCTGGGGTCTGGGGTGCAGGTTGGGGGGGTGTAAGTGAGGCCTCTCTTTGCCAAGAAGGGGACTCTGCCGTGGACCCAGGGGGCATTCGCAGATCGGGGTGCAGCCGTGTGACACCTGGTAGCAATCAGTGGTGCTTATTGGAAGAGGCCGTGGGGTGGGCTCCAGGCAGCTGAGGGCGGAGCTGGCGCAGGCCCTGGCGTGGGCCCGGCTAGCTCTGCAGCTCCCGACCCGGTGTGCCCCCTGCCCCCAGCACATGTACTGGACGATGCTGCAGCAGCTCACGCACCACTCTGTCAATGGCTGCAACCTGCGCCCGGGGGACCTGGTGGCTTCCGGAACCATCAGCGGCCCGGTGAGTAGCAGGCCTGGCATCCCGGGGGTGGCCGTGTCTCCCTCTCTTCCTCCCTCATGACGCCGACTGCCCCTGGGTGCACAGGGGCTCCTCCGAGTTCAGAGCTAAAGGGACCGGCCTGACCCCATGGGGCAGTAGCCTCAGCAGTGAGGTGGCCATGCGGCTGCGGCCCTGCCCTGTCGCCTGTGCCTGCGAGCCTGGGGGGAGTCACGGGCTGGGGGGTGGTGCGTGACCCTGAGAACTTAGGATTAGGCCTTCCCTGTGGGTGGGCAGCATGGGAGCAGGGAGGGGCCTGGACCCCTGGCGGTGGGGACTCTGCGCTCAGTGACCCCCCGACCCCTACTGTGCAGGAGCCCGAGAGCTTCGGCTCCCTGCTGGAGCTGTCCTGGAGGGGCACAAAACCCATTGAGCTGGGCCAAGGGCAGACCAGGACATTCCTGCTGGACGGCGATGAAGTCACCCTGACAGGTGAGACCCCCGGCCCGGCCCCCGCCACCCATCCTTGCCTGCATTGTGGGGACTGCGGGCCGTACCCTGCGCCCGGATCCTATGATGTGGGAAGCCCGCGTTGCCCACTTCTCCAGGAGATAAGGGGCAACTTTCTGGCCCCAGGCCTCCCAGAAAACTCCCTGCCCCCCTGGGCTGGGCTCCGAGTCAGTGACAGTGACGTGTCAGCTGCCCGTTCCTCACACATTCTGCCCTGCACATGCGCTCTAGCTGTGTTATCTTATTTGAAAAGAGACAAACCAGGAAAGACAGAGGATCTTCCACTATGGCCCACAATGGCCAGGGCAGGGCGGGGCTGAAGGCAGGAGCTGGGGACTCCATCCTGGTTTCCCACGTGGTCCAAGCACTGGAGCCATCACCTGCCGCCTCCCAGGGTGCCAGGGTGCACGTTAGCAGAGAGCTGGGCAGGGGCAGAGCCAAGACTCCAGCCCTGGCACTGCCCAGACACCTGCCCGGCCCAGCTGGGCCTCCTGCCGTTTGGCCTTCTGGCGTAGCAGTTTCCTCATCTTTGAAATGGGCTTAGATGGCAGAAGGTGGACCCTGCCAGCCATTCGCTCCTCCAGCAGACGTCTTGTACACCTGCCCTGAGACCCGTCCTGGGCAGTTTCCACATGGGAGACGAAGGCACGGGAGCCCGAGACCTCCCAACACCTGGTCCCCTGCCCCGGCAGCGTCTTCCAGCCGGCCTCTGCTGGAGCCTAGGGCACGCAGGAAAGCGCGTGTGTCCCTGTGAGCGGGTAGAGACGGTGGCCATCTTCCCCATCGTTGTCAACGCTGATGCCTCCTGCCAGGGTCCCTGCATGAAGTGGGCGCGTCGGGTGCCTGCCCTGGTCCCAGAAGCATCCCGGGACCGAGGGGGCTCTGCAGCTGTCACATGTGCTGTCACTTTCCCTCCCTGACCGCGTCTCGGCACTTCTGACCCCCCGCTCCCTGGGCTGGGGTCTTGGGCGGATTTCCCCAGCCTAGCCTGCCGGGCGTGCTCCTAAGTGCGGGTGCCCTCTGTGTGCAGCCAGCCGCGTGCACGGCCCGAACCCTGCTCCCACTCATGGTGCCGCAGGCCGAGCCACCCCGTTGCCTCCCCAGCTGCTCTTCTTCCTCGTGGCTCCAGGCTGCCTCTCTCAGGCTCGCGTCCTTCTGTCTGATTCTGCCCTGCTCCTACCACATCGCCCCTGTGCCGAAAAGAAGCCAACTTGCTCTTTGGCTTACAGACCCTGGGACCCATCCCCGGCCCAGCCCAGCCACCGCTTGGTCCGCTTGCTCCGAGCCAGCCCACCTCCGTCCTCCCTGTCAGCTCTCTCACAGTCCTGGTCGCCTGTGTGCGCACACCAGGTTCCCTGCTAACACCACAGACTCCCTCAGTCTCCCGTGGCGGCCGCGGTAACTGATTACCATGAACCTTCTGACTTCCAGCACAGAGGCTCATACTCCCGCATTCCTTACAGGACATCTGGGAGGCTGGACTCCCGGTGAGCGTCGGCGTCGGCATTGGCGTTGGCGTCAGCAGGGCTGTGTCTTCTCCAGAGGCTCCCAGGAGGCCCCGTTTCTTGCCTCTTGCAGCTCAGGCCCCTCTGTACTCTCCCCCGCCCAGGGCACCCATTCTCCTGCTCTGTGTTGTCTTGTCTCCTTCTACCTCCCCCGCTTTTCCATTGGAAAAGCTGAAATCACATCTCCCAAACCGGGTCCAAGGCTTAGGACCTGACGTTCTTGGGGGCCAGTAATTCAGGCCCTGCGGAGGTGCTGGGGGCCGAGGCTCAGTCGGCGTGGCCGTGAGTTATTCAACAAAAGCATATCTGGAGGAGGACGGAGCTCAGGGCGGCTCGGACGCCACAGCCCCTTCTCCCGTTTCCCATCACTGCCTCCCTAGCTGCAGTTTCATGGTGCTTGTACTGCTGGGGCCCAGCCGCGGTGCATCTGGTGGTTGCCAGAGGCCCATGGTGATGCCTCAAAGCCCTGGCTTTGCAGAGAAGGCAGTGACCCTGCTGGAGGTCACCGGGCTGTGGGCCTGGGGCTCCGGTGCTGTTGTGTCCAGAGCCCCTGTGGTGCATCAGGACCGCAGTGCTGGGGGCCGAGGGAAGCCATCGGAGGCAGCTTGGGTTTGGAGAAAGGAAGGAAGAGACGAGGTGGCAGGGGGATGTTGGTGATGGTAGCCCTGGGGACTTGGGCAGATGCCTCCACGGCCAGTGCCTTCTCGCCCCGGGTGCCCAGTGGACCTGCACTAGGACCTGCACGAGGCTTCCGTGAGCCAGCCCCACCCCCACGTGCTTCCCTTGCAGTGTGCGTGTGTCTCCCACAGGGCAGATGCTGCTCTCGGCCCCAGCGTCCAACGCAGGGACTGAGGCCGGCGTCACACGGGGGTGGGGGGGTGGGTGGGCAGTCAGGGTATGAACCCAGGCCACTGGGCTCTGGGTCCCGTGCTCCTAACCACTGCGTCCTCTTGTCCACTGGAGAGTGCAGTGCGTTCTCTACTCCTTGCGGGTAGGAGGGGAGGCGAGGGAAGTGAGCAGCCCACGTGGCTGAGCAGTGCCACAGCACGCGGCACCCCCAGCTGTGCTCTCTTGCTCCACCTGGTGTTCAGCTCGTGACCTGCAGGGACATGTGTCTCCTCCAGATGCCGCCTGTACCGACTATCGTGGCTTTTTTCCCGTGCTGGGAGTTTCTGGGCACCAGCATCCAAACCGAAAGCCGCCCCTTCTTCCCTGGAGAAGAACCAGGCTCTCGCTGGCAGCCCCTGCCCGCAGCCTGCTCCGTGTCCCTCCTGCCTCCTCTCCCGCCATCTCTGCTTCCGTGGCCTGGCTCAGAGCTCCTGGGCGTGGCTGGCCATAGCTGCGGGGACCCATCTCCTCCAGGGCTGTGGACGGTGGCCCACGTGGCTTTGGGAGGACGTCCTGTCCCCTCAGCTCAGCCGCAGGCTCAGGTGCTGCCTCTGCTCTCTCTGCACAGCGGTACCCGCTCCTGTAGTCCACCTGCACTCCTCCTTCTCCCCCCCCTCCCCCTACCTCGTCCTGCAGAACGGAGCGCTCCCTGCCCGCTCCAGACCGGCTCTGCTGTTCCTGCCGGCGGCCGTGGCCCCCAGCCCCTCCCGACCCCTCTCCCTGTCTTCTCCGCCCCTCTGGATTAGCACATTAGCACCACGATGACAGCTGTGACACGGCATGGGAACACCTCTGTTGTGCGCCTCCTGCACACCCGCTTGTCTCCTTACGCAGCCCTGCACTCCCACGGTCCCCTCTTTCTCCCTGATAGGGTTGGTAGCTGGGCCGGAATCTCGCGAGAGCTGGCAGGTGTCAGACTTCGCCGTCGCCTCCCCTAAACACAGGCCTTCCGTGTTGCCTTCGTCAGGTCACTTCCTGTAGATCTGATGAATTTCTGCCCGCGGTCAGCTGGGCTGTGCTGGGGGCCCCGTCCCTGACCCTGACCCTGATCCTGACGCTGACCCCGGTGTGGAAGCCTCTGAGCTGTGGGATTGGAATGGAACTGCCGTGGAGGCGACAGAAACAAGTGTCGGAGTAGGCAGGACACTGGCCTGGACAGAGGCCGTGGCCCCACGTGCTGAGAGTCACTGCACAGGTCGCAGGTGGTGGCTCGGCCAGGGGCCCGGCGCCGGTGTGCGGGCTCAGGAAGGAGCCGGCGGCCGGACAGGCTTGCCGAGTCCAGCCAGGGTGGAGGCCCTGCGAGGGCCCTGCGCTGTGTGAAGCCGGACCCCACCTGCAGCCCCACTGAGCAGGTGCAGTAGACACGTCCAGTGCCTTTGCACCTGCTATTCCGCAGTGCCGCCCAGAGAACTCCTACCTGCTCGTCAAGACCCAGCTCATATATCCCCTCCTTCTGCTGCCTTCTCACCTCTGGGTGGCTCTCCCCTCCTCGTGTGCATTCCTGGGCCCCCACCAAGCAGAGCCTCCTCAAGGCCACGGCGGGGCTTCTCCTCCACTGGCCTCAACGCCATGTTGTGGAAATGGAACTGAACGAGTGAGTGGAGTGAGTGCAGTCGTTGGCCATCCCTGCCTGAGTTGTGCTGGGATTTTTGTCCCACCCAGATATCTCATTTAACCCTCGCACCCTGGTGAGACCGGCATCATTGCTCCCTGTCTGCAGACGTGGGTGCTGAGTTATGATGTCAAACACGTGGCCCCGGCTGCCGAGCCCATAAGCAGCGGTGTAGCCGACACACTCTCTGCATTCTCCGTGCGTTCACCCAGCTCCTCCCTGCAGGGATCCTGCAGTGCGTGTGATCCTTAGACCCATTTCACAGATGAAGAAACGGAGCTCCAGAGGGACCCCAGGTGGCAGAGCCAGGAGCCAGGATGGGGAGGAGCCCGGCTCACACGCTCAGGCGGTTGGAGAATTTGAAGCCCAACCCGGGCTGGGGGAGTTGACCCCGCCAGGAAGCCTGCAGCCTCCCGTGTCTCAGAGGTCCCCAGCCTGGGGGTGGTTCTGAGTTCTAGTTCAGGTGCTCCCCCGTGTGGCTCTGCCCGGCTCTGCTGTCGGAGGCCTGAGCCTGTGCTCCCGGGGCCTTCCCGCCTGGGCCGGCTGTGTGCCCACTGCCCCTCTGTTCCCTGGCTAACCCCGTCCTCTCTGTTGCAGGGTACTGCCAGGGGGACGGCTACCGTGTCGGCTTTGGCCAGTGTTCTGGACGAGTGCTACCTGCCCTCCTGCCCGCGTGAGCGGCTCCAGCCCCCTGGGAGACTGGGACCTCCCACAGCAGTAAATAAAGCCGTGGTGCGCTGTCCCCACGCCCAAGGCCCGCGCTGCCCAGCGTGCACCTGTGTCCCGGGTCCTCGAGGGAGAATCACTAACTTCTTTTCAGATTCATTTATTTGAGAGACAGACAGAGCTCCTATCTGCTGGTTCACTCCCCCAGATGCCCACAAAAGCAGGGGCTGGACCGGGTCAAAGTCGGGAGCTGGGAACCCTGTCTGGGTCTCCCACGTGGGCGGCAGGGACGCAACTGCCTGAGCCGTCACCTGCTGCCGCCCAGGGTGCACATTAGTGGGGAGCTGGAGTCCGGGTGTCGTGTGGGCAGGTGGACCATGTACTGTCCCCTGAGCTGGGCGGACCTGGAAACAGCAAGAAGGGACTCGGCACAAGTAAAGGACTTTGGAGGGCAGCCAGAGGCCCTGGAGCCTGGACCCGGGCCGTGGGGCAGGGCGTGCTCCAGCCCGGACAGTGACCCATAGATTGTCATGGGGCGGGGCTGGGGCCTGGCTCCCAGAGTCCTTTATGGCTCTGGAGGAGGAGCTGGGGCATCTTGCTGGGCCGGCGGCCTTGACAGACACATGCTGGCTGCACCGTGGGCCTGTGCGGCCAGCAGGTGTCTGTGCCTTTTGACATGGCACCGCTGTGGTTTGCTGTGGTGCAGCTGGAGTTGGGAGTGAAGGCGGGTACTGAACCTGAGAACCCCAGTGTGGGGTGTGGGCACCTTTCAAAAAATCATTTGAAAGGCAGAGAGAGCTACGGAGAGAGAGGGGTTAAGGGAGAGAACGTTAGGGATCTTCCATCTGCTGGTTCACTCCCCAAATGGCTACAATGGCCGGAGCTGGGCGAGACCGGAGCCAGGAGCCTGGAACTCCATCCGCGTCTCCCACAGGGATGGCAGGGGCCAAACCCAGCAGGCAGCTGGGCGTCCCAGCAGTGGCCTTACCCACGGAGGACAGCGCCCGCCCAGGATGGAGCCTCTGAAGTGGTGTCTTAACCACCCCCTAAAGACTGGCCCTGGCTTCTCATCTTCATGGGGGAGTTGAGGGTCTCGGTGGGGTCTTGGTGTGTAGGCTTGAGCTTATGCCAAGAGTCATTGGAACAAACGACCCCAGGTGGTGGTGCACCGGCTGGGCGGGGGGAGCTCAGGGCCATCTGCAGGTGCACCCCTCATCCCCCACCCTCAACACACACACAACCCTGCAAAGGGGCTCGCCCCTCAGGTGCGCGCCTCCTCACATTGCCCTCATCCAATACCCTGGCCCAGAAACATCTGGAAGGCTTGACCACGTGTTCAGGCATAAGCAGACACAGCTGGCTGCCCTCCCTAGTCAGTGCCTGTTGGGACCGATGGGTGGTCACACTCGGGGTGCCGCTCAGTGCAGGGGCACCGCAGCCGCTCTAAACCTTGGACAGAATCCCCCTCCCTGCCGCGGTGATGGGTGTGCCCCTGACCTGTGCGAGGGCAGGGGAGGGGCCCGAGCCTCCCCAAGTGGGGAGAGTGAGCGCTGCCCCGTCTCCTCCACCCCTGCCCACTGCCCATGGGCGGCCCTGGGCCTCGCTGGCTCCCAGGTGGCTGCTGAGCCCCACGCCGAGTGCTGAGTGTGCAGAGCCTGCCCGTCAGACCACCGCAAGCATCCAACGAGCATTTATCAGGTGCCTTGCGTGTGCCGGGCACTGTTGTATGCACAAGAAGAATGGCAGTAACAGCACAGCCCCAAACCCTCGCCTTCTCCCAGGAAAAGCTGTGACGGTGGGGATGACGTCTGCGGGGTCTAGGGGTGTGTAGCCAGAGCAGGCCCCCGTTGGTTGTGTAGGTCATCGGGCCTTTGTGCCAGAGAGCTGCCCAGGCTGAATCTGGAAGCCCCACCTTAGCCTGGGGTCTTTCTGAGCTGCTGGGGGCTGTGTTCCCAGGGCCCTAAAACCCCTGCTCCACAGCCTGGGCCCGAGGGCGGCCCTTAGCCGTCTGCTGGCATCAGCCGCAGGCAGGCACCCAGCTTCACGCCCTCAGAGCCCTCCCCTCACCCGCCTGTCGGCTGCCTGCTGCTCCCAGCAGGGCCCTTCTGGAGGTGTCTGGGCAAAGATGGCCTAAAATCCTGTGGCGCAAGGGCTGACGGGTCTCACTCAGCAGGGCACCCTCAGCCTGACCTCTCACAGCAGGTGCTCCCCCTACCAGGCACAGCAACCCCAGCGGTTGTCCTCGGACGCCGCTCCGCCCTGGGCTGGGTGGGCTTCGGGTAGCAGGGGCCAGAGGAGAGCCAGGGAAGAGGAGCCTCCTTGCTCCCCCCAGGGACTCACCCGCTCTCAGGCACCCTGGGGCACCCGGCAACAGCTGCCAGGCGCTCCTTGAGATTTTATAGTTCGTGTTCTCTCCAAGATTCCCGTTAATGAAAACGGACCTCCAAAGCAGTTGCCTCGAAAGAGCGCAAGTTCCCATCTACTTACAGCTCACATGGTTGCAACAGCCAGGAGCGGGGGCTGCATCCGGGTCTCCCATGTGGGTGGCAGGGACCCCAGCACTTGCCATTGCCTCCCAGTGTGCATCTGAAGGGAGCTGGAACCCAGGTACCCCGATGCGGCATGGGGGTGCTGCAAGCAGTGGCTTATCCGCTGCACCAAACGCCAGCCTTCCGTGTAGTTGCAGTTTAAAAACGTGTTTCCTTCCTTTCTTTGGAAGCATTTTCGTTTTAACAGCCTCAGGAGAATCAGTGTGCTAGTGCTGAATCCTGAGGGACCGACTTGGTTTCTGGGTGCCCCTCTCCTTTCCTCTTGGCAAGACCCCTGCGTCCGAGGGAGTCCCTTCCTCGGCTGTGCCTGCAGAGGGGCAGAAGGGACTCGGAAACGCTGGGCCCACACTGCCTCCAGGGATGGCTGTCACGGCGCGGCGGCTTGATCTGCCTTTGGGAACACGTACAGCTCTTGGGGAGGGCCTGAGTTCGAGTCCCGGCTCCGCCTCTGATTCCCACTTCTGCTAATGACGCTGAGAAGGCAGTGAGTAATGCCCAAGGTGCTGGGGTCTTTGCCACCCTGGTGGGAGACCTGGCTGGAGTTCTTGGCTCCTGGCCTCTGCCTGGCCCAGCCCCAGCTGTTGCAGGCATTTGGGGAGTGAACCACTGGATCTCCCCCTCTCTGTCTGCCTTTCAGATACGCGCACACAAACATGCACAGGTCCAGCTGTACAAACACAGACGAACATCCCTGAAGCTAAAGAGGAAAGCACTGGGCGTTGGCTTGCAGAGCCTGCTCTGTTTTCGTTTTCTGCTCTCAGGGGCAGGCTGGGGCCAGTCTTGTTTCCAGACCGTAGGCACAAGCTGGAGTTGCCGCCGCGTCCTGCCCGGGGGGAGCTGCATGTCCCCCGACGCTGCGATCCCATCGTGTGGGATTTGTTCACTGCCTTGTTGGATCTTGAGCTGCGTGACACAGTCCGGGCGTCCCTCACACGCAGCTGTCCCTCGGTTCTGTTTGTCCACTGAACACGTGAGCTTTGGAGGGTTGCTGGGCCACAGGTGCATCCGACTCAGATCTGCTCCTGAGCCGAGAGAGCACGTGCATGGGCGTCTCAGAGGACTTAAGCCAAGCCACAGGCTATTAACAGAGCACTTCCGTTCTCCCGCCTGGACATGCTTGCCATCAGAACTACCGCACTAAACTATGTGCAAAGCTGTGACATTCACATGATTGAAAGTGGGTAAGATGCTCCCCTGAACTTGATCATCACCGTGCGCGCAGAGGGCTTGACGGATGGCTGTGTGCGGAGGAGCATAAATCCACGAGATGGACTTGCTTTATACATCTTTAAATGGAATGTTTTTAAAATGTGAGACAGCTCTCCGTCACTCGCTCCCTCCCCAGATGGCCCCATGATGAACAAGGCTGAGCCGGGAACTCATTCCAGGTCTCCGGCGGGGTGTGTGTGTGTGTGTGTGCGGCCAGAGCCCAGTTACCTGAGTCGTCCCCCCACCTCCCAGGGTCTGCACTGACAGAGAGCTACAGTCAGGAACTGGAGCTGAGGCTGGAGCCTGGGCTCTCCGATGTGGTGTGTGGGCGTCCAGCTGCCAGGCCAAGTGCCCACATGATTTTCCTGGGGTGGGGTGGCCCCGGGTTGAGATGCGCCATCCCGGATATGAGTGCCTGGGTTGAGTCCCAGGCCTGCTGCTCACTCCAGCCTCCTGCCACTGCTCAGCCTGGGAGGCA
Source organism: Sylvilagus bachmani (assembly GCA_015711505.1). Classification (NCBI taxonomy): domain Eukaryota; kingdom Metazoa; phylum Chordata; class Mammalia; order Lagomorpha; family Leporidae; genus Sylvilagus; species Sylvilagus bachmani. The sequence goes on from CM027402.1 coordinate 91,487,282, forward strand.
GCAATGGTGGTTCAAGTGATTGGGTTCAGCCGGCGCCGCGCTCACTAGGCTAATCCTCCGCCTGTGGTGCTGGCACCCCAGGTTCTAGTCCCGGTTGGGGCGCCGGATTCTGTCCCGGTTGCCCCTCTTCCAGGCCAGCTCTCTGCTGTGGCCCGGGAGTGCAGTGGAGGATGGCCCAGGTGCTTGGGCCCTGCACCTGCATGGGAGACCGGGAGGAAGCACCTGGCTCCTGGCCTTGGATCAGTGCGGTGCGCCAGCCACAGCACGCCAGTCACAGCGGCCATTGGGGGGTGAACCAGTGGAAGGAAGACCTTTCTCTCTGTCTCTCTCTCTCACTGTCCACTCTGCCTGTCAAAAAAAAAGTGACTGGTTCCTTGCTGCCCACGTGGGAGACCCGGATCGAGCTCCTGGCTCTCAGCTTCTGCCTGGCTCAGCTCTGGCTGCTTTGGGCCCTTGGGGAGTGATCCAGCAGATGAGTGGTCTCTCTCTCTCCTCTCTTCATGTCTCTATCAAAAAGTGAATAAAATTAATTTTTGCTTTAATTTCAGTGGAAACACTAAATGTGCCATCCTAAGCTTTTCACAGAACTTGAGTTTTATTGACAGTATCAGAGATTAAAAATTATTTTTTAATTTTTCTAACTCTAAATGGGAAGAATTTAAGATTTTATTTCAGATGCATTTACAAAGTTGTTTTTCTTTCCAGTTATTTTCATTTTTATTTGAAAGGCTGAGAAACGGAGATTCGTCTGTTTGCTGGTTAACTCTCCCAGATTCCCACAACAGCCAGGGCTGGGCCAGGTTGAAGCCCAGAGCCAGGAGCTCCATCCGGGTCTCCCACAAGGGTGGCAGGGACCCTTGATCCGACACCTGCTGCCTCCCAGGGTTCCTGTAATCCGGAAGTTTCAGATACTCCAAGACGGAACGTGGGCATCCCAGTGGCTGCCTGCCCACGGCACCCGCTGCCCGCCACTCAAAGTTCTCAGTTCTTTTTCTTTGAAATATTCCAAGTTCTCTGTAAAAATTAAAAGACAAGATTCAAATTATGAAAGAACGTCAACATTTAACGTCAAACGTGTTTGAATGTAACGGAAATGTTTACATTTATTTTGGGGAAGTGGAATGAAATCCCAGTAAATGCTTTTTATAGACACAGCACGGTGTACTACGCTGGGGTTCAACATCCAGCCAGCTGCAAAGTCAGGAATCCGTCCGGCTCTTCCTTTGCGGGATGTTGAAAGCCGCGTATGCCTAATTGGATATGAATTAGTGAATTCGTCTGCATTAGACCCGCTGCAAACGCTCGCGGATCTGGGAGGAGCGTGCATGTGGAGCAAGAAGCGGATGCTCGGTCTCACTGGGCAGGAGTGAGTGGCGCTGGGGCTGGGGGAGGAATGCGGCCCCGACGCTCTTGCTGCTCTGCCCGTTTCCCACGCAGGACTCAACGTGGCCCTGTGTGGCGCTCACACCGTCACCTGCATTCCGAGGACACAGGGCAAGGAAGTGAAGCAGAGGCCTTGGGGCTGCTCACGGGAAGCGGTATTTAGGGCACAGGGTGGGCTGTGTCCAGCTGAGTCCCAAGGGAGAGCGGTCCCTGTTCGATCTTTTTTTTTTTTGAAGATTTATTTTATTTATTTGAAAGAGTAACAAAGAGAGAGAGCGAGCACGAGAGAGAGAGATATAGGTCTTCCATCCGCTGGTTCGCTCCCCAAATGGCCACAACAGCTGGAGCTGCGCTGATCCGAAGCCTGGAGCCAGGAGCTTCCTCCAGGTCTCCCACGTGGGTGCAGGGGCCCAAGCTCTTGGGCCATCCTCCACTGCCATCCCAGGCCATAGCAGAGAGCCGGATCAGAAGAGGAGCAGCTGGGTCTCAAACTGGCACCCATATGGGATGCCGGCGCTTCAGGCCAGGGCGTTCACCCACTGCACCACAGCGCCGGCCCCCCTGTTTGATCTTGGACACACTAACCTCATGTATCTTCCCAAGCTTTTTTTTGCTTATGTGAGAGAGGCAGAGCTCCCATCTACTGCTCCACTCCCCAGGGAGTGAAGCCGGGGTGGGGGCTCAGGCCAGGTCTCCCACCTGGGAGGCAGGGACCCCAGTCCTTGAGCCATCACCGCTGCCTTCCAGGATGCCCATCAGCAGGAAGCTGGAGTCAGGAGCCGGAGGTGGCATGGAGCCCAGACGCTGGGACGCGGGTGTCGCCACACCTGGCCGCGCACCTGCCCCACGTGCTCCTGGGATAGGGAAGGAGAAAGACGCTGAGAGAACGTATTCCCCTGATGCGTCCCTGCTGAGTCATGGATTGGGCAGCGGCCGCATCCCTCTGCGTCCGCCTACTTGGAGTCCCTGTTGCTGTGGGCAGCGCAGCCACCTCCCTCGCTGGACCCTGCTGCTCCCGCTTCCTCCCTGGGCCAGGGATGGCCAAGGCTGCTGCTTGTGGTCAGTCCTGGATTCTGCAAATAGTCCCAGCAGTACACCCTCCGCGGTGAATCCTTGGCAGGTGCAGTTAGAGTAAAGTCATCAGGAAAGGGAGCAGCGAACAGACTGAGGATCAGATTCGGGCTTGTGGTTGCTCCTGTGTTTGATGAGAGGAGGGGTGGCATCCTTGTTGGGGGCCCTGAGACTCTAGTAACCTGTGGCATGCAGCAATAGCACAGTTGTCAGAATATCACCAGTGGGGGCACGGGACCGAGGGCACGTTGAGGGCAAGAGTTACATGAGTGAGACTCGTGGGCGCTTGTTTGCAGCTGTGTGAATATTGCAGATTACACAGACCTTAAGGAGGGCCAGCTGCTCATGATGGGCCCGCAGCGTTGACACATACAAAGGGACACTCCCCACCTTGAATTCGTACCCCAGGCTGCAGGGGGAGCATCAGAAGGCTCCCAGGCAGCAGTAGTCCGTTCACGCAGCCCAGGATCTGGCTCAGGTCTGGGTTGTAAAGCAGGGAGACGTGTCATCCTTACAGCTCTCTTCCCTAACGGGAGGACAGTGGCTAAGGGGGAGCCTGAGACTGGGCACAGGGACATCTGGACAGATGCAACTTTGAGCTCCCAAGTCCTCCTGGCCCTTCCCTGTGTACCCCTGGCTGAGGGGTCTCAGCTTCTTTCTGCTTAAACTCTTTCAGTGAGTGTACCTGCAACAGGTGCAGGGCCCACCCCTCCCCCCTACACACACCCTTTCTGTCTCCAGGGCCATGACTAGAGCTAGATCTTAGCATGGGCAGGGGGAGAAGGGCAAGGCTTTCAGAATAAACATGGGAGAAACTTCAGGATCCCTGAGCCTGCTGAACATGTATGGCAATAGAGTCCAAGACACTTAGACCAAGGAAGATATGAGGCAGGAATTTAGTGCTGTGTATGCACTAATGGAGGATTCTGGATTTACTATGTTGCCTGGGACCCCTGGGAGTGGCATAACCATCTGCTAAGCTCATTTCTTGGTTGAAATATAAACTCCGTAAGGGATCATCGGTGAATGAGGTTGAGTTACCCCAACTCAACTCAACCCCAACTCCCTGGAACACGGCAGAGGGAGGAGTCTGCAGGCTCCGGGAGCTGGGGGTGCTGGACTGTGTCTGTTGTGTGCAATCGGATCGGTCACCCCCGAAGAGACCTCACCGGAGGGCCCTAGGGCAATGCCTTCAATGGGGAATGAGGAAGTATAGTGGGAGTAGCCACGAAGGCACGAGCTGGGACGCCTGCATCCCATGTTGGAATACCAGGGTTCAACACCCAGCTTGGGCTTCTGACTCCAGCTTCTTGTTCTGCAAAGCCTGGGGGCTGCAGTGATGGTTCAAAAGGTTGGGTTCTTGTCCCGTCACGTGGGAGACCTGGATTGCACTTCTGGGCTCCTGCTGTGGCCTGACCCAGTCCTAGAAGATGTTCTGGATGTTGTATGTTTATCGGAAGGGCCCGCCTATTCCCTGGCACCTGTTAGCACTGTTATGCACCCAACACGGAGAGACTGGTGCCCTACCAGAGCAGCGGTTCTCAAAGTGTGTTCCCTAGGTCAGTGCCGGCGCACTGCGCTGATCCGATGGCAGGAGCCAGGTGCTTCTCCTGGTCTCCCATGGGGTGCAGGGCCCAAGCACTTGGGCCATCCTCCACTGCACTCCTGGGCCACAGCAGAGAGCTGGCCTGGAAGAGGGGCAACCAAGACAGAATCCGGCGCCCCGACTGGGACTAGAACCCGGTGTGCTGGCGCCGCAAGGCGGAGGATTAGCCTGTTGAGCCACGGCACTGGCCCCACCATGTGTTAAAAGGCTCTAGAAGGGGCTGGCTTCATGGTATACAGGGCTGGGGCTCTGCTGCAGCACTGACATCCCATATGGGCGCCGGTTTGAGTCTCAGCTGCTCCTCTTCTGATCCAGCTCTCTGCTGTGGCCTGGGAAAGCAGTAGAGGATGGTCCAAGTCCTTGGGCCCCTACACCCACATGGGAGACCCAGAAGAAGCTCCTGGCTCATGGCTTTGGATCGACTCAGCTCTGGCCACTGCAGCCATTTGGGGAGTGAACCGGTGTAAGACCTTTCTGTCTGTCTCTCCCTCTCTCTGTCTGTAACACTACCTCTCAAATAAATAAATCTTTAAAAAGAAAGGCTCTTGAACAGGTCTGGGCTGTGACAGCAGTTGCCATGTGGTGCCTTAAGACCCAGTAAACTCAATGGTCCTGGAAGTGTCCTTGGTGCACAAGATTGGAAGAGAGGACCCACGACAGCCTGGGGGGATGTTTGTGAGGGCATCTTTGAAGGGGCTCCGAGTGCCAAGACATTGAAATGCCCAGCAGAGGGCGTCCACTGCCAAGAGGCATTGCTGTGGATGTCTGCCTGTTCCGCTGTCCACTCTGGGCTTTGCTCAATAGCACCGTGAACACAGTGACCATAGTGGAAGGGACAGAGGCTACACAAGGGTCCCATAAAACATTGTGTGGATGCAGTTAAAGGGTAGATTGTAGTGCCTACATTTTGAAATCTATAGTTTTCTCATACTACGTATTCCCACAGGCTTTCTGGGGGCCCCTTACCTATGAGCTCATGACGTCACAGCTCATCAATTCCCATCAGTTCTGGATACACAACTGCTGGTGGAGGGGACCAACGCCAGCCCCCGACATGGCTCCATGCCCCAGGGATGGGTGCTGGGAGACTCCTTCCATGGAGGGCGGCAGAGTAGACAGGTGTTCTGAATGTGGCTTAGCCACTCCTGCCCTCCCGCCATGTGCTGTGTTAACAGAATCCCACAGACCGGGAAATTCATAATGAACAGATATTTATTTGGCTTACAGGGAGGTTGGGAAGTCCACAGTTGAGGGGCTGGGCGTGTAGTGATGACCTGGTGGAAAGTGGAGAGAGAGAGAGAGAGAGAGAGAGAGAGAGAGAGAGAGAGAGAGGCGCTGAATTCTCCATTTCATGGAAGTCCCACTCCCTCGTGGCCTAATCATGCCTCATCAAAAGTTCAAGTTTCCAACACGTGAACTGCAGGAGATGCATTCCAGTGGCAGCACCTTCTTCTCAGCCTAGATCACCAACACGACCTTGCACCGAGGAATTCATCTGGGAAGCAAGTAGAGCCGTGGCCTTGTGCCCGTGACCTTCCCTGTTTACCCCCTGCCTCATCAGCAGAGGCAGTCGGCGTGACCCAGAGCTTGAAGCAGCTCAGGTGGACTCTATTACGGCGGCTGACCCACAGGAGGCAGCACTTGGCTTACACTAGAAGCCGTGTTCCCTCTAGATGCAAGTCCAGGACCCATGAATGGAGGTGAGACTGACTCCTCTATTGCACCTAATACTCCACTATCGTGGCTTGAACAGGACCCGGCAGGGGTGTAACCCCCAAATCTTGTGCTAATGGTCACTGGATTAATGTTGGTGGTTTGAGGGTGAAGACTTGACCTAATTATGGCATTTGGGAGGTGGGTCTGGTGGGAAGTCTTCAGGTCCCTGGGAGCTTGCCCTAGGGAGGGAGCAGGTTGGCGACATAAGCCCAGCAGGCTTCGTGTGTCTACTTCCTGGCTCACCATCCCTCTGCTGTCCTCTGGCCTTACCAGACGCCTAATCCAACGCAGCCACCAGATCTTGGACTGTGACCCTTCAAAACCATGAGCTGAAATAGACCTTCCGTCCTGGGAAAAGTCAACTCACGCATCCACACATGGAATCTTGTTCTATTCTTACAGGGTTGGGGGGTTTGAAAACCCTTAGTGCCCAAGAAGAAATGATCCCAAAAGAAATATATGTATGGGTCTGATAAGTTGGAGGCTCAGACGGTCCTGTGCCAGGTGGGGCTCCTGACAGGGTGATTTATCCTAGAACCCCAAGAGAAATGGGCTGGCTGCTCCATGGTTCTCTCCATACCCTATGTTCGACGTGAATTGAATTTCCAAGAACCTTCCCTGAGAGGCTCATGAGATCCGACCTGGGACCGTGGCTTGAGGAGCTTCGCCCAGTCCACCTGTTCAAAGTGCTTCCAGCTGAGGCGTTCCAGCTCTCTCTTCATGAACTGTGGGACTTTGTAGAATCCGTGGCAACTCAGTAAAGACAGGGCTCCAAGAATTTGGGTGGAGAGTTGGGTCATTCCACCAGATTAAATACCGTAAGAGCCAAGGGATTGCCTGAACACAGAGAGGATGTGGAGTGGGCTGCAGGAACACAAAGCTGAGGTCACCACCCAACGCCTCGGGACCAGCGAGAGCAAGGCACACTCAGCCACCCTGCTTCACAGAGATCGGTCCACCTGGGCCATGGAGGCTACACTACAGAAATTTCAGTTCCATAGGAGTGGGACTAAGTTGGCACCCACCCCTGCACAATAGGGTACCTGATGGGACTTTGTGTCTTCCCTGTGTTGGAGACGAGCACGCTTCCCCCATCCAAGCCAAGCTCGTGAATCATGAATGGGTGCTGAGTGGGCATGGGGAGGATGGTGCTGGTTTTCATTTGTTCTAGAAGACTGGCCAGTGTGGGCTGTGATACCCTGGGCTGCTCTGTGCTCTTGTTTCTGTAGTGTTTGGCCAATGGGAAATCCAGACAGGAGTTTGGAGGGCGGGAGGCAAAAGGTCAAGATGTCTATTCCCCCGACTCCCATCCTGTGGGGCTGCAGTTGATCCTGGACCTGTGGCCACAGCTCCTGTGGGCTGATGCTTCCTCTGTTGTGACAGCCTTCGCTGCTCTGGGGGCAGTCTTTGTTCTTGTTTCTTCGGCTGACATGCTCATGGCATCACGCTGTGGCCCCTCCTTGAGTGTTTTCTATTCCCTGTTGTTTCTCTTTGCTCAACCCCTGTAAGCATTCTCCCACTGAATTCTCTTCCATCAGTACTTTGAGTGTGCCAGGACCCAGAGCCATTCCTCCCAGGACAGAGGGAGCCTTGCTGATGACCGTCAAGGACCTACGCGTTGGCGATGGGCTGTCTGTCCCTCGGGACTGTGACTGGACTCCGGGAGCTCACTGTGGACCACAGAGGGCATTGTGGGTGATCATCCTCATAGCATGGCAGAGCCAGTCCTCGGCAGTGAGACCGAAGGACATGAACCCACACTAGCGGACACCCCAAGCCCTGCAATGCTTTCCTCTTTCTGTCCCCCCCTTTTGGAAAGAGTTAGCCTCCAGAATTCTGCTTTATGGGACAGGTAGACACCAGTTTCGATAAAAACACGGAGGTCATAGCAACTCACTGGCAAACATAAAACAGTTGTGATGGGAATGGATACGCAAAGCTGTAGGTTCCTTCAAATCAGCCTAAGCCTTCCGGGGCTCCCATGTCTTGTAGCAGCTGTCCCATGGATTCTCTGTGTCTGCAAATCTCTGTACCCGCCCCCTTCCCTTTCTCTGGGGTTCCAGCTGCATTCCCCACCACCCAGAGATATCTGTGTTGTCCCAAGCATCCCTACGAGAGGGGCTGTGACCAACTTTTCCTGGAGGCAACACAACAGGACCACAGCACAGCACAGGCACCCCTTAAACCCGGCCACCAGAAGCCACCCGCTGGGCAATCCATCCCCTCTTCTCTGCCGGGGAAGGTTCTCTCAAGCCGCATTTTCCTTGTCTTGGAGCAAGGCCACTTCTCCTCCAAAGGCTTTCCCTTGCTGCTCTGCCAGCTTCCGGTCTTGCACGCTTCCACTGGATTCTCTCTCGCCACACCCTCAGCTTCATCTGCCAGCCGTCCAGTCCCAGACGCCCATCTCCTCCTCCGGGCTCGAAGCGGCACAAAGCACGAACAGAGCTCGGGAGTCCCCAAGGCTGTCTCAGGTAGGTGAGGATGTGCTTTAAATATTTGGTCCCGGCTCTCCTGAGCAACACCCAGCGACCCTCATCTCGGTCTTTTTCTTTTCCTTTGTCCATATTTAATAGGAAGATGAATGCAATTCAAGTAATTAATAGCCAGACTCTGCATAATTGCATACACCAGATGTCCTGTTTTAAAGCCACGTAAATGACAACAATGAGGACCACAGCGGCAACCTGGAAACATGCTTGGGCTATGTGAGGAGACAGAGCGTCCCGGGAAGTTCCAGAAAGAACAGCATTTAGGAAAACCTAACATCTTGCACGTGGACAAGGATGCAAGGGGATGCATAGATGCACAGAGTGAAAAATCTCCGTTTCATTGGATTCTCGGGTTGGAAGTGATTTTTCAATTTTCCATCCCTTCTGGAACATCCTTATTTCCTCTTTCTATGCCAAAATGTCGAGAGAGGCGGTGGCAAGTGTTAGCAAATGTGGGAAAGAGTGAAGGAGACCCAGGGACCCCCGCGCAGTGCTCCTGAAACGTTGGCGTGCACACAGGTCGCCTGAGGGAGCTCGCAGTGTGGCCTCGTGCACCCCAGCCCAGGGACTGTGATCCTGTGGGACTGACTCTGGATCCTCACAGCTGCCCACATCACAGGGCTGTCTATCCTCCACTGCGGTGTGGGCTGCGCTGCCTGACTCCCCCCCACCTCTCACCCCTGCCCTGATTTCCGCTCCTGAGAGCTCCGAGCCTCCAGGCGCGCTTCTGGCTCCTAGTTTGCTGCCGATAGGTGGGAGTTGGTTCTGCTGTGCTTTGCAGGTCCCTCCGGATGGGATTTTCACAGAGCAGGCCTCTGAGCAAAGGCTGCAGGTCCCCGAGTGGGGTTCTTGCTTTACATCCTCTCCCGGTCCACCGCCCGGTCCACCGCCTCTCCCAGCCATCCCTTTGTGCATCCCACGCTGTGTGGGGGGGACGAGTGGGTCACTGTGGAATGTCGCCTGAATTGCCATGGTCTTGTGCACTTGCAGGGGTCACCTATTGTGACCATGCTTCGGAAACTCGATTCCCAGGTGACCCAGGGGGGGAGGTAAGGACCTGCGGCAGGGATTCAAGCAATGGCAAAGGAGCTCTGAACTTCTCCCAGCTGCAGGTCCCTCCTGGTGGGGGCGCCGGGGAAGGGGCACTCACTGGGGACTGCAGTGGTGGTGGGGAAGCTGATGACTGTGGAAGTGAGTAGGCACCACCTCCCTTGAGGCAGGTGCTAGGGGAGGATGCATCAGTAGTTCCCTGACCAGTGGTTCTGGCTAGTTCTGCAGGGAGTGGCCCTGTGGAGTTGAGGAGAGCCGGGGGGGGGGGGAGCAGAACCTCTAACTCCTCGCAGAGCAACCCCCTGGCTTCTCCTGGGAATGAGGGGTTCCAGAAAGGGCACTGATGCTTGCTTGTCCGTATGCTCTCATCTGTACAACCTTGTCAGGTGTGTGCACAGACAACCTGGGGCTCAGAGAGACAGAGTTGCCCAGGGTCAGACAATGTGGAAGCAGAATATTTGGGACCAGGAGCGTGGGCTCCAGCCCAGTGTTCTTGCTGTCGGGTCACAGATGTCGGTGATGGGGTGGGAGCCGGGTGTAAGGGTAGGAAGAGCGGGCAGAAGGAAAAGAGCCATTTTTAACGATGCCCCGTCCTTTCACGCCCGTGAGGTATATGTAATAATTAGCAATAATAATACATTTAAAATGGCAAGGCTCTTCCTCCCCATCTTTGAGGGAAGGGACCGAGGCACCAGCAGGTGGAGCGACATGGTTGGGCCACACAGGACTGGGACCCTGGTCTCCTGGTCCAGTAAGTACTTCATGGACTGTGCACCCTGCGGGAGTCACTGGGTGGAATAAGTTGACCGAGGAAAAGTTCACGGAAAAAATTCACGGTGCAACCAAGGGAGGTGATGGGCAAGCACAAGGTGGAACAGTCTGCCGTCGGCACAAAAGATGACTGTGCGGTGAAATGGGGACCTAACAATGCTCTCCTGGGGTCTGGTACCACATCGGTCATCCGGTGTGAATGCCACCACACAGTGCAGGTGCAATGGGGCAGGTGTTCTGGGTGGCGGCTAAGACATCATTGCTTGGGACTGGGTTCAAGAGTCAACTCTATTCCCCATTCCAGCTTCCTGCGAATGCACACCCTGGGGGGCAGCAGGTGATGGCTCAAGGACTTGGGTCTCTGCCACCCACGTGGGTGACCCGGATGGAGTTCCTGGCTCCCGGCTTCAGCCTGGCCCAGCCCCAGCTGTTGTGGGCACTTGCGGCCGTAAACCAGTGAGGGGGAATTCTCTCTCTCTCTGTCTTTAGAGCAGATAAATAAAAACATTTTTTTAAAGAAAGCTAGAAGAAAATATATTAAAATGGTGGCTTTGAGGAGGCGGGATTATAAGTGTAATTCCTGTTCATCCATTGATCTGCATTTTCTCAAGTTTCTAAAATGCACATTTCACTTCTCACAGGAAAAATAGATCCCTCTGTATTTTAGTTTAAAAAAAAAAATGCTGTCTGGCAGCAGCCATGTGCCTTTTGTGAGTTTCCCCCAGTGTGGCTCCCTCAGCCTCCTGTCAGCTCCCTCAGCTGCCTGCTCCACTGCTGGTCCCTAAAGGGGAGGAGCCTGGGCTCACCGGGAGATTCCCTGTGCTATTTTGCATTGAGGGGCGGGGTCTTCTGCAGGTGTGAGAGGCACTGGGGCAACTGTTCAGGATCCAGCTCCGCAGGTGCACAGGGGCCTGGAAGATGACTTCCCACAGTCTCCCAGCGACTCTCCGACTGGAGCCCTGGCCCCCCAGTCCCAGCCCAGCACGCTTCTCCCCAGGCCGTCCCATGGTTGTGACCCCCACAGCACCCGGGCGCGGGCGAGGGTCGCATGCTGGAACAGTGCTACCCAGAGGGCTGGGCTCTCGGGCCCCACCCAGCCGCCCCCACGCTCAGTCGTCCAGGTGTTGCTCCTCCCACGTGGATGTGGGGATGGCGCTGTACGGGTCCATGATGACCTTGGCGCAGCGAATGATCATCACGACCAGGAAGAGGCAGAGGAAGACGAAGCAGGCCAGGGTCAGCCCCTTGTCCACGTCCACGTAGACGGGCTCGGGTGTGGCATCCTCCATCTCGGGGCAGGGACTGCGGGCTCCTCCTCCGGCTCGGGCGTGGCTGGTACCATCTTCCACCCCTGCAGAGACAGCCCGCAGTGGGGAGGGGAGGCTCATGGCTGCTTGCCTGGGGAGGGTGTGGGGCAGCAACCTCTCCTCGTTCTCACCTTCCCCCCTTCCCCGTGCACAAGAGGGGGCAGGGGAGGGGACACAGCACCGCTGGCAGGGACCCCCAGGGCGACAGCCCCAGCCTTGTAGACCCCTGGGCAGTGGGGGAGCCCCTGCAGCTGTCTGCACCCCGGAAGCCCTATAGAAAGAGAGCTGGGATGGCACTTGCCACTCACACCGTGGACTGAGGGTATCGGAAGGATGGAGAAGACTCAGACACTGAGCAGGTTTTAAAGCCACAGAAGCTGCGCTTCCAGTGACACTGAACGCCAGGTACCACCGGGTGGATGCACAGGCAGGAGGCATGGCGGGTCTGCGCCCTCTTCCCCTCCGTGGGGGGCTTCCGGGGACCCTTGAGGGGCTCTGCAGAGCCCAGGGACGTGGTCTGCAGGTGTGGTGGGAGGAGCAGCTCCCGCAGGCGGGGCCGGCGTGCGGCACAGGGCTGCACGGGGTTGCAAGCAGAGTCTGCAGACCACTCTCTTGTCTTGGGGTGTCTCTCTGAGTCCTCCGGCCTGGGCTTTTCTCCCTGCTGAGGACGGCTGAGCCTCCTGCCTCACAGGGCATAGGGGTTACATGCCATCACGCCTGCAGAAAGTCCAGCACCAGGCCTGGCCCTGGGCGGGGAGCCGGGACGTTCTGGGATCAGATAGGAGCTGCGGCGGTGAGGACAGGTGGGCCAGCTCCCTGCAGGCCCAGCTCTGGGGACACAGAGTTCCAGGAAGAAGGGCGGCTCCTGCTGTCTCCTCACGTACCCACCATCCTCATCCTCACCTGGGAATCTGCAGAGCCCTAGAGCCGTGCACTGTGCATTCAGTTTATTATTTAAACCCTGAGACAGTCTCAGTTAGCCAGGCATTAATAGGCCCATTTTACAGATGTGGAGACTGAGGTATGCAGCAAGGTCGTGACTTCCCGAGGTCCCCGCCTCCCGACAATGGCGCATTCCCCTCTCTTAGACCTCAGGTCTGTCCTCACTGACTCCGAGGGGGCACTGACCTGCTGGTTGGAGAGGTCACCACTTCATCAGGACCCTGGGTCGGGCTGTTTCGGAAGCCAGGAGGAGCTGCCAGAAATCCCAGGGGGAGCCAGGGGCGGGGTGGCTGCAGCTGAAACAGAAGGAGACAGGATGTCACCTTGCCGGACTCCCAGTGCCAGCCGCAGCCTGTGCTGGCCCGGGCAGCCGCTGGAGCCATGCGGGGCTGGCAGCAGCCACACTCTGTAGTCCGATACTAGCTTTCTCCTTCTGTCTCTCTCTTCCATATAAAGACTTGAAAGCCTGGTGTTAAAACAGACTTGGCATAAAATGTGCTGTCTTAGCTGTGCTGGGTGCATAATCCAGGCACAGTAAGTGTGCTCACGTCATCATCACCAATCCTCTCCAGAAGGCTCCATCTTGCAAGACATACATTCTGTCCCCGTTCATCAGTGCCGCCCCCGGCCCCAGCCCTCTACACCTTTCTGGCCCCATGCACCTGGCTCTCGGTCCCTCAGGGAAGTGCAGTTCACACAGCGCAGTTGGGAACCCCGCCACCAGGCTCCGGTCAACAACGTCGTGCATACAGGACAGGTGGGCCTCTCAGAGGACATTGCTCAGGGTGGGGACAGCTGTCGTAATGTGAAGGCAGGGTGGAGCTCTGGCGTGACCTCTGCCTGTGGCACTGGCATCCCATATGGGCACCGGTTCGAGTCCCCGCTGCCCCACTTCCAATCCAGCTCTCTGCTGTGGCCTGGGAAAGCAGTAGAAGATGGCCCAAGTCCTTGGGCCCCTGCACCTGCGTGGGAGACCCGGAAGCTTCTTCCTGGCTTTGGATTGGCGCAGCTCTGGCTGTTGTGGCCATTTGGGGAGTGAACCAGCAGACAGAAAACCTCTGTCTCTTTCTTTCTCTCTGTCTGTAACTCTGCTTCCCAAATTAAAAAAAAAAAAATTAAAAAAAGAAAAGCACAAAAAAGGAAAAACTGAAAACCAGCTTTCTAACTAGGCTTCTCAGCAATGCAGGTGATCTGCAGACACGAGCACTGTTGCTAGGTCGTTACACATGCAGGTGTTAGACCGCAGACGGAAGCACTGGCATCCTGGTGTTTGTTTTCGTATGAAAGCACGCCTCTCACAAAGCTTACTCTACTTATTGAATTTTCTGGTTAATATACTGTGGATAGTTTGCATATCAGTTATGGAAAGTTGTCACTTTTTAAAAGACATTTATTTATTTGAAAGAGTTACACAGAGTGAGAAGGAGAGTCAGAGGGAGACAGAGAGAGACAGACAGACAGACAGACAGACACAGACAGACAGAGAGGTCTTCCATCCACTGGTTCACTCCCCAGTTGGCTACAATGGCCGGAGCTGCGCTGATCCAAGCCAGGAGCCAGGAGCTTCTTCCAGGTCTCCCACACGGGTGCAGGGGCCCAAGCACTTGGGCCATCTTCTACTGCTTTCCCAGGCCATAGCAGAGATCTGGATTGGAAGTGGAGCAGCTGGGATTCAAACCAGCACCCATAAGGGATGCCGGCACTGCACGTGGCAGCTTTATCCGCTACGCCACAACACCAGCCCCACTTTCTTTTTAATAGCGGTATTACCTTCAACACATGGATATACCATAGATATCTAAGGCAAAACTGCTGTGCTAAAGGACAAATACATATAAATTCTGAATTATATTACTCTCTCGAGATGCTGTACCCATGTGAGCTGGCCAAGGTTGAGAGGATCTGTTGTCCTTCAACTTTGAAACTAAGGTTATCACTTTTTAAATTTTTATCACTTTGGGGGGAAAATGTTGCCCAGAGAAATTTTGTATTTATTTGAGAGGCAGAGTTACAAAAGAGAAAGGAAGAGGCAGATATGTATCTATAGATCTATATCTATGTAACTGTATTTATATAGAAAGACACAGAGAGAGAGAGAGAAGCTACTGCATCCACTGGTTCACTCCCCACCGCCACAACGGTCAGGACTGGGCCAGGCAGACGCCAAGATCCAAGAACTTCTTCTGGGTCTGCCGTGTGGATGAAGGGGCCCAAGCCCTTGGGCCATCTTCCACTGCTTTCCCTGTCGCACTAGCAGGGAGCTGGATGGAAAGTGGAGCAGCCAGGACTTGAACCATCCCCCATAGGAGACACTAGCATCACAGGCAGTGGCTTAATCTGCTGGAGCACAACACTGGCCCCTTTCACATTTTGTTAATGAACATCTTCAAACACATGGAAAAGCTGTAAGAATCGTATCGTGAATTCATGCCTTTCCAACACCCAGATTCTACAGCTGCTAAGAAATTGTTCAATTGAAGTCCATTTTCAAGATCAAAGGTAAATAAGAAAGCCACTGCTACTAACTAGAACTCATTAGTGAAAGAGAAAAAGAGGAATAAAAGTAGAAGTCAGAGATTCAGGAAAAAACACAAATAAAATAAAAATCAAATGAAGAAAATGAGTGTATTTATCTCAGTTCTCTGCTTCCAAGGACAACAAAGAGAGAGGCCAAAAGTCTAGTAGAAAAATGGAAAGGAGAAATTAATAGAATTCACAGAAAAGGAAACATAATGGGTCATTGGCAGATGGAAAGATGTCTAACTTCCTTCATTAATTAAAACTTAAAGCTACCCTCAGAGTTACAATGCATGTATTTGTCAAATTTCAAAAACGATGCAGTTAATAGTTGCATTTCCCTATACATTTCATCTTTAAAAATATAAAAGCAAATTGAGTTATACTCATTGATGTGTGTGCTGAAGTGCTTTGATGTGTCCTAAAGCCTGTCCCTTACTCTGAAACGTGTTCAGCAGATAAGAATGGGTCAGTGGACAGCTGAGCAACGGGACAGGGGAGCACTGTGGCCCTGTGGCTCCAGCGCGTGGCCCAGCACGTCCTTCAGAAAGGCTCACGGGAGTAATATTTCCTGTGGCCTTACTGCCGGCCCTTTGAAGTGACAGCACATTTTTCTCTGCCTGCTTTAAGGATTTTCTCTGCATCTTTGGTTTTCAACAGTCTTACTATGGATGTGTTGCGGTGTGAATTTCTCTGTATTTTCCTACTTAGTGTTTGTTCCACTTCTGGAATCTCACTTGACGTCTTGAAAGCTTTTGAAAACTGTTGGCCCTTTCTCCTTCAAATATTCCCCCCCGTCCCATTCTCGTTCTCCATGGTACACTTGGCACCTTTTCACTATGTCACATTTTGTTAGTTATGCTTCTTCTCCGCATGTTTTCTCATTAGTCTGAATATTTTCTATTGAGCTAACTTCCAGTTTATTAAGCTTCCCTTCTGCTGTGTCTAACCAGCTGTGAAACCTTTCTCTTCAAACTTCATTTCAGCCATACTTTTGAATCTTTGGAGTTCCATTTGACTCTCGAGAACAATTCTTAACTTCCCAGTGAAATTTTCCACCTGTTACCTGCTTTCTTGGACATACTTATCACAGTTGGTAACTCCAACCCCTGGACATCTGTGGGTCTGCTTGTAGTGTCTGTTTCCTCTTTTGTCTCAGTTTTGTGATACACCTGATAAAATTTCAGTGAGCTCCTGGACATCGATGTGGGCTATTGTCTTGGATGATGCTACATGGCTGCAGAGAGGGTTCCCAGTGGGAGAGCAGGCAGACATCTCAGCGGGCGTGGGGTTCACATCTGGGACCAAGCCTGGTGTGTAGCTCTGATTGCTCAATGCTCTGAGGTGCTGACGTCCAGAGCTCTGACCTGATGATGGGGTGTTTTTCAGGCTGCTTCTCGGCAGGTCTCCAGTTCTATATTTTCCCTGCAGTGTTTCAAGACCCCTGCACTGTGTGTGTGTGTGGGGGGGTATTATTTAGGATTACTTGGCAATTGGTGTTTGATTCTGCACTGTGGCTTACAAAGGCATGAAACTTGACAGCTCTGGCTGTTAGCCAGTAGCCACAACCTTCAGGATGGAGAAATAGATGTCTGGCTAAAGTTTTGCTGCTGCAAATGAATAAAAATGGTGACCACTGGCATCCTCTGTAATTATAACAGAAGTGGGAAAAGTATTTAGCTCTTCCGGTCAGTGTCTGCTTCTTGGTGATCTATTACTCCAACCAGCTGGTTTTCCTTTCACACACTGTAACCCTCCCTCGACTGATTCCTTTCATAAACCAGATGGGCTTATCCAGTCTTCACTGTGCACCAGCTATAGTCTGGAAGATAAACACATCCCTGAATTCCAGCAAGGTACACAGCAGCGTGGAGAATCCAGCAAACATTCACAGCAGAGTTTGATGCTTGCTCTACTGGAGGAACGCACGGGGGCGCAAGACAAATACCAAGGGAGGAGTTCAAGCTGAGTTTTGCGGGAAATGTAGTTTTCATAGCTCACAGGTGCCAGGCAGTGGATTCCCATGTGCGACTTTATCTTCTAAGAATCACTACAATCTAAAAAAAGTTCTGCTGCTCCTTTGCCCTCGGATTTTTGAAAGCTGTTCACTGCAGCATTGTTGTAACAGTGGGAACCTGGGAGCAAGATTAATTTCTGCCAATAATGGAAAAGCTAAAGTTGCCATGGGTCATGGAACACGCTGGGGCAGGTAAAAGGAAACACACAAGTACCCACATACACATGCATACATGCACACGGAAAAGGGCTGGAAATCCTAAGCGAAATGTCAGTTAAGGGGCAATCATTACGTAAGCTACTCAGAAACTGAACATTCCCATGAGCACGTGTGCTGGGTCAGGACTGCTGCTCTGCTCATTGCTAGATCCAGACTTGCTCCTGAGTGGTCTTACTGTTTGAGAAAGTAAAGGCTTAAAAGAGAATA
This sequence comes from Sylvilagus bachmani, assembly GCA_015711505.1. Classification (NCBI taxonomy): domain Eukaryota; kingdom Metazoa; phylum Chordata; class Mammalia; order Lagomorpha; family Leporidae; genus Sylvilagus; species Sylvilagus bachmani. The sequence continues at coordinate 91,504,577 of CM027402.1, forward strand.
AGTAGAGGCCGGCGCTGTGACGTAGTGGGTAAAGCTGCCGCCTGCAGTGCTGGCATCACGTATGGACACTGGTTCTAGTCCTGGCTGCTCCACTTAAGATCTGACTCTCTGCTCTGGCCTGGGAAAGCAGTAGAGGATGGCCCAAGTGCTTGGGCCCCTGCTTCTGCTTGGGGGACCCAGGGGAGGCTCCTGGCTCCTAGCTTTGGATCAGCACAGCTCTGGCCTTTGCGGCTAATTGGGGAGTGAACCAGCAGATGGAAGACCTCTCTCTCTGCCTCTCCTCTCTCTGTGTAACTCTGACTTTCAAATAAATAAGCGTCTTTAAAAAAAAAAAAGGAATATAAGCGAAGTATAAAAAAGTGTGTGCATATCCATCACACAGAATTTGCAATTATTGCCTAATCATCCTGCTCTCCTCCTCCTCCTCCTCCTTCTTCCTCTTCCTCCTCCTCTTCCTCCCCTCCCCTCCTTTCCCCTCCCCCTCCCATTATTCTTCTTCCTCCTTCTCCTTCTTCTTTGTGTAAGAAATGAATCCTCACTGTAACCCTTAACTCTCAGAACCATTCACCTCATCCCTCCAGCAGTGCCACTGTCGTGAATGTGGAGTGCGTTGACCACACTGGGCATCCACGGAACCCCTGGGCTTCCTTGCACCACGCTTGGGAGACAGGTCCAGCCCACCTCCCTCCGCCTCACAGATGAGGAGCCCGGAGGGTTGGGAGAGGGACGATTTGCTCACCACCGTCACAGCTGAATTCGGAGCTAGCCCACTGCGTCAGTGAGTTTCCATCACTACAGCGGCATGCCTCTGAGCAGCTGCCTAGCAAAGAAAGATTTTTTTGGGCTCAGGGCTCTGGAGGTTCCGGTCCAAGACCAAGTGGCCCCGATTTGACTTCTGATGAGGGCAGCAAGGGTGCAGTGTGGAAGGTGCTCCTATGGCAAGCCGGGAAGCAGACAGAGGAGCTGGGCTCGAAACTTGCTTTATAACCAACCCTCTCCTGAGAGCTGCCTTCCCAGGGCAGGGTCCCCGCGCCCCAAGGACCTCCCACCTCCTCAATACCCCAACTGGAGTGTCTGCCATCTTTTTTTTAAGGTGTATTTATTTACTCAAGAGGGAGGCAGTGTTACAAAGAGAGGGAGAGACAGAGAGGTCGGTCTTCCATCAGCTGGGTCACTCCCCAAATGGCTGCTACAATTTGAAGCCAGGAACCAGGAGCCTCCTCTGGGTCCCCCAACTGGGTGCAGGGGCCCAAGCATGTGGGCCATCTTCTACTGCTTTCCCAGGCCATCAGCAGGGAGCTGGATTGGAAGTGAGGCAGCTGGGACTAGAACCAGTGTCTCTATGAGATGCCGACACTGCAGGTGGATGCTTAACCTACTGTGCCAGAGCTCCAGCCCCAAGTCTCTGCCATCTTAGTACCATTGACTTACGACTTTGGGGTTTGAGTATCTGCATGAGTTTGGGGGCCAAATTCCATTGAAACCATGGCACCTGCATTCCTAAGCCCACACCTGGGCCAGGGGCTTGGCAGCACGGACCCCACGGACCCCACACCATCACCGAGTGCCTCTCAGGGCTGGAGGAAGCTGTCCGCGTTTCACAGCAGGGCTCAGTCTGGCCTCTCACACTGGTTCTGAAATCCCAGACATAGGCCGACCTTCCATGAACATCAGCTTCCCTGTACTGATTGCATGGGCCAGACCTCTCCCTGTCTTGCCTGGGACAGAGACCCGGCCCCTAACTTAGCATCATCACCCCACCGGAGTGTCTCACGCATCTTCCCGGCTGGGACGAATGCCAAGCAAGAACTCCAAAGAACAGATGTGCAATTAGGCCCTCCCAATGGAGTGTGATTATTAACCTTAATCACCAGGCGGGCACAAGTCCCATCCGGATCCGAGCACGTGACACTAAGGAGGGAAGGCTGCCGTGAGCTCAGCGGAAGCTCCCCAGGAGCTGGGCTGTGGCCCTTCTCAGAGGCCGACTCTGCCGGCCCCCACAAAACTGTGTTGTCTTTCAGCACGGAGCCTGCGCAAGCCAAGAGCTCCATCTGCCGCCTCCTGGGGGTGGCTGGCAGTGGATTTGTCTTGAATGCAGGGGTTCCGACCCGGCTGACTCTGCGTCCTTGGGGAAGCGTGAGGATTCGGGGGTTGGATGGTAGCGGACTCAAGTGGAACAGAGCCCTGCCAACTGCTGTGGAGAAGCCAGGGGACACAGGACGTCTCCGATTACAGGAACGAGGAACAAGGATTCTGGGTTTTGGAGGAAAACAAGAAGTAAGGCAGTCACGATTCAAAGGAGGTGGAGATACGTAAGGCTGGGGCTGGGGCTGCTCTGTGGGGCTCGGCCATTTGAAGATCTCACCGCATCCTCTGTCTTTTGCAACTTTTTCTTGGGTAAGCCTGGGTTGGGCTTTGGCACAGCTTGGGTCACACTCAAATGCCAATTTGGGCAACATCATGCTTCCAAAAAAGACAACTTTATTTATATATATATATAGGAAAGCATGTGTGTCACAATTTATCAAACTCAAACTCAATTAAGAAAACATTAGATTTCAAACCTGTTGGAAGCAAAAAAAAAAAAAAAAAAAAAAGACCCTCAGCGTTTTGGCTTCATTGTGGGAATCTGGTGGGCAGGTCAGCCCATGAATCTCCTTGGATCCACCTGCTCGCTGTCTCTCTAGCTGTTGGTCTTTATTCTCTGGGGGCAAGGTGGCCATGAGGCTGAGCTGTGCACCATCCGGCAGGTGCACTGAAGTGCAGTATCAAGTATGGATAGCAGAATTACTGCCGGTGGGTACCGGTGCTCATTCAGTGTGTCTCCCTCCATGGAGTAAAACCCTGTGCAGCTACTCTCTGCTGGTTCAAGCCAGGATGGACCCGAAGGTGCTGCCCGGTCTACAGTTTTCTTTCCTCCCTCAGCCAGCGAACTTGGCCTTGGAAGACAAGGATTTGCTCTCTCGGTTCCACATCTTGTCTCGGTTTCTGCCGTGTCACTTGGCTTTCCTTGGGCATTTATTTACCGAGACAACCAAACACTGAGAGCTCTGTGGTCTGTGGAGGTTGGTGATGTGCTTGGAAGGTGGGTCAAGGCCAAGGTCACCCAACCTCTGAGCGAGTCCACACCTTCTGTGCCACAGCATTCTTCTTTTTTAAAAATATATTTTTCATTTACTTTTGCATAGTTAGAGAGAGAGAGAGAGAGAGAGAGAGACAAACATATCTACCATTCTCTGGTTCCCCAAATGACCACAGCAGCCAGGGCTGGGCCAGGCTAAATCCAGGAGTCCATCTGAGACTCCCATATGGGTGACAGGAACTCCAGCTCTCGAACCATCATCTCCTGCTTCGCAGGCCCATTAGCAGGGAGCTGGATCAGAAGCGGAGCAGCTGGGGTTCACAGCAGGTACTGTGCTATGGGACGTGGGTGTCCCCAGTGGTGGCTTGACCTGCTGTGCGGCACACCAGCCATCATTTTTCTCTTTCTGTACCCATCTGCTTGAGCTACTGCAGCAAGGTCCCACAGACTAGGGCGCTTCAGCAACACCCATTTACTTCCCTGTAGGCTGGAGGCTGTAACCCCCAGCACAAGGGCGGGCTGGGTTAATTGCTTGTGAGGGTCTCATCCTGGCTTGGAGACGGCTGCCTTCTGGCTGTGTCCTTTCCCGCCTTTCCCTGGTGTGGGCGCCATCTTCTAAACCCACCAACTCTATTGGGTTGGGACCCACCGTGATGGCCTCGTGTGACCTTAACTTCCTCCTAGAAGCCCTATCTCCTGACACGGTCACACTGTGGGGTGGGGCTTCAACAGAGGAATTTTGAAGGCGAGGTCACGATTCAAGCCACAGCAGTAAGATCCCGGGGGCACCAGGACTACCTAGTACTACTACCTTGGCCAACGACTGTTAGGCAGGTTCCCAGTGAACGTCACAAAGATGAGGACTGGTGGTTGTTCACTGCTTCCTTCCGGGCCCTCGCAGCAGGGAGATGAAGGGGAAGAGACGGCAAAGCCTCTCACCGCGGTGGGGACAGACAGCGGCTGCAGCGCCCCGGGGCCTCGCTGGAGTGGCTAGCATCAGATCTGACGCAGGCAACAATCAGCCGGTTCTAAAATTAGAAGGGCAGCCATTAGGAAGGGTGCCGTGTCGTCGCAGCCACCTCCCTGCTGACACACGGGTTAAGTGGATGGCGTTGGCCCAGGACAGAGGAGCCACCCAGTGTCGCGGTCACACCGACCCGCGGGGCTGCACCAGGCGGCCTCTCTCCTCCATCAGAACAATTAGCAGGCCTGTCTGTGGGAGGCTGTCGGACTCCCAGCATTTTACAGCCATAAAACATGCTGATGAAGCCCATCGGCGACAAGTTCTGGTTGCCCTTCAACTCCGAGGGCAGAGCTGGGGGACAGAAGGTGGAGCCTGGGCCCCCGGAGGGTTCTTCCGGGGCCTCGAGGACGAATCAGGCTTGTCTGGTTGGACTTTGAAATTTCCTGGGACTGCTGACCCCTTGCTTCCTTGCGCTGTCTGTCTTCAGGCACTGCCATCCCAGGCCCATCCCACCTGTGCATTTCTGGAGCAGGTGCGTTGTTTCCAGGGCAACACATGGAGATGGATTTCTCCAGGGTGACCTCTCCAGTGACTCATCCCCAGAGTCTCACCCACACCTGGTCCGGATGACTCAGAATTTGGATGCTGAGACTTTGGGCGACATTGGAAGGGACTGCGCATGTGCAGGACAGACCCGAATCTCTTGGGAGTGGCTGGGAGTGGCTAGGAGTGGCTGAAGAACGGCCCCTTCCTATCAGTCCTCAGTGCAGCGCTGGAACCCAAGGATGTGGTCATGTGCGACCGAAGGGCCGCTGCAGATACGATTAACTCAAGGATCTTGCAATGGGGAGACTGTTTTGGGTTACCTTGACAGCATTAAATAGCATCCCGTGAAATGTGATCTCATGAAAATGAGACAGAGAGGTTTTTGACCACAGCACGGGAGAAGGCAACGTGAGCGGTGTGGCCAGGAGCCCAGAAATGCCGGCAGCCTCTAGAAGTGGAAGAAGCCAGGAACGGACTCACCCTGGAGCCGCAGAGGGCAGCAGCCAGGACCGTGATCTCGGAACACCTTGGGACGCGCTGTGAACCCCTGATCTCCTGAAATGGGGTGAACGCAAGTGTGCGGCGATTTGTTACAGGAACAGAAGGAAAAGAGCACAGAGAGAGGCTTAGTGGGCTTTTAGAGTTCTCTGGATTCTTGCAGCCACAGGTGATGCATGGCGTCTGCTACCAGTGAAGAGCGACTCCCTGCCGCTGTCAGAAAACAACCAAAGCGAGCGTGGAAGCACTGTGCCCGGGCTCTGAGCGTGGATTCTGCCGCACAGAGCCGGCCGGCAGAGAAAGATGGCGCACAGGGATACAGACAGCATCCAGTCAGTGGTCTCGTTGAGGCTGTAGCACCGAGGACTGAGGCGGGGACCATGGTGACACAGGAGCTGCCCAGCCCTCTCTTCCCGACCTGCTGGTCTACCTGGGCGTGCAGCCCCAGCCCCAGTGGTGGCAAGGGCAGGGAGAGAAGTCAGAGCGAAAGCATCCCTGGAGGCCGTGAGAGAAGAGGGAGGCTGTGGCTTGTCCTTGGAGCCAAACTTGGGGCAGCCTCCGCGAACTTCGATTCCTAGCGGAATCACTGAAGTACCAGATTCTCTCTCTCTCTCTCTCTCCCTCATCCTTTCAAAAAATAAAGTTAAATCTTTAAAAACCAAAAAGAGCAGTAAGAAAATGCAAGATAACACCGCCCGTCGTGAAACACCATGTGCTATCTTGGGAAAACCCACAGGAGGCAGACACACGGGCAGGGGTTCAAACCTCGGGTGCACTGGTGAAGAACTGGCCTCTGCCAACCTCCTCGACTATAGAATGGGGCTGCTGGTGCCCGTCTTGAAGGGTTTCCTCCTGACTCATGGGGACATTGTCTTCTCTCGCCCACAGCTTGTCCCCGTTGGCACAAGGATGGAGCGACAGCGGAAGGGCCCAGCCACTCCCAGCTTCAGGTCCCCCCTGGCCCGCTCCCAGCCTGCTTGCCAGCTCCCAGTTTCGCCAGCTTTGATGCCCTCACACTGGGACTTGCTTCTGCCTGGATTCAGCTTGCCTGGGGCTCCCCTTTGCTTGGCAGCAGCCCTTGTCCCCAAGCCCTGTGCTTGGCTCAGGGACCCTGGGTGTACGCCAGGCCCTGGAGCTCCTTCTGGGTCTGGTTACCCCACCTACGCTGCACTGGCCCCTCACCCCTGGGTCTCCGTGATCTTCCCCATCCTGGACTCCTCCCCAGGGAGGCTGCAGCCTGCACCTCCCTCTGCAGGGGGGAGGATGACTACAGAGCTCCCGAGAACTCGGGCCTCTGGGAGGAGAAGGCTGTGTCCTGCCCACACCTGCCTCAGATACTTTCAAGCTTCCTGGAACTAGGCGAGAGAAACCTTCTTACCCCAGAAATAGAAAAAAAAAATACTTGAGATGAATATGACTGCTCAAGCAACTGGGAACTGGGACAAGGATTATACTTGGAACAGGAGTTTCAAGATGAGAGAAGAGGATAGAAGACATGATTATAATAAAGACAAAAAATAGAAGAAAAGTTCCCAGAGCTGAAGAAAACTTTGTATTTCTAGTTTGCAAGGATGCTTATGGTCTCAACATTTGTCCCTCCAAACTTGGGATTTGCGGTCCGTAGAGTCTTATGTCAGTGGTACAAAGAGGGTGGACAGTTGGTCCAGTGATGGTGTTCAGAGGAGAGGCCTTGGGGAATTGATGAGATTGGGTGGGGCCCACACGATTGAATGCCGCGGGGGATGCTCTGTACAACCTCTGGGCTCTCCCAGCAGGAGCAGCGTCATCAGAGGCTGGGGACGCCAGATCTTGGGCTGTGAGCCTCCTGAACCGTGAACCAAAACCTCTTTTCTCTATCAAGCTACGCTGCTTTAGGCATTTTGTAACAGGAGCAACAAGCTGACTGGTAGAAGGACTGACTGAATAGAAGGCATTGTTAATGGAGAGCGACCCTCAGCTACGACAATGGGTTCTGCACGGAGGGGAAGGGAGTGAGGTGCACGGGGCCGGCTTCGTGGTCTCTGCAGCACCAATGCTGGCAGAGTGGCAGCGGCTGGGAGGTTCTGCAGGGGAGGATCAATTCCGAGGGTGGCAGAGACTTTCAGACACTTCCGGATCTGAACCACCCACCCCGTGCGTGCAAGACACCTGCACACCCTGCGGCGAGAAAAATCGCCTGAAGAGGAAACTCTGTCGCCCACAGACCAACCCAAGGGAAGACGTTAAGGGAGACAGTGACAGGCAGAGAGCAACAATGCCAACAAAGCAATAATCTGCATAAGTAATTATAGCAGGCATAAAACATTGTGGACGGTAAAATAGTCATTGATGAGGCTGACATAACAAGGCTGTGTAGTAATAACTTGTGTCTGGCTCACTAGGCTAATCCTCCGCCTGCGGCGCCGGCACCCTGGGTTCTAGTCCCTGTTGGGGTGCCCGGTTCTGGTCCCGGCTGCTCCTCTTCCAGGCCAGCTCTCTGCTGTGGCCCGGGAAGGCAGTGGAGGATGGCCCAAGTGCTTGGGCCCTGCACCCCATGGGAGACCAGAAGGAGGCACGTGGCTCCTGGCTTCGGATCAGCACAGCATGCCGGCTGCAACGCGCTGGACATAGTGGCCACTTGGGGGGTGAACCAATGGAAAAAGGAAGACCTTTCTCTCTCTCTCTCTCTCTCTCTCTCACTGTCCACTCTGCCTGTCAAAAAAAATAACTTATATCTAAAATTCCATCTCATTCCAATAAAAAATCAATCGTGGGAAAGGTGGATGGAAATTAGAGTATAATTTTTATATTAGTTGAGAGATGCCATTCAATATTTCATTTAAATAATGTTTAACTTGTCTATTTTAATATTGATAGAAAAGCATAGGTTCATCTATGTGTTTGGAAATTAAAGACAGTACTAATCAAATGACATAAAATATTTGAAGGTTATGAGAAAACTTCAAAAAAGCTCAGGGAGGCCGGCGCCGTGGCTCAATAGGCTAATCCTCTACCTTGTGGCACCGGCACACCGGGTTCTAGTCCTGGTTGCCCCTCTTCCAGGCCAGCTCTCTGCTGTGGCCTGGGAGTGCAGTGGAGGATGGCCCAGGTCCTTGGGCCCTGCACCCCATGGGAGACCAGGAGAAGCACCTGGCTCCTGCCATTGGATCAGTGTGGTGCGCCGGCCACGGCAGCCATTGGAGGGTGAACCAACGGTAAAGGAAGACCTTTCTCTCTGTCTCTCTCTCTCACTGTCCACTCTGCCTGTCCAAAAAAAAAAAAAAAAAAAAAAAAAAAGCTCAGGGAAAGTGGAATTAAAGGAGACGTTTATTTTAGTGTAGAAAGTATTGATGCCCACGTGTAGATTTCTCATAATACACATTTTCCATGAGTTTTCTGAAGACCCTCTTTCTATGAAGGAATTATGCACGTATTTCAAAATCTCTTTCATCAAAATAAATTTATATTTTAATTCCACTTGCCCATGAATTTCTTGAAGTACTCTCATGTAATTGCTAAGTTGATCGGACAAATTCATTGCCTTCAGGGAACAGACATTATTTTCAAATGTTCGTGGAACATTTACAAAAATTGACTTAATATAGATTTACAGAGAAAACATCCATAAATGTGAAAACATAAGAATGACACAGGCTGCATTTCTGACCACGGAGGATTTCAACCCATACGTTTCATGATTTAAACAACATTAAAAAATAATTACCGAGTCAGTGAGAAAATTAAGCCGCAATTATAGAGTGCTTGGAAAATCACTACAATGAGCAACTGCATGTGAAAGCTCACGGAGCGAAGTGAGTGACAGCTGTTCACCGCGCTCGGGAGCAAAATCACATCTTTCATCATGGAACAAAGGGGATTACATGCAGAAAAAGAAGGAAGTTAGACAGACAGCATGAGGACGATCTGCAAGACGAGATCCCCCGAGGTGAGAGCCTGAGCAAATCTCCATCCACAACTGCGAGCATCGACGACATCGACAGAATGCGAAAGAAGCCCGAGAGCAAGTTCTCTGGGACACCTTGAGCCGGACAGCGTTCCGGCAGGTTCCATGTAGAAGCGATGAGCCAAGGCAAGCCTGCGCTGTTAGGAAAGAGACCAGGGAGACCCCCACCCCGGCGCCAGAAATGAAACCCACGAGGCGGCAGAGTTCTGGACAATGCCACCGACACCCCGAGAACTTCCACGCAGGTATGTGTTTCTCGAAAGAGGCGGAGGGGCCCGACTGGCCGAGAATGGAGCGGGGAGCCCCCGTGATGCCATCTTCCTGGGCTGCTTGTCCAGAGTGCAAACTTGGTCCAAGTTGGGCTGGAGTACCACAGCCGGACCAAGGTCAAGTCCACGGAGCTGACTGTGGCTTCCAGCTGGAGCTGCCCTGGGCAGGGGCGGGGGTGCCTGTCTGGTGGTGAGACCCAGGGGCACCTGGCGGCCACCGCGGTGCCCTCCTCGCCAGCCCATGCCGATTTGCCACTTGGATGGTAGCTGCATTTCCTGCGAATATTTCCATCAATTGGCTCATGCACCAGGATCCCCTGTCCTGAGTTTTTCTTACAACTGCAGGGGGTCTGCGTGGTGCCGGCTTGTGAGGAAGGGGCCTGCTTACTCACCCCTGCCAGATGGCGCAGCCCCCGAGGACAGAGGCCGACACGTGGCCTTGGAAGCTGCCTGGCAGCCCCTGGCCAGTGGCTCTGAGTGACTGGTCCTTCAGGGCGTGGGAGGCGACCTCCCAGCCTTCCTCAGCCGTGTGCCAAGGCTCCTGATGTCAGATCTCCTTGACGTTGCTTATACCTGTGGGCCCCGCTGCTGGGACGCTCACTAGCTCCCAGGGTGGCAGCATGGGATGGTAGCACCAGCCATCCAGAACCATCCGTCTCTCAAGAGAACTCGAATCACAGCCAGGACCTGCCCCGTGCCTACTGCCTTGCGTCCCCACAGCGACCGCACTGCAGGGGCTCTGTCTTGTCTTGTCTCCCTTTGGCCTTTGCATAGGGAGTTCAATTTCTGTCCCTCGATTCTTGGGGAGAGGGGGGAGGAGTCAATCAGTCCTCGCTCCCAGAGCTTCCCAGGGCCTCGTGCAGCTGTGCCAGAGCATAAGCCCTGGGAGCTAAAGAAAATTCTAGAAAACTGAGGCGAGACTCCTAAGGATCAGACCCAGCGGGGTTTCCAGTGAGCTACTTTCTTATTATCAATTATGATTTTGTCTTTTCCCCAATATTATCTGTGATCTTTTCCCTGTTAGTATTTTATAGAAATCCTTCAACACACAAAAGATCAGAATATGGGGCATATCTGTATATGGATTATCCAGCTTTAACTTCTTTTACTATATGATATGTTTGTTTCTCTTTTACAAAAGAAAGAGAGGGGCTGGCCTGTGGCATAGCAGGTAAAGCTGCTGCCTGCAGTGCCGGCATCCCGTATGGACACTGGTTCAAATCCCGCCTGCTCCACTTCCAATCCAGCTCTCTGCTATGGCCTGGGAAAGCAGTAGAAGATGGCCCAAGTCCTTGGGCCCCTGCACCCACGTGGGAGACCCAGAGGAAGCTCCTGGCTTCAGATTGGCCCAGCTTTGACCATTGTGGCCAATTGGAGAGTGAACCAGCAGATGAAAGACCTCTCTCTCTCTCTCTGTGTAACTCTCACTTTTAAATAAATAAATCTTAAAAAAAAGAAAGAGAGAGCAGATGTAGTTTAAGCCTAGGATATGTTCTGGCCTGACCCCCGGCCCACTTCCCTTCACCCGAGGTGGTGACTGTCATGGTGTTGTTGAGAATCATTGCTGTATTTTTATATTTTCTTCTACAGGACCCTTCCAATATTCACGGAAAATGGTATTCAAAGAGAAGTCTATTCTGGAGCAAAGAACATTGAAACCCAGGCATACGAGGGGTCTTCAAAAAGCTCAGGAAAATACTTGTTATGCAAAAAACTATGTACACATTTATTCAACATTTTTTAGACCAAAATGATCTTATGTTTTCATTCCATGTTCCATGAGCTTTTTGAGGACCCTTATATAAGAGTGCATTCAGACACCACGGTGAACATTATTTTCTATGATTTTTAAAGCTTTTAATAAATGCTATGGTTGCATTTGCATCATCTTGCAAACTTTTTCATCCAACGTGTGATGACTCGGAGACTTCTCCCCCGATGGCGGTGCCGCGGGCAGAGGATTAACCAAGTGAGCCGCGGCGCCGACCGCAGGTTTGGGTGCCTGTGTGCCGTGCTCTCTCCTGCCATGGGTCAAGGAAGCAGAAGGCCCTCACTAAACGCGGGGAAACTGCTGGCACCATGGCTTTGGGCTCCACACGGGACGCCAAAACAAACCTTTGTTGTTCCTGAGTCACCCAGTGTCAGGCACTTTGTCGTAGATTAAGACAAGAGATCTCACCAATTTTCCCTCCCATCCACACCCTCACTAGCAGTCTTTGGACGCCCTTGAACTTCACAACAGTGGCAGGACTGGGCTCTGGTGCCATCCCGGGAGGTGTGAATGCTGTGTTACTCTGTATCTAACTTGTGTTTCTCTGCTTTCTGATGTTGTTGAGCTTTGCAAAACTGCACTGGGTGTTTACTTCCCCCTCTTTTGGGCTGATACTGTTTGTTTTCTGCGCTCTGTTCTAAATATCCTTCCTTCTCTGGTCTGACTGTGAGTTTCAATTTTCCGCATAAAATCTTATTTGTTCTCGTTCAGGCGTTTCAAATTATAATGCACTGTGTATGTCTCATTAACCTTTTCCTTTATAATGTATGCTTTTTGCGATTTCTTAAATTTTTCTCCTGCCCAGATGTCATCAATATATTCTCCTTTATGTATATTCTAGATTCTGAAATTCTGTTTTCCACATTTAGGTCTGGAATCCATCCGGGAATGAGTTTCCCAACAGGGTTTAGATTTCTGCCTCCCTGCGAGGACTGGCTTTCATCCCCTTCCCGTTTGTTCACGGTGATGTGATATGCTCCTGGTTCCCACCTACACAAGCATCCGTTTCTGGGCCCAATCCTTTCAAATTTACCTACTCTCTACCTCTGTGCCAGTCCCACTCCGTCTTAAATTGCATGAAGAAGGAGTTACAGTACATCTTGCAACACGCCAGTCCAAGTCCCCTCCGCCCACCCTGTAATCCTTATTCAAGAGTACCTTGCATCCTCAACTTTATAGACACACAACACCTCATTGGGTTCATGAAGAACTCTGTTGAGAAGCTGACTGGAATTGCAATGAATTTATAATTTCACTTGTAGACAATTATCAGTCTTCACATTCGTGAGAAAGCTACTCAGACTCCATTCATGTCCATCAATCACGTTCTATAATTTTCTTTACATAAGAAAAACATATTTTCTAATTATTTATTCCCAGGTACCTTGTGGTTGAATGTTGAGATCTTCAGTAATCTCTCTCTCTTTGACATTGTATACTGAGCCATTGCTGTGTGACACACAGGACAATATGGACTTCCCTCTGTGGATTTTAAATCAAGCAAACTTAGTTCTCTTATTAACTTGTATTTTCTGTTTAGAAAGTCATGGTGTCTACGAAGAACAGTTTTGTCTCTCTGTTGTCATTTTTTTTCTTTTCCTGTTAAACTGGCTCAGATCCTGAGCAAAATGATGAGCAGAAGGAATGTAGTGGGCACCTCACCCTGTTTCTTGTAACACTAGCCTTTAGGCAGGAGACAACGGCCATTTGTAGGCTTGTGTTACGTGTACTCCTTCCGCTCTCCTTTTAGTAATTTTTATTGTTCTTTGGCTGGCTTCTCAAGGTGATAATTTGAAAAGTTTATTTTAAATCTTTCTTGCTTCCTAGAAAAATAATTTGTCAGACTATGAGTTTTTCTCTGAGTCTGACATTTGCTTCACTCCACATATTTTAGAAACCATTTTCTTAATTGCTATACACGCTAGCTTTTATTTTTATTTATGGCTTGGAAAGACATTTTTCCAAATTATTAAATAGAAATTTTTACTTTTGGCCAGCGCCATGGCTCACTTGGCTAATCCTCCGCCTGTGGCGCCGGCACCCCGGGTTCTAGTTCCGGTCGGGGCGCCGGATTCTGTCCTGGTTGCCCCTCTTCCAGTCCAGCTCTCTGCTGCGGCCCAGGAGTGCAGTGGAGGATGGCCCAGGTCCTTGGGCCCTGCACCTGCGTGGGAGACCAGGAGAAGCACCTGGCTCCTGGCTTCAGATCAGCGCAGTGCGCCGGCCGCAGCACGCAGGCTGTAGTGGCCATTTGGGGGGGTGAACCAATGGAAGGAAGACCTTTCTCTCTGTGTTTCCCTCTCTCACTGTCTAACTCTGCCTGTCAAAAAATAAAAAAAGGAAATTTTTACTTGGGGTTTCTTCTTACTGGTCATCTCCAGTCCCCATGCACTTTGGTCAGGGCACGTGGTCTGTGCGGATCTTATTTTGGCATTGCATGGTGTGCATGTGTGCATGTGTGAGCATGTGCGTGTGTGTGGTCGGTTTCTTGGAGCTATTTCGTGCCCGTGCATAGCAGTAGTCTTCTCAACCCTGGTGACTCCATTAAGCTTTCTGATATTTCTCAGTTTTTTCTATAGAGCCACTTTGTTATCTAATCCTTTTCACTTTGCCCTTTGTCTTCTCTGGTTTGAATTTTCATATATTTATTTGATTGATTTATTTATTTTTTGACAGGCAGAGTGGACAGTGAGAGAGAGAGACAGGGAGAAAGGTCTTCCTTTGCCGTTGGTTCACCTTCCAATGGCCACTGCGGCCAGTGCGCTGCGCTGATCCGAAGCCAGGAGCCAGGTGCTTCTCCTGGTCTCCCATGGGGTGCAGGGCCCAAGCACTTGGGCCTTACTCCACTGCACTCCCGGGCCACAGCAGAGAGCTGGCCTGGAAGAGGGGCAACCGGGACAGAATCCGGCGCCCCGACTGGGACTAGAACCCGGTGTGCTGGCGCCACAGGCAGAGGATTAGCCTATTGAGCCACGGCGCCGGCGATATATTTATTTATTTCACTGTGTTCTCTATGCTATTTCCTGAATGGCTCCCAGATTAAGCACACATAGGGAGAATGTTTCGAAGGCATTCTGTTATATACATACACATGGGGGAATCAGCATAGGTAGGTGTCACCTGTTCTTTAGTTTCATCCACATAGAATCACACACCATGTACTTTTTTCCATCTGGCCTTTTTCCACCCAATTAAGGTCTATTTTATATATATATATATGTATGTATATATTATATATAATTACATCCATCCAAAGTTCATTTGTTTGTTCTTTTAAGATTTATTTATTTACTTGAAGGGAGAGAGAGAGAAAGAGAGAGAGAGAGAGAGAGAGAATCTCCCATTCACTGGTTCACTCCCCAGATGGCTGCAATGGCCAGAGCTGCGCCAATCGGAAGCCAGGAACTTCTCCTGGATCTCCCACATGGGTGCAGGGGCCCAAGGACCTGGGCCATCTTGTACTGCTTTCCCAGGCCACAGCAGAGAGCTGGATTGGAAGTGGAGCAGGCGGGATTTGAACCAGTGCCCATATGGGATACCAGCACTGCAGGCGGCGGCTTTACGCGCTACACCACAGCACCAGCCCCTGAAGTTCTTGCTTATTATTGCATCTACCTGGGAGACCCTGATGGCATTCCTGACTCCTGGCTTCAGCCAGGTGAGCGCGTTGATTGAAACATCCAAGCCATCCTTCGGGTCAGCCAATTTTACTCCTACTTTTCTCTTTCACCATTTTCTTGCGTCGTTTACGCTCCTGAGCCTGTGGCTCTGCCCTCTGGGCCTCTTATCGAATTCTCTCCTAGGCTGCGTTTCCCCACACCTCTCTCCTTGTGCTTGTCCTTTCACAATAACCCTGCCCTGCTACACACCGCTTCTGCGGGTCTCTCCCTTCTGTCCTGTTTGCTTTGGCTTCCAAGGTCTTTGTCCTTCTTCTCAAATTGCCAGCCGGTCGCGGGGCTTGCTCTGCTTCGGAAATGTCATCTCAGCACTTCATGAAATCCGCTCGACTGTGCGTCCCCATTAGAACATAATTTCCCTGCTGTCCCTCCCTCCGCCACCATCCTTCATCATTGGAGGCCGTTTGTTCTTTGCGCTCGGCTCGCTGGCATGCGGTGCGTCCTTGGATTTGTTTGTTCTGCTCCCTTGGATAAATGAGGGGTAGACTCAGTGCCCACGGGCAGCTCCTTCGGCAACTGCCTTGGTTACTGAGATCTCAGCCATCTTATCCACAGGCAAGGACCCTCCAGGCATGGTGGGGGCCAGAGGTGGGTGCTCGGGCCAGGAACAACAGGAGGGGTTCACCTTCTCCTCCTCCTCCTCCTCTGGGTGACTGTGGAGGTGAACCCCAGCAGCAGCCCATAACAAAAGATCGGGGCTGCTCTGGCAGGCTGCTCCCTGGGGGGGCCCAGTCTCAGGCCTCCCTGCTTGTTCTCTGATAAGCATCACTCAAACTACTCTCTCCTCTAGACTCTGTCCCTGAGGTCTGTTTACTGTTTCATTTTCATTTTATTTGATGGGCGGGGAGACAGAGGGAGGGAGGGAGGGAGAAAGGGAAGGAGAGAGAGAGAGAGAGAGAGAGAGAGAGAGAGAGAGAGAGAGAGAGAGATCTTCCATCTGCTGGCTTAATCGCCAAATACTTGCAAGAGTCAGGGCCAGGGCCTGAAGCCAGGAGCCCAGAACTCCATCCGGGTCACCCTGTGGGTGGCCGGGACACAAGTGTTTGCACCATCACCTGCCGCCTCCCAGGCTGCACAGTAGCGGGAAGCTGGACCAGAAGCAGAGCAGTCAGGACTCCAACAAGGCCCTCGGGTATAGGGTGCAGGGGACCCAAACAGCATCCGAGCCCCCGGGTTTGGTTAGGCTGGAGATATGTCATGGCCAGGAATAAAGAAACAATCCCAACGAAGTTAAAAGCATTAGGATCTTTTGTAAGACCCTCCTCCCACTCTCCGCTAGCACCATGTTTGCTCTGGTGGCCTCTCACGGGCTCCTCTCTCTCCCATGGGCCCCTCTCTCTCCCACAGGCCCCTCTCTCTGGGTCAGGTGCTCCCCAGCAGCCCAAGTGTGAGGCCCCAAGGCCAGGGGCAAGCTGGCCAGCGTGAAAAGTTGCCCCGCACCTTGCAGCTTGGCCGTTTCTCAACATCACCCCCTGCAGGAGGCGTCTTCCACCGCGCCACTGCGGACAGCTGCGCACTCTGAATGAGAGCCAGCCTTGGGCACAGCCTGAACCCATCTGCACCAGGTCTCCCAGACATGCCTGTGCTTTTCAGCCTCACCAGCACTGCTACAGGCGTCTGCATTTATTTATTTTTAAAAATTTCTTTCAGCAACTCAGTAAAGGGAGGACAAAAGGAAACATTTGGAAATGGACAAAATTTTCCCATCTCTCGGCTCCTCTGCCCATGTAGTTGTCTAGTGTTCATATCTTATTGGCAGGCATCATGGCTTACTGAGTGCAATTACAATTTGCTTTTGATTTTTCTTTCTTTTTAAAGATATATTTATTTGAAATTTGGAGAGACAGAGTGAGAGATAGAGAGAGAAAGACACACAGAGAGAGGTCCTCTATCAGCTGGTTCACACCCCAGGTGGCTGCAATGGCCAGGGCTGGACCAGGCCAAAGCCAGGAGCTAGAAGCTTCTTCCAGGTCTCCTACATGCATGCAGGGGCCCAAGTGTTTGGCCCATCTTCTGCTGCTTTCCCAGGTGCATTAGCAGGGAGCTGAATTGGAAGTGGAGCAGCTGGGACTTGAACCAGCGCCCAGATGGGAATGTTGGCATCTCAGGCAGCAGCTGAACCCATGGCACCATAATGCCAGCTCCCCAATGTTCTTTAATGCATAAGGCTTGGTTAGTTATTTTCTGGATAGCTATATAGACATTTCCCAGATCGATTGATGAGTTCCTGGAAGGACTGTCTAGGGTTTGTGAGTTGATAGGACTGCATACAGCCAAAGCAGTGTAACCGAATGGCGTCCTGCTGGCGGGCGGTGGGAGGGTACCTGCAAAAAGCCTCTTTGGGTGGCGGGGGTGGGGCAGTGTCTCCATTGATAAGAGTCAGTTCATTCAGTCCCTACTGCTTACATAGTCACAACCTCCAAATGTCACACACAGGGGCGCAGGACTGGCTAACAGACCCAGCCGGGTATGCCGTAGTGACTGAGGGTCGTGCGGGGTGCACCACCAAGTTCAAGGGAAACGAGCTTCAAAGACAGGCTCATTTCAGTGCAGCAGGATGTTGAGATCCATGCACGGTTTTTCATTGTTGTTTTCCTTGAACTTTTGGAGGATCCCTCATATGCAGGGATTTTATACTTCTTCATGCCAATATACATTTATCTTACATTTTTCTTTTTTAGGAGATCTATTTTATTTACTTGAAAGGAAGAGCGAGAGAGCGAGAGAGTGAGAGAGTGAGAGAGAGAGAGGTCTTCCATCCATTGGTTCACTCCCCAAATGACTATGACAAAAAGGGCGGGGCTAAGCTGAAGCCCAGGAGCCAGGAGCTCCATCGGAGTCGCCCAGGGGGGTGCAGGGACCCAAGCACTTGAGCCATCATCTGTTTCCTTTCCAGGTCATTAGCAGGGAGCTGGACCAGAAGTGGAGCAACCGGGACTCAAGGCGGCCCCCAAGATGGGAGTCCAGTGTCTCAAGCAGCAAGTTTACCCATTGTGCCGCGACGCAGCCCCTGAATTCCATTTTCCCCATGAATGCTTTGAAGTCCCCTTGTACGTCCTGGGACACAGCATCTGGGAGGGCTCAGGTTCCAGCTGTCTGACTCCAAGCAAGGGAACTCCAGGTCTCACTTTCCTTGTCTTTAAAATGTGTATAATAATATCGCGAAGAATCTCGCTGGGTCTCTGAGAATAATAAGTGAGAATACGTCCACAGGGCTCAGTATAGTGCACAACAGAGAAAACCCTTCAATATGCATGTCAGTACTTCCTTACTGGGTTTATGGTTTTTCTCCACAGGTGTCACCTCCTCCAGTCTGGCTGCAGGAGCCAAGACGCTCCGGTCCCCCAGGCTTCAAACTGGGCTTGGCTCTTGGTGCTGGCTTCCCCAGAACAGAGCCTCTGGTCTTTTCTGCCCCGGCTCCAGTCTCCCCAGGCTCCTACCTCCCCACCCAGAGGGAGCCCAGGAGGCTGGGGGCTGCACCAGGCCATGCTCAGGGGCTGGGGACAGGGGAGACCAGGAGGAAGCCCACTGCCCGCAAGATGACTCAGAGCCCCCCAGGCAAGCTGCAAGCCATGGACTTGGCTGTCTGGGGAGGCGTGACTCACCCTGCAATTGAAGGCTGCGCTAATGCAGACGGCTTCAATGCTGTGCACGCCCAAGCTGCAGGACTGGCCCCGTGCAGTGAGTGCCTGCGGCCCTGGCAAATGCAGGAGCTGTGCTGCAGGCTTCGAAGGTGTTCAGGACCGGGGCCACCAGCACGGGGCTCCCTGCTGCCCCCTCCAGCCTCAGCCACAGAGGACGGGAGCAGCCTTCCAGATAGGAGCAGTCCGGCTGGCGTGCAGCTGAGCGACCTTGAGCAAGAAGTCTCTGAGCCGGGTGCCCGCCAGCCAGAGACAGGACAGGTGCCCCCTGACAGGTGCACACAGGCCCCCTGGGCAGCACGGGGACCAGGACAGCTGCTTCCTAGGCTGGTCACCACTGGAGGAGCTTGCCCCTAACTTACTCTCAGTTTTGCAAAACCTGGTCGCAGACTGGGTTGACAGGACCAGCGAGGCATGCTGGGAGGGGCGTGGGGCAGCTGTGGAAGGCAGCCGGGCACAGTCTGCCCACCACTGTCTGCCGCCTGGTGGTTCTCCTGGTAGCTGAGCCTGCTGGGATGTTGTTCGGGGATCTGCACCGTTGCCACTGTGTGTTCCAGAGTTATGACCCAGCGCCGCCACCCTTGAGCCCCCATGGCTACAGGACTGTGCCAACCCCTTCCTCTCTCCAGCAGCCTTGAATGGGGGCCTGCTTTTTCTGGCTGGATGGCCTGGGTCACTGCCTTCAAATCTCAGTCTTGCTCATCTGCAAAGTGGTGACACGACCATGGTTGCAGCAGGGCTGGTGGGGAGGGCTGAGTGATGGATCAAGCTGGGAGGGGCCTGGGGTGCTGCTGAATCCCTCAGGGAACACCCTTGCCATGGGTGCCCTTGGTTCCTACTGCACTGGGACACCGGGAAGCAGGGTTGGCTAACAGCAGTGCATGCTCTTTGTCCCGCCCATGAGGTGAGGCTGGTTTCCAAGTTTGTAAGTAGTTGACATGGAAATGTTGTAGGACACGCACTTTTCAGGGCCAGCTACGTAGCACAGGAGGTTGAGCCACTGCCTGCAGCACCAAATCCCATTTCAAAGCACCGATCTGAGTCCCAGCTGCTCTGCTATCTATTAATGTGCCTGGAAGGTGGTGGATGGTGGCCCAAGCGCTTGGGCTCCTGCCACCCATGTGAGAGAGCCGGATGGAGCTCCAGCCCCTGGATTCAGCCAGGTCAGATCTGGCTGCTGTGGCCATCTGGGGAGTGAACCAGCAGATGGAAGACCTCTCCCCACCCCCCTTCCCTCTCTTTCTCTCTCTCTTCCCATCCCTGTTGCTCCAGTCTTCAAACAAATACATCCTTTTTTTTTTTTTTTTAAAGAACAGACTGTAATTCTTTTCTTTTTTATTTATTTGACAGGCAGAGTTAGACAGTGAAAGAGAGACGGAGAGAAAGGTCTTCCCTCCGTTGGCTCACCCCGCAAATGGCCGCCACAGCTGGTGCTGCGCTGATCCGAAGGCAGGAGCCAGGTGCTTCTCCTGGTCTCCCATGGGGTGCAGGGCCCAAGCACTTGGGCCATGCTCTACTGCACTCCCGGGCCACAGCAGAGAGCTGGCCTGGAAGAGGGGCAACTGGGACTAGAACCCAGCGCCCATATGGGATGCTGGCACTGCAGGCGGAGGATTAACTAAGTGAGCCACGGTGCCGGCCCCGTAAATACAGCTTTTTATAGAAGAAATCCACTTTCAGGGTCCAGCGTGCGGCCGCGCCTCTGCCTTTGCACCTAGTTTGTGGCCTCTTCTGTACTAGAGACAGACTCGAGTCATTGCAATTGACCCTCCTGCCTGTAAAACCTGAAGTCCTTCCGGCCTGGCCCTCTCCAGGAGTGGCATGCTGATTTCTGACCTGGAGCTTCCGAGAGATTAGCTGTTTTACCATCAGTGTTCCCGAGATACTCGAGTTTTCTTCCTGCAGTTACTAATCGCGCATGTGTGACAGTCTGCTGCTGTACAGTGCGTATTTACCCACTGACGGGCGTCCAGCTCGGTGGGATATACGGGTATCTCTTTGATGTGTTGATTTGATTTCCTTTAGATGGATACCCAGAAGGAAGACAGCTGAGGCATGTGGGAGATCTATTTTTATTTATTAAAATTAAAGGAAATTATTTGAGGAGCAGAGAGATGGATACACACAGAGTTCCCATCTGCTGGTTCTATCCTCAAATGCTCACGGCAGCTCAGGCTGGGCCATGGCCAAAGCCAGGAGCTGGGAATTCCATCCAGGTCTTCCGTGTGAGTGCAGGACCCCAACGACCCGAGCCATTCCTGCTGCTCCACCCAGTCTGCCATGTGAGGACGGAAGAATCAGGGGACTGGAAGCCAGGCACTGGGATGTGGCACCCGGGCATCGGAACTGGCATCATCCCTGCTAAGCCCAAAGCCCGCCCAGACCTGCGCTTAGCATTCTGAGGGATCTCCATGCTGTTCTCCAGAGTGGCTCTACTAATTTCCACTGCCATCGACAGTAGACAAGGGTCCCTTCCCTGCGCGTCCCCGCCAGCACTGTGACGTTCTTTTGGATAGCAGCTATTCTAACTGGGGTGCGATGATACCTTGCGGAGTTCTGACTTGCATTTTCCCGATGTCTCATGGTGTTGAGCGTCTTCCATACATGGTGGCCCATTTGGTTTTTGTCTCTTGAAAAGTCTCTACTGATATCATTCACCCATGATTACATTGGAATATCTGGTTTTTGGTTACTGACTTTTTTTTAAAGGTCCTTACGTGTTCTGGATATAGTCGTCTGTGAGCCGAATAGTTTGCAAGTATTTTCTCCTGCCTTGTCCGCTGTCCCGCCACTCTGCTGATCGTGTCTTTTGCTGTGCTGAGACGTCCTTCGATGATCATCCCATTTGTCCATGATTGCTCTTGTTGTCTCTGCTTTTGGGGCCTATCCCCAAACCACTGTCTGTCCCAATGTCTAAAAGTGTTTCCCCTAAATCTTTATTTTTTAAAGATTTTATCTATTTATTTGAGAGGCAGAGTTACGGAGAGAGTGAGAGCGAGACAGAGAGAGAGGTGTTCCATCTGCGCATTCACTCCCCAAATGGTTGCAACAGCCGGAGCTGAGCTGATCCAAAGCCAGGAGCCAGGAGCTTCCTCCAGGTCTCCCACATGGGTGCAGGGACCCAAGCGCTTGGGCCATCTTCCACTGCTTTCTCAGGCCACAGCAGCTCCACAGGGAGCTGGATGGGAAGAGGAGCAGCCAGGACTCGAACCAGCACCCATAAGGGATGCTGGTGCCACAGGCAGAGGCTTAACCTACTATGCCACAGTGCTAGCCCCATGGAATGTGCTTTTTTGCAAAATATGAAAACGATGGGCCTTAAGTTCTAGAACCCTTCACTGGAAAGGGTCCTTCTGGGTCTCCCACTGGTCACACACACCTTTGGACTCTGCCACACTTGACCCTTGGCCTGACAGGGCCCCCTCATCTCTGTGGCTCCTATGACGCTCATGCTGGCTCGATGTGTCGGATCAACACCCAGGAAGACAGCCTGATCTCCCGTTACACTGTATTGTGTAGGCACCAACACAAGCGGAAGGACTGCAATCAGTTCTGAGAGTAGTTGAGATGTGTCAGAACCTAGGAGAAGCGGAAATGCCTAGAAATCTTACAGCTCGAACGTGAACTTGACATGAGAACTCATACAACATTCCCAGCAATGCGTGAATAAGCGAAAGAAAACATTTCTAAGCTAAGCCAATACAAGTCAACGTTTGATCAACGAGGCAAGAAGATTGATAATATTCCTATTTCCCATAGAAATGATTTTACAAAGACAGTTGGTGTAGGAAGAGACCAAAAATCAGACAGAAGGCTCAAGCAAGACAAATATCATACAAGTGGACTTAAAATTAACAATTAAAATTAACTTAAAATTAACTTAAAATTACAATAATTTTTAATAGATTTTGATTCTGTGACTTTTTAAAAAATAAAATATTAAAATCTTTTTGTTTGTAACTCGTTGTGCTTATTTTCTCATCTTAAATACTTTGGTGATTTCATTTTCATAATTTTTATTAACTTTTTTTAGAGATTTATGGGGGCCTGTGTTGTGGTATAGGGGGTTAGAGTGCCACCTGCAATGTGGGTAGCCCACATAGGCACAGGTTCAAGTCCCAGATGCTCCACTTCTAATCCAAATCCCTGCTATGGCCTGGGAAAGCAGTAGAAGATGGCCCAAGTGCTTGGGCCCCTGCACCCACGTGGGAGACCCAGAAGAGGCTCCTGGCTCCTGGCTCCTGGCTCCTGGCTCCTGGCTTTGGCTCTGCTCAGCCCTGGCCATTGTGGCCATTTATGGAGTGAACCAGCAGATGGATTCTCTCTCTCTCTCTCCCTCATTCTATCTGTCGCACTGTCTTACATCCATTGGTTCACTCATCAAACCTTGTAAAGGCCAGTGCTGGGCTGGGCTGGGGCTAAGAGCCTGGAACTTCATCCAGGTCTCCCATGTGGGTGCAGGGGCCCAAGCACTTGGGCCATCTTCTGCTGCCTTCCCAGGCACATTGGCAGGGAGCTGGATAAGAAGCAGACCAGCTGGGACTTGTACGACTGCCCTGTTATGGCATGCTGCTGTCACAGGCGGCAACACCAGCTCCCATGATTTGGGGTTACTTTACTTG
The DNA here is from genome assembly GCA_015711505.1 of Sylvilagus bachmani. NCBI lineage: Eukaryota > Metazoa > Chordata > Mammalia > Lagomorpha > Leporidae > Sylvilagus > Sylvilagus bachmani. The sequence goes on from CM027402.1 coordinate 91,527,587, forward strand.
GGGGGCTCCCCAAATTGCCTAGGAACCTGCTCTCCACCATTCACTGGTTTTACCTGTTTGGCCAGGCGTCCAGATGTGGACTTGGCTCAGGTGCCCCTACTTCACAGACCTGCACGCCTACTCCACTTGTTACATCAAGCTGCGCGCTCAGCCTGCTCTGGGGCTGCCTGCTGACACCACCCCACTCCCCACCATGGAAAAGGCTCTGAGCAACGGAACCCGCCCCATCAGTGTGCAGCACGAAACATCTCCCAGGGGGGTTCCCCTCTGGAAGCCCCGAGAACGTTCCAGACATCTGCCGTGGGGAACAGGATGGTAGAAGCTCATTCTGTTTCACTGATAAGAGCTCTTAAAAAACGCATCCGTTTATTGGAGACACTTTGTCTAAGATACAAAAATTGGTGGCAAATGTCACATTGAAGCGCAAATAAATCTACTGAATAAAGGCTTCGGCAGCCGTTAACAAGGGTGTTATTTTCCTACAAGCAGACAGCTGTGTGCATCTCGATCAAGGCGCCGATGTTCCGGGAGCCAGAGAATCCCGTGGACAAACGCAGCTCCCTTTGACGTCCTGCTTGGGCCCCGAGGGAAGCCCCCGGAGAGACGAGCACACAGGGCCAAGCTCCACGGCTTGGGGTGCAGCGAGCACTAGCCGCTGAGCAGACTCCTGGGACTGGTACCCTCCCCACGGCCATGGGAGGGAAGCCATGTGCCCCCTCCCCGCACTATAAACCAGGCGAGACAGAGGCGATGGCCAGCCAGTGGGAAGGAGGACACGGCACATGTCCCCAGAGAGTGACCGCCAGCCTGGACCACTCCCACCTCACAGCAGGAGCCTGGCAGGGGTCTCCTATGAGCTGGTTTCCAACTAGGAGGGTGTCCCCAGTCTGGGAGCAGGAGTGGAGCTTGAGGGGCGTAGCAGGGTGCACTCCAGGCAGAAGGGTCTTCACTCCCCTCCCTCCCTCGCCTTCCTTCCTCTTTCTTGTCTCTCAGATCTGCTTTTCTTACATAGAGCATCCTTCAAACAGCTCAGAGGGGCTGGTGCTGTGGCACGGAGGGTTTAGCCACCACTTGCAAAGCCGGCATCTCATATCAGAGCACAGGTTCGAGTCCCAGCTACTCTGCTTCCAAGCAGCTTCCTGCTAATGCTCTTGGGAAGGCAGTGGAAGGTGGTCCAAGTGCTTGGGTCCCTGCACCCATGTGGTAGACCCGGATGGAGTTCCAGGCTCCTGGCTTCTGCCTGACCTAGCCCTGGCTGGTGTGGCCTTTTAGGGAGTGAACCAGTGGATGGAGGATCCCTCTCTGTCTCTTCCTTTCTCTCTCTCTGTAACTCTTGATTTTCAAATAAATAAGCTCCCAGACACCTCCCGGGGAGGTGTTGGCGATGCTGTGTCATGTGCGGCCTGCAGGTGCACTCAGGTTTAATTTTAATCTGAAGGCGTTAGCACCAGATGATTTCACGTAACGTTTGGAAGTTGCCCAGCACCCGGGGGCTGTACCCCTGCCTGACAACTCAATCCCTTTAGCCTGTGCCTGGGGCGGGTGCTCCACAGTCCCCTCCGAGCCCTGTCGCTCAGGCCCCGCCACTTCAGTCATTCGTGTCACCTGCTTGGCCCCCGTTGACATTTAGTTGTGCCCTGTGTACATGGGCTGCTTGAAAGCAGGGGTGGGGTAGCTTTTGCCTGCCAAGGGCCACTGTGATATTTATGAAGGGTTCGTGGGCAGTACGGAATTAGCGACTTAAGAACCAGCCTGCCACAGACGTGTGGCGCTCTGGCAGGGCCACACCACCGATTTCCCAGGCCCTAGATATATGGCGTGGGCTGCACACTTCCCACCCCTGCTTTCAAGGGACAGACTGAGAGGTAGAACCTCCCACCTTTGCAGTACAGGAAGGGTCAGGGGCCTCGGACGTGTGAGAGATTTGGGACTACACAAGCTGCCAATTCCACCCCCTCCTCACTCAGGAAAGAGGCTGTGCCCCCAGCCTGCTGCCCTGAGCTGAAGCAAGGCCTGGCCTTGGGGGTGTCCAGGGGGTCCCCTGAGGCCCAGCTGATGAGGGGCTGTTGTAAGTCATCCTACGCTGGAGAGCACAGAGCAAGAGTTTCCCCACCCTGGACTTGGGGCACGGGGTAGATGACAAAGGAGCACCCCCGCTGGGCACCAAGACGCCTCCCCACCTGGGGAATTCTCTTTGTCAACTGTCACCTTGTCTCATCCTGCGGACCTGGCCCCAGGAGCCCGGAGACGGGAGAGCCCAGGTGCAAGGACCTGCTTGTAGAGGGGAGGGGTGGGGGGCAGGACCCTGTAGCGGCGGCCACACAGGCCTTAGACAAGCGGCCAGAGTTACCGTCTGGGGCTGGCTGGGTGGTGACACCAGTCAGGCGACTCCAGCCTGCTAGTCTCACCGTCTTCCTTTCCTGCAAAGCTGACACACACAGAGGCGTCTCCCCCCTTGCCCTGTGGGGACAGCATGCTCACCAGCTGCCAGCCAGGGAGACGGGCGGGCAGCGTGCAGGCCTGGCAGCCTCACGGTGGGCTTGCTCCACCAGCCGCCGGCAGGGCGAGTCCCCTCTGCCACAGACAACATCTCTGGGCTGGTGGAGTTAGACCACAGGAAGAATGTTTTGCAGAGCTGTGCTGGGGACGCAGTGGAAACTGGGGGAGTCTGTGAGCACGGAGGACCCAGGCGCTGCTGGAGCCCACCCCGAGCCCCCGCTCAGTCACCCCTGCCAGCCGCGCCTGCCTCCTGCATCTTGCCTCCGAAGACGTGGGGGACAGGGACGGTGGTTCCGGGCCATGGTTATGAATTGCCTCTCTCTGCCTCCAGTCCTGGGGCTGCCTGCTCCTTGGGTGAGTCTCTGGCCCTGTGTTTGCAAGGCCAGAAGAAGAGACCAGAGGGGCTCTTATTTCAGGAAAATCAGGAGGGGTTGACTCTTCGGAGCCCGTGCAGGAGTGAGGCATGGCGGGCTGATCAGCAAGAGCTGGGCGGCTTAGGACAGCGCTGGCCACAAGAAAGCGAATTGGGCCCAGACCCTGCCCCCGGCAGGTAGAGCCAAGGCCACTCTGCTTGGCAGGGGTGAGGATTCTAGGAAGGCCGGTGACGCAGGAGTGCCGTGAGCTAGATCTTGGCCATGGAGAAGGGCAAGTTCAGGCCCCAATGTTGCCAGGCACCTGATGCCACGGAAAGAGTCTTCGTGCACGGTCCTATCTGGTCCCCAACAGCAGCTGTTCCCAGCTGGATCAGGGCAGGAGCCAGGCCTCGGGCTGGGGGTCCCAGCTGCAGCCTTGCTCACCAGCAATGTGACCTGGCCCACTCTCCATCACCCGCCACCTCCACTGCCCAAATCCTGCCTCTGGCCCAAAGCCCATCAGACTGCATCCTAAGATCCAGCCTGGCCGGGCCCCCGGGCTACCATTGGAGACCCCTTCCCCCACTCCCAGCCTCTGGGTTCCTTTTCAGAGATTCTAATTTTTTTTTTAATATATAAGTTGATTTTTATGTAAAAGAATTTTGAAATAAGAGATTCCAATTTTTTAAAAAATTTATTTGACAGAGTTATAGACAGTGAGAGAGAGAGACAGAGAGAAAGGTCTTCCTTCCATTGGTTCACTCCCCAAATGGCCATCCAAAGCCAGGAGCCAGGTGCCTCTTCCTGGTCTCCCATGCAGGTGCAGGGCCCAAGCACTTGGGCCATCTTCCACTGCCTTCCTGGGCCACAGCAGAGAGCTGGACTGGAAGAGGAGCAACTGAGACTAGAACCTGGTGCCCATATGGGATGCTGGCACTGCAGGTGGAGGATTAACCAAGTGAGCCATGGCGCTGGCCCAGAGATTCCAATTTTTTAAAAAATACCCAGGGGGCCGGAGTTGTGGCTTAGTGGGTAAAGCCACCATCTGCAGTGCCGGCATCTCATATGGGCACCGGTTTGAATTCCGGCTGCTCCTCTTCTGATCCAGCTCTCTGCTATGGCCTGGGAAAGCAGTAGAAGATGGCCCAAGTGACTGGGCCCCTGCACCTGCATGGGAGACCCAGAGGAAGCTCCTGGCTCCTGGCTTCGCATCTGCGTAGCTCCGGCTGTTGGGGCCAACTGGGGAGTGCACCAGTGGATGGAAGACCTCTCTCTCTCTCTCTCTCTCTGCCTCTCCTTCTCTCTCTGCAACTCTGACTTTCAAATAAATAAATAAATCTTAAAAAAAAAAAAAACAACTCAAAACCGAGTAAGCCGCAATACTGAAAAAGGCACAAGAGGGAGACAGAGCTGGAGGAGGTATTTGACTGACAGCTGTGCGTCTGGGATTGTCGTCATTCTCGCCTATTACGTTTTTTAGTACGTTCTCAAGCTTCCGTATAACTTGCATAATCAGGAAACGATATTTTCTGGAAAAAGTACACTCACAAAATAGATAGCGACCACTTCTCACTCTGAATGCAAATGACTACTTATTAGGCCATGAACATCTCTGTCCTCCCAAAGAGGCAGATTGTAATTCCCACGTTCACTCTCTCACGTCCTGAGATGGACCAGACACAAATAGAGAGAACTGCCCTGCGGTGGAGACGGAACCTGGAGTGGTTGGTGGAGGGCCCTGGACGCAGCCGAGCAAGGGCTGAGGGTCACCACGGCCACCCGACGCCTGCACCCAGAGCCAGCTTTGCTGCTTGCCCGACTGTGGTTTCGGGGTGCAGCAGCAAAGACCAGGCCCCATCGGCACCTGTGGGTGCAGCCTTGGTTGCAAGCTGTGCCGTGGCTCTTGTGCAGTCAAGAGACAAATGACTCCCTTGGGAGAAGTCTGGCATGGGCGCCACACCTGGCAGGGGCCAAGAAGACATTCCTTCTCCTGTCTTGACTGCGTGAGCTGTTGACCCCTGGAGGACTCAGGGCTGCAGTTGAGCAAGTGTGCAAACTGTGCTCATCTGTGCCAGCCGGGTCGGCGAGTCTCACACTCTGACTCCGGATGGTGACTAGCAATCTGTGCCAGAGTTTGTGCCAGCTCTGTGCCAGCGAGTGCCTTCCAGCTTGGGGGCTTTCAAGCAGGACCCCCGGATCTGCATTTTGTAATGAATCTTTGGAATTAAAAAAAAAATTGGTGCCAGCACTGTGGCGCAGCAGGTTAACGCCCTGGCCTGAAGTGCCAACATCCCATATGGGCGCCAGTTCTAGTCCCGGCTGCTCCACTTCCGATCCAGCTCTCTGCTATGGCCTGGGAAAGCAATAGAAGATGGCCCAAGCCCTTGGGTCCCTGCACCCATGTGGGAGATCCAGTAGAAGCTCCTGGCTTCGGATCGGCGCAGCTCTGGCCATTGCGCCCAATTGGGGAGTGAACCCGCGGATGGAAGACTTCTCTCTCTCTCTGCCCCTCCTCTCTCTGTGTAACTCTGACTTTCAAATAAAGAAAATAAATCTTTAAAACAATTATTTATGTATTTTCACTTTATTGGGGGGGGTGGGGAGAGAGAGAGGGGAGAGAGAGAAGGAGAGAGAGGTCTTCAACCCACTGGCTCATCCTCCAAATGCCTGCCCAGCCCAGGCCAAGCTGAAGCTGGAAGCCAGGAATTCAATCCACTACTCCCAGCACACTCATCAGCAGGAAGCTGGATCTGAACCCCAACCCCGGGGTCCCGTGCATGCGGGCTTTCCAGGTGGCAGGCTCACTGACATGCCCCAGGCCATGTCTCCAGCCCCCTGGGAATTCTCTACTGCCTGGCTCGTCACACTGCAGGTGCCTCCTCCCCATCAGGTGCACTCTGCTGGGTCCCATCTTCGCACATTCTCCCCCACAAGCGTCTCCTGAAGCCTAAGAGATCAACAGCCTCATGTCACCTCACCTGCGAGGCAGCCGCGGCTCTGAGCATCAGGGTGCTGTGTGTGCCAGCACACAGACGGGAAGGGCTGAGATCAGCCGCCGGGTCAGGGGACAAGGAGGGACAAGGATAACCAGAGGGCCTCTGCTCCACGGGGGAAATATCTCCCAGTTTGAGAGGCCAATGAGCAAAGTCCGCAAGGACAGGATGTGCCCCCTCTCCACCCTCTCCATCCTCACACTGGCTTTGCACCATTCCATGCACAAGGCGCCCTCTCTTTAAACTGTTCTCGCCCAACACTACGTAGCTAAGGGCTTGAATCACAGGTGGGGGAGATCCTCCTCTGAGTGTGCATGTGTCTGTGTTGGGGTGGTCCTGGGGTGGCCAAGGGGCCTGAGAGAGGGCAGCTGAACTGCAGACAGTGGAACGCTCCACACCCCCTCCCCATAGCAGCTCAGGAGCCTGCCATGGCCCTGGAGAGCATCCTCAGAGACCAGAGCAAGCTGAACTCGTTAGCAGCGTTAGATCTTAGGAGAGCCCCATTTCACGGGCGTGTTTATTGATTAACGATAATGTCCTGGTTGGCTCCGAGACGCGGCCCCCCGGGGGACAGGCAGAGAAGTCTCACAGCTCAGTTCGCTACAGGCGGCAGCATTCATCTATTTTTCTGCAGACACTGAGAAGGAATTTAGTAATATCTGAAGTGCCGCTGAGGGAAGGGGGCATGTACTTGGCCATCACTGAGCAGTTCTGCTGCCCGATTGATGCTGGCGGATGCAGGCCACCTCCTAGGAGCTGAGCCCAGGGTTTGTTGACCAAAGTCAGCCAGCTCCATCAGCATGGGTGCCCCTCAGAAATGTCAGATACTAAGAGAGAGAGAGTAACAGACTGCTTTCCAAGGAGGGTTCAGCTTGGAAGCCAAGCAACAGTACTACTGCTGGGGTTTTAGATAGCAGGTGCGTCCATGCCCCCCCGGAGCCGGCACAGGGGAAAACGCCATCCCATAGCCTGCAGTACCCAACTGGATGCCACTTCCTGAACCAACTCTAGACAACTGTCGAGGAGGATTCATTCTGCAGCCTCATTCTGGCCCCGTGGGAAAGTGTGGTGATTGATTAGCAATGTCTGCTCTGGGCAGAAGAGGGAGGCGTGATAAATGTGTGCTATCTATTTACCATCGCCTAGAACACAGGAATTCTGCCTGATCCAAGAAGCCAGTGTGGCCAGAAGGAGCAGAGCCGATGATGGAAAGGGTCTTGCAGTGTCGGGCCACTTGTCAGCTCTTGGTGCCAACCTCCGGATGACAAACAGGTGTCATCGTGCCTGCCACCGCTGGCCCCCAGAGCATGAAAATTCATGTCCATGTCCATGTCCCTGGGAAGCAGATCATATTTCAGTCTGCCACCAGCCTGGCATGCAGACAAAACACCAAAAGACCCTGTCTGTCTGACCCTGCTCCAACCTCTGGGCAGACGCAGAGCCCTTTCCCACGGTGCCGATCCAAAGACAGGAATGCTCTGTAGCCCGCGGGATCCCGGTGAAGCCACGGCACTGGGATTCAGATCTTGTAAGGGGAGAAGCCAGAAGCTGGGAACTCTGCCCAGGTCTCCCGCATGGGTGTCAGGGATCCAAGTACTCGAGCCATCACCTGCTGCCTCCCAAGCAGATCGGCAGACAGCTGAATCAGAAGCCAGCAGCTGGGACTTGAACTGGCACTTGGATACAGGATGCTGGTGTTTGTTGCAAGCACTGTGCCACCACACCGGTCCAGAGCCCCTTCTTCTCATCCTTGTCCTAGGAGTGGTGACACCTGAGAGCCGGGGTGTGGTGGGGAGGAGGTGATGTGGGCCCCAAGGAGGCACCCGTTCTAGTCCTCACTAGACCTTGAACGAGAGCAGCAGCCACCCTGGGCCGGCAGCTACGGGGGCCTGAGACCAAAGCAGTGGGAACAGGGGAGGGTGCTCATCTGCACATGGGGGTCCCTCAGAAGCCCGTGGCTCTAGGGTAAGTAGGGGGCTGGGAATCCTGGGGCTAGGGACCCCACCCTGATCTCTGCTCATCCATGATGCTGTCTTCTTACATTTCCCCCTTGGAATGAGCTTCCCATGGGGGCTCCATTTGAGGGGTGCTAGGAGCATCAGTCACAGGGGGCTCAGCGGGGACCCTTCTAGGCACATGTTCCAGGACACATGGAGGGGATCCACCGAGCTCCATGGCCCGCAGCGAGGTGGCAGGGGCAGGTGCCAGGAGGATGGAGCGGGACTGTGCCTATAAAACATTTACTGTGCGGGGAGTTCTCTCTCGTGCGTGACCAGCTGCAGTTCCCACGGCCCCCAGCCAGGAAGGCTGCTTTTCTCTGAGTATGACTCCTCCAAAATGCAGGCTGCACCTCAGCCTGCACAGGGCTCTGCTCAAGGCATTTAAGTGGGGGGGCTTTGGGAGGGAATTCCAGTTAGCTGAAGTTATCAAGGTGGGGGCCGTGACGGTGTTTGTGCTGTATAAGAGCAAGCAAGAGCCAAGTGACAAGCTAGGGCGCCCTCTACTGGCTTACGACCCTGCAGCGGGTCCCCACCAGCAGGAAGATGCTGTACCTCCCCCCACCACCGCCCCGCTCTGCCCCCCATCCCCCAGTCGCCAGCTTCCTGCAGTGTCAGAAATGAACAACTTCTCTTTCTCAATCACCCAGACAGTGGCAATGAGTTACAGCAACAGAAAAAGGTCTAAGCACACAGCAGGGACACAGCCTGAGGCTGCGGGTGCTTCCAGATGACCCAGGCGGCAGGAGGAGGCACCCCCCTGAGCCCCGAGATGTGAATTCTCCCATGCCCACAGAGGGAAACAGGCACCCTAGCTAAGAGCAGCTTCGCTTTGCTCCTGGTGCTGTGTCTGTGTCGAACGGGTCTTCCTTCGAGCAGCCCCATCCAGGCATACAACACGGATAAGGGATAAGAACGGAGGTTGCAACATCAGACAATTCCAGCCAGAGTTCCTGTTCCCCTGCCCTAGTGAGCCCTGGCTCTTCCCAGCGCCTTCTCTGATCATTCGTTTTCTTCAGCCCAAGAATGGGGGTTATAATGGTTACTTTGATAAATGATAGTATCCATGAGATGCTTAGCATGTAGCAAGTGCTGAAACAATGGGGTTTTACAATTCTGGGGTTTTACAAATAAGAGACCTGGATAAGGTCCCTTGGCTAGTGGCACAGCCAGGACTAAACACAGCCAGGGCTCTTTGTCCTGGTGCACACAACGTAACGGTTTTCCAGGGTACTAAACCCAAGTCATCAGGGAGCACGCTGACTCTCTGATACCAGGAAGCAAGGGGCACACTAAGGGAGATTTCCCAACCCGAACAGTTCAACTACTGGAACACGTTGTCACTTGCAACAGCGAGCGAGCTTATCTAAAAAAATTCACCGACCTGGTCAAAATCCAGAGTCCCCATGGCCTTCCTCCGCGTCCGAACTTCTCAGAAGCCTGAACCTCAGAGTCTTGGAACCTTGTCAATTTTATCAACGCCGCTCTTTCTGCTGCGACCCGGCTGGATAATTTAAAGACATTTCCCTCGATACCGTTCCCTTTTCCATTTAAGTCCCAGGAGCAGGGCCGCCTTACATGACACTACACACAAACCACCTTGATGCTGCAGATGGCAAGGCTGCACTGCCACGGCGTGCCTGGGAGTGTCAATATTTGTCCGGCAAAGATGGACTAGCCTGGCAGTATATTCAGAATGGCTGCGTCCCTCATTAACCCCGGGGAGGAAATAAACCAGAAAGATCCGCAGTTCTCCAAATCACAACTCAGAAACCGTCATTGTGAAACCTCTCGCTGTTATTTCTCAGGCTAAAGAAACCAACTAAACCAAACCAATCGGACCCCTGCTTCCTCTCCTAACCTCGTTCATTTAAATCGACATCTCCAACGGCCACCGGCCACAGCCTTGCTATTATCCCCCAGGCTTGTCTGAGTTCAGAGACACATTAGGCCTCATGTGTTCATTTCATGCGAGTCGCTCACAAGTAATAAATAGCGTTACTGGACAACGTGACTGGGAAATTAATCCTTTGGAACGAGAAGGCATTAATGCGAAGATTACACAGAATAAGCGGACGGCTCACCCATCATTTATTTCCTCTGGCTGAATATAAAGCCATTCGTTTCAGTGCCGTTTTCCTAAGGGTGAGGGGAGAGGGTTTTCCTTCCCGGTTCTCCACCCCCCCCCCCCTGTGCTGCTCTCCAGGGGGACACACCGCATGCGGAGTCATCCCTGAAAGGCAGCCTTAATCCAAAGCCGGTGGACGATTCACCCCCGAAACCACGCCCCTGTGTCCTGTGCGGTCCCAAGCCCACCTGGGTCCTGCAAAGATCACGCATCAGAGCGCTCACCTCAAGTGGTGACTTCGCCAAGGTTAGGGACCCACGCATGGGGCCCGAGACCTCCCAGCTCACTGCCTCCACGTCTCACGGAAAGGAGCAAATTGGCCTCTGAGTTTTCTAGGTGGAATCCCAGGAGGCTCAGGTGCACAGGAGGGCCGAGACCTGCCAGCTGATGCCAAGGGTTACTAGGACCCCTCCCGGGGAAGGCAGCGTGCCAGGCTGAGTCTCCTGGGCACAGCCACATCCAGCCGGGCCACTGACACCCCGGAGGGCGCGCAGCGCCTTGCTGACGACCTCCTTTCCAGAATCTTCCCTGTGGCAGCAGCCGCTCGGGGACCGAATTCAGCAGCCCCACAAGGCAGACCTCCCCAGCGGCCACCCCGGCAGAGAAGGAAGGGTGGGGACGGCCGGACGGGGCCGTGCCCCGCAGGTGCAGCAGGGGCGCAGGCGAGACCGCCCATTTCTGCACGGAGGCTGCGGCCGGGAGAACTTTCCCCAGAAGTTGCGCCGGCCCGTGACCTTCAGCGGCCGCCCGGAGAAGGCTCGGCGTTCTGGGCTCTGGGACGCGGCGAGTTCCAACTTCGCCTCAACTCACGCTCCGGCGAAGCCCTCCCCGGGGCCGCGTCGCCGGGATCCCCGCCTGGGCCGCCCGCGCCTCTGCCGGGTGTGCGGAGACCCAAGCCCGCCGCAGCCCCGGGCTGCAGCGGCGCGAAGCAGGTGCGGCGCCCGCCCCGCAGCCCCGGGCTGGCTGAGGTCGCCCTCCAGGCGGCGCGCGTCGCCTCCGGAAAGGGGTCCCGGCCCCGGCTTCCCGCACCCCCTGGTGGCCGCCGTGGGAGCCCCCGCGCGACGCCCCGGCCCGCAGTGCTTACCCGGCCAGGCTCGTCCCGTGCGCCCGCGGGGTTCCGGCCGCGGATCCCCGGCGGTGCTGGCGGCTCGGGTCCCGGACGCGCGCGGCGCGGGGCTCGGCGGCGAGGCCCGGCCCGGCGCGGCGGGCGGCGGCCCCGGGCTGCGGCTGAGTCAGCGGCCGGGCGGCGCGGGCGAACCGGGGCCGGCCGAGCGGGGGCTCTGAGCCGAGCGGCGGCCGCCCTGGCATTGGAAAGGCGAGGCCGCTGGACGCGGTTCAAGCGGAAACACGCGCGGAAACTTCGGCCCCGGGGGGCAGAGCGTGGGCTGCGCGGGGAGCGGGCGCGGGAGCCGATGCGCGCGCTGCCGAGGCGCCCCGGAGCGTGCCCCGCATACTCCGCTCACCGTGCACCGCAAAAACCGTGCAGCCCCAGCCGTCTCCCGGAGCGTCTGCCCACCCTACCCTCAGCCCGCGGCAGGCGTTTCCGTGAAAGTTAGGGGCAGGACCGGGAGCTGGTTGGCAAAGATTGCGCAAGGGCTGAAGTGGTGCCGTTCTGGGAAGCAGGCAGGAAGACGACTCTTGTTTGCAGCGGGTGTCACTGCCTGCCTGGAAAATGCACACCGAGGATGCGAGGGGACCGTAGCCGCTTGGGATGAATTGGCAGATTACCGAACAGCGTTCCTGTGCGTGTGTCGCAAACCCGTAGGTAGCTGGGCGCACACACTTGTCAGGCAAGGCGATCTGGCGGAAGAAATTAACTTCACCTCTCTGCTGGGGACTCCAGCGGACTTGGGTCTCTTAAGACACAGGCCTTGGGCTTGGGCCGGGCGGACACCCTATCGTGCCTTCTGTATTTGCTGATCCAATGCAATTGCCATTGAACTTCAAGTAGGATTTTTTTTCAAACGTGACATCATGATTTTCAGTCTCAGATGGAAGGGGGGTAAAAAAAAAGGCAGCAAAATGTCACTAAAGAGGAGCAGAAGGGGCCCTGGATGTTAAAGTGAGCGCTCTAACAAAATAGCACGCGGACAAGGGACTTCCTGTTTAGCCCGGGCCTTTGTCTGTGTGAGTGCATTGTCTTCATCCTAACCACCCTATTAGGCAGATACCGATGAACAGGAAACCAGGTGGAAATACCGCATCCCAGGTCGCACGGGCAGGCCAGAGGGATCCTGGATCTGGGTCCGATGCTGGCTTCGGCCCTTGTGTGGGTAGCGCTGGGCCATGCTACCCCGCCTCCACCACAAAGTGGCCAGAGTGAAAGCAGGCTGCCCAAGGAAGCAGAACCAAGAGCCCCAGCGTAGCCGTGCAGGGCACACTGTGCCCAGGTGGCGACTCAAGGGTGGGGTGCACACAGTTGGAGTGGCCACCAGTGGGAGGTGGGCCGATGCGGTTTCCCAGATGCACCCACTGCTGAGCAGGAGTAAGTGGACTTACTATAGGTGAACGTCTGGATGAGTCGTTGTCGTAAGCTTGGGAGCCTGGAAGCTTTTCTGGATAAATCAGGCGACCCGAGAGGAAAAGAGCCATTGGTAGGCCATGTGCACCAAGTTCACAGTCAGGAAGGAGCTGTAAGAATCTTTACGATAGACGAAATGGGACGGAGCTAAGCGACTGGCCCGAAGTCTCGTGGCCAGAAAAACACCAGACTGGGACTTGAACCCAAACCCCGCCACTTCTCTGCAGACGCTGCTCTCTCTGCTCTGATGTTACAGGTGTACTTAGCAAAACACACAGAGGGGCATCCTACGTGGTTATTTAAAATGACAAACTTACTCCCTACTTGTTGGCACAGGAACTATTCATGACTGATTGTTAAGGGAGAAAAGAAGCCTTCAAAGCCACATACAAAGGATGAGCCCATGTGTGCAAAGCTGAATCTATACATGGCTATATGTACAGAATAAAGATATATTTGGGTGAATCATCATATATGAAGGAAATATAAAAGAGGGATGGGCTGACAGGTGATTTTTTTCCTTTCTTCTCTATATGTTTCTGGATGGCTCGGGTTTTGAACTGATGACTGCCTATCTTTAAATATTTAGAAAAATGGAGAAACAGAATCCTGGGTTGTAGGGGGTGGGTCCTCATGTTACGGTGCAGTCTGTTGGCATCTTGGCGGGCTCAGCTGTCCCCAAGCTGATGTCTCTCCCTCCGTATTCTGAGAGCCCAGATCCTGGCTGAGCATTCAGCAGGAAGGATCATGGGAGTTCTCAGCCACAGGTAAGTTCCAGGCATCCCTTCTGTGCCACCCACCTGGCCCCTGGCTGAGCAGGCAGGCCAGTGCACAGGGTCTTCTGCAGGCTGGTCTTGCTGCGTATCCCAAGGGTGCTGAGTACCTGGGCCAGTCCTAGCCATTCCCGGGGGGCTCAGTGGCAGAGACACGAATCCCTGGGGCGGCACCAGCTCCCTGTCTAGTTGCTCAGTCCTGCTTGGAGGCGTCATTGTTGGCATCAGCCTCTGCCCGAGAGACACCACCAAAGCTCAGAACGCAGAATCTGACTTGTGGGCCCCTGGTACCTTCTTGGGTGCCAAAACCATCTATGTGCCAGGTGTCAGGTGCCTGGGACCACAGTGTCACAGGGTAGGCATGTCCTTCTGGCTGTCCAAACCCTGATTCCTGGGGAAGGCCCAGAAATTTCTTTATCATCTCAATAGTGGGATCCCAAGGAGCCCTGGGTTGGTCCCAGGAGGGGATGGATGCTGCCCCCTTGTGGTGGGTTTCTGTGTGCAGAGGAGCTCTGCAGGAAGGCTCAAGGGCAGTGGTGCCTTCTGTCCACCTTGCCCTCGCTCACACCAGCCAACTTCATTGTTACCTTTTCAGGAATTTCGTGAGCTTTTGAAAAAAGCCACTGGAGCTTGAAATTAGCTGTGGTATGAGTATTGATGTGGCTGACCTCGGATCTCTCCCGCTCACTGGCAGTAGAAATTGACAAGAGACCGACATGCAACACAAGCAGGTTGCTGGGGATTTGTGTTCTCGCGTGCAAGGGAGACAACGTGGTGGGGAGAGGTTCCCCCCACTGGCTCCTCTCTGAGAGCAGAACGGGTGCTTTTATGGGACTGGGCAGGCGTGGCGGTTTTCCCCCTGTGCACAGGGCACTTCGGTTTGCACCCGGCTCAGCGTTCTGTGCAGGCCCGGTTCCTTCGTTTGCACACGATACACTCAAAACTCTGGCCGCGTTGGGCTGTTCTGAGCAGGCGTGCAGGTTGGCAACGGTGTATCTTCTCCGGTTAGGATCTGGATACTCCTTGCTCCTGACCGGTTTGGAGCTGGTGATGGACATATGTTGGGCAGGGAGGGGCTCTATTGGGTGAGTCCTGCGTCTGTCCCCTCTCATTTGCAGCACAGAAATCAACAAATGCTGCAACTTAGAGTCCTGTGCTCTATCCCCGAACCAGCTGTTGAACATCTGCAGAGCATCACCAGTGCACGGCCCCTGCTGAGAGCTGCGAGGGACCCCGCTTGGACCCTGGATGGGGAAGGCCTCCTGCTGGGCCTCTGAGATTCCTCCCAAGCCGAGGCTCCTGACAGCCCGGGCATGCGAGAGGTGCTTGTTGTCTGGGCAGGCAGGATGTGGTCCAAGATTCCAACCAGAGTCCTTTCCCATGTTCTTTGTCTTCTTACAGCGACGAGACGAGCACCAAAGCACAACATGGACATGAGTGTTCTCCACACAGCGGCCAGAGTCACCCCACGACAACCCAGGTCAGCAGGCCCCACTGCTTGGCACGGTGGTTTTTGCTTTCACCCAGAAAGCAAAGTATTTCAAGGTCAGCATTGTGGTGTAGCGGGTAAAGCCGCTGCCTGCAACCCCAGCATCCCATATGGGTATCGGTTCAAGTCCCAGCTGCTCCACTTCCAATCCAGCTTCCTGCTAGTGCACCTGGGAAAGCAGTGGAAGATGGCCCAAGTACCTGGAATCCTGCATCCATGTGGGAGACCCGGAAGAAGCTCCTGGCTCTTGGCTTCAGCTTGGCCCAGCCCTGACCATTGTAGCCATCTGGGGAGCAAGCCTTCTTTCAGTAACTTTCAAATAAATAAATAAGTCTTTAAAAAAAAAAAAAAGCAAAAAACTAAGAAAGCAAAATCTTTTGACCTCACTTCCAGCACCTAGGAGAGCTCTGTGTGCCAGCCCCGCCCCCACCCCCCCTTCCTCGCCCACTCTAACTCAGCAACAGCCAGGGAGCCGTTCCCCAGGCCTTCGCACCGACTGCCGCTGCTGGTTCTCCTTGGAGATCTTGGTCCCTCCCTTCCCATCTCCCCACCCAAAGTAGCAGCTCCCTCTGCCCCTCTCCACCTCACATCCCTTGCTTTGCAACATTTGTGCCCTCTCTCTGCCCTGGCATCTTGAAGACTTGCACACTTGCTTATCATCTGCCTCTCAGCATCAGCGGACATGTTCATGAGGGCAAGGCGAGGTATTTGTTCTGTCCCCCTCTGGGTCATAGTCCTGGCTGGAGCCCCTGGTGTTCTGGGCAGGGGGTGCTGGCCCCTGGGGAAAGTCTCCATGGAACACTCAGCTCTGTCCTTTTTGACTGTGTCCTTGGCTGGCGGGGGCCTGCTGGCCTTGTAGACCCAAGGAAAATAAAGTTAAAGACCCTCAGGGCCAGCTCAGCAACACACCGGACTGAGCTCCTACGGCCCACCACTTTGGGTCAGCCCCTAGCATATTCTCTCTCTCCCTTTCTCCCCGTTTCCTCCCCTGGGCCAGGGCACAGGGAGCCCGGAGCTTCCTGCCAGCTCTGGCATTGGCTGCTCATCTCTGGATGGGCTGAGGAGGCGGCTTTTGAGGGAAAGCTTTGGAAAATCCCCAGCTGTTGGCTGTTGTTGACATCGAGGTGCTGTGGATGCCTGCGCTCTGGGCTCCCTGCCTCCGCCGATGACACAGCACACAGCGGCCCCTGTGGGTCGCTCCTCCTCCTGTCTCTTCGCTGTGCCGTGGGCCAGGGTCTCCAGGCTGAGTCATGGCCTCAGGGGTTTGGAAGAGTGGAAGGGTCGGGGGGGGGCAGCCCAGACATTGGAGAGAGCTGGTTCCCCCTTTGTGTTTTGGGGAGGGCTGATGGATGACCTAGCCCTAAGCAAAGACACTCAAGGGAGGGAGGTGAGCTGGGCAAGCTGCTCAAGCTCACACATGCATAGCCCTTCGTCGTCGGCATGGGGGCAGAGCGTGGGACCTGTGTGCAGATGGGGAAACAGCCCCAGAGCCCAGTGAAGCAGCTCATTCAGCGTCTTGGGACTTGGGACCCAACTCCCAGAACGAGCACCTACGTCTCCTCTGGTGTGGTTTCTGCCACCTGCAACTGCCCAACGTAGCACACTGTCACATTGTCACATTCTTGGGACTCTTGGCTGAGTGGCTGACCCCTGGTATAACATTGTCCTGGGTTCTGCCAAGTTGAGAGCTGAGGGTATTTGGCTGCTGGCAAAGAGTGATTAAGAGAGCCTGCTTTGGGTCGCCAAGAGCCTGCGTACAAAGGAGCAAGACCCGACAAGACAGGGGTCCAGGGAGCAGGGGTCAGCTTGGCCCAGGGCACTCTCTCTCACACTTGCAGTCACCCACGGAAGGGGTTGCTGCCTGTGTCCAGCTGTTTCAGATATGTCCCAAGGGACTACAGCCAAGTATCAGGGTCTGAGCTCAAGGGAGCACAGAGAAAGGGCTCAGAGCTGGCCTGCATGTGGGGCTTACACCCAGGATTGCACCTTGCAGGAGAGGAGTACAGAGGAGCGCACGAGAGCCCAGAGAAAGGCGAGCTGCTCTGCAGAGACAGATGCAGGTGCAGCAAGAGGCGGGGCTGGGGAGCAGAGGCTGTCAGGAGCGAAGACTCTGCAGGCGGTTTCAGGGCTGTAGCCAGAGAAGAGCAGAGGTGGGGGGAAGAGGGAGCAAGCAGAGGGAAGGGGGAGCTGGCAGGGGACTTCAGGCAGCTGCCAGGAAGGCTGACACTTTGCGAGGAGAGACGGACTCATTTAAGCACACTTTTAGGAAGTCCTGCAGAAAGACCCGTGGTGCTGTGGATGTTTTGGGGAGGTTCTGCCTGTGCCAGGGTGTGGGGATCCTGTGGGGCTGCAGAGCGAGGGGAGAGGTGCTGGTGGCCTGTGACGCTGGGTGGGTAGCATGATCCACGGTAGAGAGAAGCCGGTACACTGCTCCTCGTTCATAAACCAGAGGCTGGGCTCTTGCGTCACCATCTCCGAGTCTCAGGTGCCTCTCCTGGAAGCCAGGATGAAATGGTGTCTATGGTTAGGGGTGCTGTGAGGATGAAGCCGGGATGGAAGACTCTTAGTGCTGCACCTGGTAGATAGCGAGCCCTCGGTGCCAGCAGCATGGGGGCGGCAGTGTCTGGCAAACAATGTTGGGGAGAGACATAGGCCATGCATGGCTACTGACACAGAGAATGAGAGAGAACAAAATGCAAACAAAAACTGTTGATTTGTTTGCTCGACGGGACTATGCCAGGCCGTCTTTCCCACTTGCATTTCTTAGACAAGATCAGAAAAAATGGAATTAAATGACAGATATTTTGGTGCAAAAAATTTTTAAATCCACACATATACCAGGTCTTCAAAAAGCTCATAAAAATGTGTATTATGCACAAAACTGTGCTTGGAGGACAACATTTTTTGACATCAGAATAAACTTGTCTTTTAATTCCATTTCTGCCCCCATGAACTGCCTGAAGTTCCTGGTTATAATATTTTGGTGCAATGAATACATAGGAAGAAATGAATACAGTTTGGGGCCAGCGCTGTGGTGTATTGGGCTAAGCCTCTGCCTGTATGAGCACTGGTTCAACTCCCAGCTGCCCCACTTCCGTTCCAGCTTTCTGCTGTGGCCTGGGAAAGCAGTAGAAGATGGCCCAAGTCCTTGAACCCCTGTACCCATGTGGGAGACCCGGAAGAAGCTCCTGGTTCCTGGCTTCACATCAGCCCAGCTCTGGCTATTGCGGCCATTTGGGGAGTGAACCAGTAGATGGAAGACCTCTCTCTCTCTCTTTCTGTCTGTCTCTCCTTCTCTCTGCCTGTATCTCTGCCTCCTAAATAAATAAGTAAATAAAGTCTTTTCCAGTGCTGGCCACATCCAGTTCTGTCCTTCTGGTACGCAGGTGATGACTGAGGATGTCTGGGTAACAGACGGTGACAGCGTCCCTTCTCGTCCTCAGTGATCAGTTGTCAGGGCAGAGCCGTCTTAGCTCTTTCCTCCCTTACCAGGTGACCAAGAAGGCCACAGCTTCCAGCTACGCAGCCAGATATGGTGGCTCCTCCATCAGCCTGTGCCTTTGAATGACTGTGTGGAGCAGAGCCCCCTGCTGCCCCCTGCTGGCCAGGTAGGACTTGAGCAAGAAACAGATGGTGTGGCATTCAGCCCAGCGCTGAGACTGCCACATGCAAACCTCCCCTTGCCACAGCAACGTGTACTGTGCTTCCTGGGCTGCATGGGGACGGGGGCTGCCTGCATGTCCCTGTGTGAAACAGAGGCAGTGAGAACACAGCTCCATGCTACCTGACTCCAGAGCCTGGTCCTCACTTCTCCCTGCTCTCTCCCTCATCGGCTGCTCCTCCATATTTCTCTGGCCCAAGGAATATTTGAAACCTGGTTTGTTCTCTCAGTCCAACAACTACAGAAAGCGCTGCCCCATGGATGCAAGGGAGTGTCCCAGGCCAAAGTCCAGGGTGAGGGTGGACGGTCCAGGCTTGTCCAAGGTGCAGCAACACAGTGAGACTGGGAGAGAGTCAGGGTTTACTGGAAGTTGGGAGCTCACAGGCAGGGTATGGTTATCTGCTGCTGGCCATGACATGGGTCCAGCTGCCTCTTGCCACTTGCCAGATACCTGGGCCCCTCCTCCTATCACCTTGTCCCCTGAACACTTCAGCCCTCACTGGCTGGCTGAGCATGGGCGTGGTCTCCTCTCTGGAAGAGAGATGCTTTTGTGTTGAAGAGAGGTGTTTAGGTTTGTTATCCCAGCCCAAGGCTTTCTTGCTAGTCAACTGGTAGCAGACAAGGAGGGGCTGCTGTCCAAAGTGCAAGTGCTGAAACCAAACATGCCAGGGTTTGTTCCTAACTCTCTCACCTTGGATACCGGGATTATCTTCAAAGCGTGATGTGCCTCCATGTATTCAAGCTATTACTCCACTTCAAGTGCAGAGAGAAGTCAGAGGAAACATACATTTTTCTAAGAAGCCTACAGCCATTATTGTATTATGTCAAGAAGGCAACCTATAGTTTGATTAATTAAAAACAAACTGAATTTATGAGAGTTGCTTAGAGCGGCAACTGGCCTTAATTTGAGGGTGCTCAATGACTCTCCTACCTAGCACAACACTGTAGATTGAGGAAAGTGAACCCTTGTGGCGCTTAGCAGGTTATAATGCACTCACAGTCAAAGAGAGAAACCAAGGCTCGGGAGTAAGTGATGTCGCCAGCAGCAGGTCTGGAAACTTACCAAGGATCCAGGCTGTCCAGGGGAGGCGGGAGGAAAGACTGTTGCTGACTTGACTGGAAGCACCTTGAGGGCAGGAGCCCTGCCTTGTTTATTGCTGGACCAGTGCCTCATACAATGCCCGGCACCCAGAAGGCAACACAAGTCCTTGCTGAGTGGATGAATGAATGAATGAGGGGACTCAGTGCCCTGGTTGGGGTAGGGAGGAGGTGAGGGAAAGTCCAGACTTTCTGTGTCAAGTCGGTGACCAGGTGCCCCTCCTACTGCTGACCCCACAGAGCCAGGCAGCACCCGTCTCCCTCTGAACTATGGCCAGGAGTGTGTCTCCTGCTCCCAGCGAGATGCTGGGGAGAGGGAGGCTGGTGTTGTGGGACAGAAGCAATCATTGCTTGCTCCCTCTCCTTAGATGAGCAATGGAGCTGGGTGAAGAAAAGCAGGGGTCGCCCTTCAAGCTTGGGGCTCCCAGCACAGATGCTTAGAAATAGTTTCGCTGCAATATAACTCACTATTTCAAAGTGGTTTAGAACATTCATGGCACTGTGCAACCATCGCCACTAATTCTAGAGCAATGACATCACCACCTCCCAAAGAAACCCCACCCTCATTAAAGTTATGCCTTGCTCCCCTCCTCCCCCCTCCGCTGGACCCCCAGCCCTTGGCAACCACTCCTGCTCTCTGCGGATTTGCCAGTTCTAGACATTGCATATCAATGGATTCACACAAGAGGAGCCCTGTGGGTCTGGCTTCTTTCAGGAAGCAAAGGTGATGGAGGTTCCTTCGTGGTGCTCCTGGATCGGAATGTTTTGCCTCGGAGGGGCTGAGTAATACCCAGGTCAGATTAATTTTCCCTGGCCCCATTCGTCAGTGGATGGCCTGGGGTTGTCGTCCCCTGTTGGCCGCTGTGGACACTGCACCTCCGTGCACGGACACTTGTCCTGCATTCTCCCAGCTGTCCCTGGAAGCAGGAGGGCTGGCGCCTGCGGTGACCTTGAGCTCCCGAGGGCCGGAAGCAGGTTCTGCGGGAGAAGAGGCCAACGGGCTGGGGCTGCGGGAGCCTCCACAAGGCGCTCGCTCTCCCTCCCACCCTTCCCGCCCGCTCCTGCTGTCAACACCCCTGTGCCCGCCCCGTCCAGTGTCCTGCGCAGCTTCTGTGACCCCTCCCGGTCCAGGCCCTCCCCAGGCCGCTCCCCTCTGTACCCCAGACTGACGTGGCTGTCCCGGACCACAGCAGTGCCCAGCACGCCCCGTGCAAACCCGGGCCCAGTGTCGGCACCAGCAGGTGGGCCAGCAGTGCAGACCCAGGGCCGTCCCAGCCGCTGAGGGGGGCTGGGCGGTGGGCGTGGGGGTGGGGCTGTTGTCCTGATGGGGCCCAGGGAGCTGCAGGGGCGGGAAGGGGGCGGAGCTCCGGGGCGTCTCTGCTGTGGGGGATCTGTCCACACCGGGCAGAGGCCAGAGCAGGGCCCTGGCTCCTGCGCCAGCCCAGAGTGGGCGAGCACAGTGTGTGGTGTGTGTGTGGTATGCGTGCAGTGTGTGAGCCCTGTGTGGTATGTGATGTGTGTGATGTGTGTGATGTGTGTATGTGTGCTGTGTGTTATGTGTGGTGTGTGTGTGGCATGTGGATTGTGTGTGTGAATGTGTGTGGTATGCATGCAGTGTGTGAGCTCTGTGTGGTATGTGATGTGTGTGATGTGTGTATGTGTGCTGTGTGCATGTGTTATGTGTGGTGTGTGTGTGGCATGTGGATTGTGTGTGTGAATGTGTGTGGTTCGTCTGTGCGGACACGGTAGAGTCTGTTGCAGGCAGGGCTGAGATGCACCTGCTCCCAGAATTCTTGCCGCAGGTGAACGGTGCACGCAGGAGCCCGGATGCTGGGACTCCGTGGGCTCCTCCTTCCTGCGGGAGTCTGGGACACCGCTCCCAGCCCTGCCTCTGGGAGTCTCTCGCAGTGGGATGGCTCCCCCGGGCTCCTCCTGTGTCTCCGCCTGCTCTAAGGGGCTCTGGCCCACCGTCTGGGCAAGCAGAGGGCCTGACAGATGGTGGGTGCAGGGTGCAGATCGTACCGGCCTCACCCTGCTGGCCCTGCTCTGTGGCACCAGGCCTCCTCCTGTGGGTCAGGACAGGTGCCTCCTGGGAGGCCCTGCCTTGCAGAGCCCCGGGTGCCTGGGAAGCCCTGGGGACCCCCACCTGGGAAGGACGTCTGCCCGTTCCCTCCTTCCCCTTCCCCCCACCCCCACCCTGGGGACCGAGTGTCCGGCTGCAGCCCCAGCCCTGGCAGCCTCTCCCCACACCCTGCACGCCAGGCTCCAGCCCTCAGTGTTGGCTCCCAAAGGACACGCTCACGCCTGGAACAAGCTGTGTCCCGGAGAGTGGGGAGTGTGGGAGCAGACGGGAGAGATAAGATTGTCTAAAGCTCCGGGCCTGGGGCAGGCAGGGAGAGACACTGAAATTGAATCAGGTCCATTGATCTCCGTCTGTGATCTGTACTTGTCCAGCCCTAAGGTTACGGGGGTGGGCCAGACGGTGGCGGGGGTGGGGAGGAGAGGCCCGGGGGTTCCGTGCTGGGAGTGCCCAGACACCCTGATGCTTCCATGGCAGGGAGTGATCTGACCGCCCAGGCAAGGATGCCACGTGGCCCCACCCGCGGGAGCCTGCCGTTCCTTGTCGGTGTGTCCACCTTCTGACTCCCCCACAAGCCTATAAGGGACGGCTAGGTTTTCTCTTTGTCTCATTCTCTCCCCTTTGTGCTCACAAGCCTGTGGCTGCCCTCCTCCCCGTGCCACCCACTTCTCTCAAGTTCAGTGTCACTGAGTGCCCCTTGTAGGTTTGGCAGGGGGAACTAGACAGGAAATAACGTAAGAACAGGTGAGCTTGGGGCTGGTGCTGTGGCGTAGTGGGTAAAGCCGCTGCCTGCGGTGCTGCCATCCCATATGGGCGCCGGTTCAAGTCCTGGCTGCTCCACTTCTGATCCAGCTCTCTGCTAATGCAGCTGGGAAAGTAGCAGAAGACAGCCCAAGCCCTTGGGCCTCTGCACTCATGTGGAAGACCTGGAAGAAGCTCCAGGCTCCTGACTTTGGATCAGCAGAGCTCCAGCCATTGTGGCCATCTGGGGAGTGAAATAGCAGATGGAAGATCTCTCTCCCTCGATCTCTCTCTCTCTCTCTCTCTGCCTCTTTGTAACTCTGCCTTTCAAATAAATAAATCTTTAAGAAGAAGAGAACGAACAGGTGAGCTGGAATCACAATTTCTGCCAGTCCTGCACTGCAACTCCACCCCTTCCCTGCCCATCAAGAACTCCCACATTCGCATGATGCACCTGTGACTCATCCATGATGGGCCCTGTGAAAGATGAGCTCCAGGTGGAGGCACCATGAAACTCCCAGAAAGCCTCACGCACACTTAACTCTGTCCAGTTTGGGTATTCAATTAGGGCACCACTCCCTCCCTCATAAGAGACCGAGCACCGAGGGAGGGGCCCTTGTTTCACTCCGGGCTTCCAGACCAGGCTTCTGGGTCCTCCTCTGACCCCCTCCCACTCTCCCTCCCCATGGGCAGCACCCTGGCCCACTCGTGGTGAGTATCTCTCTGTGTGGGGTGGCGCTCTCTCAGATAAATGCTGTTCACACTTGTGCACTGTGTGTGTTTTTTTTTTTTTTTTGATAGGCAGAGTGGACAGTGAGAGAGAGAGAGAGAGACAGAGAGAAAGGTCTTCCTTTACCGTTGGTTCACCCTCCAATGGTCGCTGCGGCCGGCGCGCTGATCCGATGGCAGGAGCCAGGTGCTTCTCCTGGTCTCCCATGGGGTGCAGGGTCCAAGCACTTGGGCCATCCTCCACTGCACTCCCGGGCCACAGCAGAGAGCTGGCCTGGAAGAGGGGCAACCGGGACAGAATCCGGCGCCCGGACTGGGACTAGAACCCAGTGTGCCAGTGCCGCAGGCAGAGGATTAGCCTATTGAGCTGCGGCGCCGGCCATGTACACTGTGTTTATGCCTCTTATCTCTAGGGGCAAGAACCTGGAATAAAGATTAAGACACACGGCCCAGAACAGAATTGGAGAATAAAGAAGGCACAGCCCCCTGCGCCCAGGGAGCGTCCCATTCCCTGGGTGTTCACCTAGTTACAGTTGCACTGTGCACATGATAGAGTGCAGGTGTGTAACAGTAACAGCAGACCTGACGCATCTGGCCCCCTGGAGGAAGTGGCATTCATGCTGAGTCTTTTAGCAAGGGCAGGAGCCAGAAAGGCACAGAAAGGGGAAAGGCAGCCTGTGCCAAGGCCTTGGGGGAATAAAGAGCCCCTTGTGAGGGAGGACTTGAATGAGGACCAGGGGAGGGGCGGGCAGGGCAGGAAGCAATCCAGGAAGAGAGGTGAGCGAGAGTCAGGCCTGATTCAAAGAGCGCTGGGGCATCTGTGAGCGGTTCTAGGAGGGAGGGACGTGGTCACACTTGCATCTCGAATTAGCGTGGAGAGACCGTGCTGGAGCGCAGTGAGGAGGAAGCAGGACCAGCCCAGAGGCAGGAGGTGCTGGTGCGGTCAGATGGCAGTTGTATTTGTGGCCGGAGCCAACTTGGCAATGACTCATCATTGGGGACGGAGGGGGGGTGTCAGCCGAGGGGTCAGTGCTGAGGTCTGTAGCTTGAGCAACCATGTGGGGCGGGGAACAGACACGTGGGGCATTCGTGTCTGAGCTCAGACTCCACTTGGCACAACTGGGACATGGGTGAGGTTCAGGTTGGAGCTCTTGCAGAAGCAGAAGGGTGCACAAGGCTGGCGTTCAGACGAGAGACCACCCAGAGCCCTGCACTGGGGCTGCGATTGCCAGGGAGGGAGCAGAGCTGGATGGGGGAGTTGTTGGGGGATGACCCCTGGGAAATGGGCTGGGGGTGGCAGAGAGGTAGGTGAGAACCCAGGCCAAGGGAGGCTCCTTCAGGTAAGGACTGAGTGGTGGAGACCACTGGAAGCCAGAACACCAAGAGCCATGAGGCTTTCCCCATCCCCCCTGGCGTTTAGCAACGTCAAGGTCAAGGGGAACTTTTTCAAGAGCAGGCGCAGTGGAGAGAGTGCCGGGACTCCGATGGGAATTGGCACAGGAATGCACGGGAGGGGGTGGGATGGGGACAGGAAGTCGAGAGAAGGCACACGTATGTATGTTATATGATTATTTTTCCTCCTCAGAGGGGCTGACTTGAGCAATGTGGATGCCTTCCGTGATCAGCAGGGAGGGAGAGCTTGGTGAGGACGATGGATGATTCTAGAATGCTGGGAAGGCAGGGAGCTGGGTAGAGTGCGGGAGGAGGGAGGTGCAGGAGGAGGCCAGCCTGCGGGTGATGAGCCTGGTGCTCGGGAGCTTCTTGCCTGCTGGCTTCTGTGTCCCTGATGGAGAACAGGACCCTCTCAGAGAGAGGGAACCGGAGCGGGGCTCAGAGGTGAGAGGTCTGAGAGGCTGGGGTCGGTGTGAAATTCGGACTCCCCAGAGGAGTTTGGCCGAGGTTAGCATTTTCCCCAGTGAGGCTTGGGGACAGTGAAAGGCCACTGTCAACAGCCCACAGGTGCACCTGCTGTCAGGCACACCCTGAACAGGCTACTGGCTCCTTTCAAACCCATTCTTCCCCAGTTCCTCATCCCAGGCCTTGGGACCCCACCAGGCCACATTTCCAAGGTGACAAGGTCGCATCGGCTCCGGATGCTCCCTTTGCAGACCTGCTGACTGCCCCGGGGGCTGCGACTCGGGATGTCAGTCACCGTGGCTCCCACCTCCCCCTGCGCTGCAGCAGAGCCTTGAGAAACCACAGGGAAAGAGAGAGTTGTCTGTAACACGCGTCCTGCCCCGCCACTCAGTCTTAATGATGGGTCACAAAGTGTGCTAGAACCCTTGATTCCAAATGTATTTGTTTTCCATCTGATGCATATTTTTTAAAAAATTTATTTTTTAGTTGAGAGGTAGAGAGAGCAAGAACACGCTCATCCATTATTCACTCCACCAAGTGCCTGCATCAACCAGCGCCAAAGCCAACAGCCCGGAACTCAATCCAGCTCTCCCACATGTGGGTGGCAGGGACCCAGTTACTTGAGCCACCACCTGCTGCCTCCCAGCTAATGCATTAGCAAGAATCAGGAGCAAAGGTGGACTCAAACCCAAGCACCCGGATGTAGGATGCGGTAACCCAACTGCTGGCTTAGCTGCTGGACCCAACGCTGCCCCGGTTCACTTGTTCAATTGGCAAATAGTCAAACAGCCCAAGATTGTGCAAGCAAGTGCATTCGCTCCTCCTTGTCACCCTGTCTGCATCGGTGTGCCTTTCACAGGGGCGGGGCTCGACCCCCACCCCGTCAGCTAGGGCACCAATGGGGAATGTGGGAGGAAAGGGAGGCGGTGATGCACTGGGAGCCCATGGCTCCCACATCTTCCCATGAGCTGCTGAGAACCCACAGAGACCACCTGCTCTGCTGACCATTCCATTTGGGCATAATTTGAACTCAAGAGTTGGGAGTGGGCTGGGGCTGTTTGACCCCTAGACCCACGCCTTTTCCTCGTGGTCAGAAACCCCACGGTGCATGGCAGTGTCACAGTTTCCACAGAGCTTGGGGCCCCGGTGGGGAGGACCCCTCCCCCTGGAGAACTCAGAGGCCAGCGCAGGCACAGGACACCGTCACACAAAGACAGCCCAGTGCAGCACCGTCAGCTCTTTAAGGTCTGCACGAAGCAAGGTGGGAAGCCCTCCCCATCTGGCTGTTCCAACCTGCACTTTGCTCCACTTCTTGCACATCCTGGGGCTCGTGGGAGCTGGAAGTCTCAAGCCCCGATGTTGTCAGCCCCGACCATATGGTGCAGAGAACAATGCATTCCCGTAGCTCCGAGCAGCTCCATATGTTTCTTGTTCAAGTGGAGGAAATCCAGGGGCCTCCTTCCAAATCCCATGGGAGCAAAACACGCCACGCATGTTCCCACCACCCTCAGGCATGGGCACCAGAATCCAGCTGCCATGCAGAAAAGAGAAACTCAGATCCCCAATGTTCTTGAGCAGCTCCTGTGAGTTAGGGGCATGGAGGCTGTGGATGTGAGGAAGACTTGACCTTGAGATAGCAAGGCACCTGCTGGGGAGGCAGGCACAGGCTCTGAGCGCCACAGCAGCAGCGTGGAACTCCAGACACACGAGAAGAGAGAGCGCAAGGCAGTGCACCCCCTCCCCATCCTGTAGCTGTGTCTGTAGCCACCCCTGCCTTGCAGTTCCCGTTCTCCGATGTGTAGTCTGCACCTTGCACTCCCCAAGCACTCACACGACCCCAAGGACCTGGAGTGTGGTTCGGTCTCATGGGCATCTCCTTCCTCCCCCTGCTCTCTCTCCTTCCCTCCTCTCCTTTATTTTCCTTGCCCCCTGTCAACCTCTCAGTCGGTTTCCATGTCTTCTTTCTTCCATTAGTTCTGTGTCTTCCCCCTCCTGTGGCTTCCTCTCCTGTGACCATGCCCAGGCTGCTTGGTTGGTGAGTCTTCTCCCACGCCCGCTGCTTGCCTGGCTCAGCTGCCATCCCTTGGTCCCTGGGCACATCTCAAGGTTCTGGCGACTCCCTCCATGCCGACAACTCCCCTGCTCCCAAGCTTCAGGCCCACGTTCCCCCTCCCCACTGGGATGAATGGAAGAAGACTCTACCGCCAGTAGCCTAAGTCTCGATGCATCACCTTTCTCTCCTGCATTTCTTACCTTTGTTGGAGGCACCACACTCCAGATCAGAAGGGTGGGAGGCCCCCTGAGACCCACTGTGCTTTACCCTGCACTCCCCTCACCAAGCCCTTAGTTTACCCACTCTCGTCCAGGTGAATTGCCCTTAAAAGGATCAGATGACATCACTCCTTGGCTTTAAATACTCCCAGGGCTCTGATCTCCACTGGGGGGATAAAGGACCATCAACGACTGGAGAGATAGTTTAGAACCTTACTGCAAGACACATTGAGTCCTTTCTTGGTCCAAGGCCTCATTTCAATTCTTTACTATAAAGTGATCCGAAGGAGGCGCCAGGACATGAAAACAGAACCCGATTCAAGGACTGCCCCACCATCCACCCTTGGCTCCCTTTGGCCTTGAACCAGACAATCAACCTTCAGACGTCACCCACTTGTGCTGATTTGGATCCTAAAAATATCTGAGCAGCTCTGGGCATTGATATTGTGTGTGTGTGTGTGTGTGTGTGTGTGTGTGTTTTGGTGGGGGGTAGATGGTCACATCCAGAGAGTTTGGGCTGTAACTGGACGGCTGCCTCAGAAGTGGATGTTGGAGCTCTTTCACTCCCTCCTTGGAGGCAGAAGGGATGTCAGGGCACCTCCCTGGCATCACTCAAGGGGCTTCAGGGCTGAGGGTCTGTTGCACGGCCAGTGGAATCTCTACACACAAAGGTTTCCTGGAGGAATTTTGTGAGCAGTGCACATTCTATAAAGGGATGTGGAAATTTCACAGAAAATAGAACTAAAAGCATGAGTTCATGTTGGTGCATCCCCCCCCCCACTGTGTATTGTAAAAAAGTTATGGGGGTGGGTATTTGGTGCAATGGCTAAGATCCTGCTTGGGATTCCTGCGTCTCATACTTGGGGTGCCTGGGTTCAAGTCCTGGTTCTGTGTCCATTCCCATGGCTCAAGCAGTTGAGTTCCTGCCACCCACACAGGGGAGCTGGATTGAGTTTCTGGGTGCTGGGCATTTGAAGAGTGAACTAATGGATGGGAGCCCTCTCTGTCTCTCTGATAACTATAATTACACATTTTAAAAATGTAGTGTGGAGGAGCTGAGGTGGCAGAGAGAGCAGGATTCGCACAAAGAAGAGAGAAGATCCCCATAAGGTGGGAGAAGCCATCTGTAAACCATACATGACTGGGAGATTGTACACGGAGTGTACAAAGAACTCTTATAACTCAACAATAAAAAGGCTCACAATGCGATTAAAAAGCAGAAGATCTGAACAGACATTTCTCCTAAGATACAAGCCTCTCACACATACACTCACACGTGTATACACACAGCAGTTCCCTCTCACCTTTGAGGATCCCACAAAGGTCCCTTGTGGATGCCTGATGTAGCAGACAGCACCGAACCCTAGATGTGAGTTCACTGTTTCCTACATCTACATACCCATGATAAAGCTGAACCCATAAATTAGGCACAGGAAGACAATAACAACACTGTCATCAAAGTGATGCTGGTATGGTCTCTCTGTCTCTGTCTCTGATCTCTCTTTCTTCCCCTCTCCCTCTCTCAAGGTGTCTTATTGTATTGGACTCCCCTCTTTTGGGCTCTGGTTGGCCATGGGTAGCTGAAGCCATGGACAGTAAAGCATTGGGTAAGGGGTGAGAGTGACCACAAAAGATACATGAGATGGAAAATAATCAGGTGAAGATGGCTAGCAACACTGGTCACTAGGGAAACTCAGATCAAAACCACAGAGAGATGCCACTTCACACTCATTGGAATGGTTTGAACAAAGCAGACAGACAGATAATAATAAGTTTCAGCAAGGATATGAAGAAATCGAAACCCTTCTGCATTGTTGGCGACAACGTAAAATGGTGCAGTCACTTTGATAAGCAATGTGAGAGTTTCTCAAAAAGTTGAGCCTGAGTTTACAGAATGATGAAAAATTGCACTCCTAGATACAGACTCAGGGGGATGGAAGACATGTCCATACAAAACTTGGACACAAATGTTCATAGAAGTGGTACTTCAGATGTATTTGTTTGAAAGGTAGAATTACAGAGAGGACACACACACACACACACACACACACACACAGATCTTCCATCCTCTGGTTCACTCTGCACATGCCCGCAATGGCCAGGGCTGGGCCAGGCCAAAGCCAGGAGCCTGAAACTCCATGCAGGGCTCCCATGTGAGTGGCAGGGGCCCATGTACACGAGCCGTCTTCCACTGTTTTCCCAGGTGCATGAAAATACAGCTGGATTGGAAGTAGAGCAGCTGGGACTCGAACTGGCACTGATACAGGATGCCGGTGTTGTAGGTGGTGAGTTAACCTCTGTGCCACAACACTGGCCCCAACAGCAGCACTGAATGCTGGCACAAAACAAAAACAAAAACAACCTGAAAGCCATCAACTGATGAAGAGATAGGCAAAAGGCGTTATAGCCATAGGGTGGAATATTATTCAGCCATAAGAAGGAACGAACACCAATACATGCTACAACTTGTGCAGACGCTGACAACACGATGCTACCTTAACACAGCTGGTCCCAAAAGGCCACGTATTGTACGCCTCCATTTGCATGAAATGTTCAACACAGACAAACCCAGAGAGGCAGAAAGAAGAGAATAGAACAGTGCTGGGGCCCTGGGGAGTGACTGCTAGTGGATTCCATGTTTCCCTTGGAGGCCACAAAAATACTGAGATTAAATAGCAGTGATGGCTGCTCAACTTTAACAATACACGGAGACCTCCTAAAATCAGTACTTTCACAGGGTGAATTTCATGATAGGTGACTCTTGTCTCCTTCTTATAAAGAAGGAATACAGCAGGTCAGACAGTGTGGCTGGCCCAGCGGGATGAGGCAGAGGCCAAGGCATAGAGGAGGAGACCAGGGGACATCCTGACCGTGACCGTGACCTCAATAGAGGTGCCCTGGTGCAAGGCACTTGGCCTGGGTGTAGGTGGTTTGGGGGTGGGAGGGACTGAGGAGCATCTTCTTTGTGACTTCAGATGTCTGTCTGCAACCTGCTGGGCTGGGGTTCAAGTGCCCTGTGGTCTTGGCCTTGGCACCGTCAGCGGAGTGCCAAGTGAAGTGGCCTCCCACGCGTGGGAGAGTGGCTCAGCTCCCTCTGTCCTTGGGGTCCCGTGGCAGGTTAAGATTGGTCATCCCCAGCGCCTTCGTCTGTCTGCACCATCGGGCAGTGGCCTGGCTCCCAGTCGTTCTGCCTCCAACAGGATCCCAGCAGCGTGGGGGGCGGGGGCACAACCCAGCCCCAGGCTCCCGGCTGAGGGGTCTTGGCTTCCACACTGACCTCTCATTCTCTGAGGAAAGACAGAGCCCCAGGTTAGGCCTGTCCACAGCAGCGGCATTGAGCAGAGCCCCCCGGGGCTTTCAGTGCTACCCTGGACTTGGCTTCCTGAAGCCCTAGTGTCCAGCCACCCTGTGGACACCGTGAGCTCCCCGCGATTGCTCTGATACGTTGATCTGACCCGCTGTGGGATCCATGAGCTACAGGGGCTACTGATGGAGCAGCTGAGCCCCCGTGGGCTGGAGGACAAGCTCGGTCACCACGCAGGTCCCTTAGGTGCTGAGGTCTCCAGACGTCACCTCTGTTGTCCGTGAAGGTCCCTGTGGCCAGAACACAGGCTGGACGGCCCCTCTGCTTCTCCCTGAGATGCGGTTCCTCTCTGCATCTTTTGTCATGAGGAAGGCCCTCGGGAAGGAGGGGACGTGGCACAGGGGACAGAGAAGCTGTCTGTCCCGGGAGGGGCCTCACGGCACAGAGCGCTGAGACCCGTGGCTGACCAGTGAGTCGTGGCTTCCTCTCTCCAGGCCTGGATCCTGGGGTGTGGGAGGGAGGGGATCCTGACCATCGAGGGGGCTTCTGCTACTCTTCCAGTCTGGGAGGAGGCTAAGCCCAAACATCTCCCAGGTGGACACACTGGCTCTCTACTGGGCCCAGCAGGAGTGGCCCCACCCAGTGTGGACATGGGCAGCTCACACTCACTGCCCAGGCCAGGAGGAGAGGGGAGATGGAGAGAGCTCTGGGCTGCTGGGGACTCACCTCCTGGGTTTCATCTTAAGAACAATGAGGACTGTCCAAACCATCCAACGTCACCGACGTCCCCCAGCGGAGCAAGGCTCACAGAGATGACATCATCGTTGGTGCCTACAATGACAGCCTTTGCATGGCACATCTGGGAGACCCCACATGAACTTGAACTTGTCAACTTACACTGCCTACTTTGAGCCCGTATTCTTTTTCCCGTGCAGTTCTTGATGATTTTATCCACAGGGGCCCAGGGGTGTCATTTGCCTCCTGTCTCTTTGGGAGACATGCAGGAAGATCAAGTCTGAGCCCCCAGCACAGGCATCCCCAGGGTTTCTCTCAGCTCCTTCCTGCAACTTCTCTCTGGCTTTCAGAGAGAGAGAGAGAGAGAGATCTTCCATGTCCTGGTTCACTTTCCCAAATGGCCACAAAGCCAGGTGCCAGGAGCTCCACTAGTGTCTCCCATGTGGGTGGCAGAGACTCAAGCACTTGGGTCATCTTCTACTGCTTTCCCAGGTGCATTAGCAGGGAGCTGGATCATAAGTGGAGTAGCTGGGGCTCAACTCAGCACTCTGATGTAGGATGCCGTGTTGTAAGTGGTGGCTTAACCCCCACAACACTGGTCCCTGAAAAAAATCAACCCATACTTTTAATTCCATTTTTCTACCAATTTTTAAAATTATCCTCAGACATAGAGTTGTGTGTGTGAGTGTGCATGTACGTTGGTGTGTGTATGCATGCATGTGCAGTGCATGTTGGTGTGTGTACCCGTGTGTATTTACATGTGTGTGTGTGTGTGTGTGCTTACACAGTTGCTTTTATAGATGGAGCCATGTAAGAAATGCTATAATTTTCCCAAACCCATTCTGGACTTTTTCACTTATCCCCATATACTGGCAGCCTGAAAAAAAAATAAAAAGGAAATTGGCTCAAACACTTCTCAATTATATTATTATATTAATGTGTCACCAAGTACTCAAATATTCATACAACACCCACTGGGTGCAAACATGAACAAGAAATATAGGTTATGCAAATTAGACATTTCAACCCTTTTAAAATAATTTCCTCTCCATATGCGTCCTGTCGTTTTAAGCTTCAATCACATGATCCCGCCTATCTTTGGCCCATGTTGTGTTGCTTCTCTGCTCTGTGAGCTGCAGGCACTCAGGAGTGATGGAAAACCCCAGGAAGTTTTTGGGTCTCCACATGCAAATGGCAGCCCCAGCCAGGGAGAGCCCCTGGGTGCAGGCTGGACCCCAGAGCATCGACAGGGATCATTATTTTTTTCATCTAGGCAGAGGTGATCTGTTTCCTCACTGTGAGAAGGGCTTTGAGTGTCACTGGGAGAGGATTCCTGCTAAGAAAGGGTCTCAGACCCGGGTCTCCAGACCCCTGCTCTTGCACAGACTCAGCAGTAGCCCAAGCCTGGGGTGGACTTGAATAAGAACACCTGTGACCAGCCCTGACTTCCGTCCTGGCCCAACACAGCCCGGTCTTTGTCACCTGCTGCTCTGAAGGGCACGCTTCCTCCTCCTCGCCTGCTCTCGGGCATGGTTCCCCCATGCTCTGCTTTCCTGCCCGATGAGGGAGCTGACCGCCCCTCCACCGCGGCCCGAGAGCCGTCCACACGCACACCAGCTGTGCAGCGAGGTCTAGGCACCTGAGTTCTCTCCTGCGTGCTTGGAAGGTTCCCTGCCTCACTGCAGGGCCCCTGCCAGCGTCAAGTTGCAAGGCTGCTCAGGAGTGCGGCAGCACGCTGGTGTGCTGGGGACCCAGAGGGCAGGTTTTGCAGGTAGGGGACTAACCTCGCTGTGGCGCCCAGTCTGCAGTCAGAGTCCCCGCCTGGTCATCCACGTGGTCAGCAAGGGTCTTGCTGGCCGGGACTGGGATGCTTCGGTGAGCAAAGCCAGTCTTGGCCCCTCTTCTTGGGACCTTTAGAGCTGATTGGAGGCTGGAGCAGTCAATCAGTAAGAGACATACAGGAAGTGACACGTGATATAAGAAATCAACAGGATGGAGGTGGATGGGGTAGGCTGGGGATGGAGAGCCATGGACCTTGGGCCAGGGCAACAGGGTTGCATTCATGCTGGGTCATCAGGGGACATCCGTGCCAGGGACCCCCTTCTGAACCTCTCACCCTTTCCAGAAAGTTCTGTTGACTTCCCTGGCCAGGTCACCCCCTGTTTCCCTCCGGTGATAAAGCCCGCAATTTCAGGTGATTTAAGTGGGTGTCTGTTTGTAGAACCAGGGCCCTGGCTGTTGGCTGTCTGTGCACCCCCACTGCTAACAGGGGTTTCCGTGCATGGGTGCATGGTCCAGCTTTTCTCCTCAAGCCCACTCTTGAGCCGTGAACTTGACACGTGGTGCTCAGCACTGGTGAACCTTCTCCATCCAGCCCGCCTTGGAGCCCCCAGGGGGTGTTGCTTCTTCTTCCTTCACGCGTCTCAGGGCTGCTCTTGGCTCCTTCCTCACCCCGCTGATGCGGAGTTCCCGCCTCCTCTCTGTTTATATTTTCCGGATGTATTTTGGCCCTTTCTGTCGGTGGACATCTGCGATCACTATGCGTTCGGCTGTGTCTCTTGTTCACATCACAATCGGGCTTTTTGTGGTTTGCTGCTGGTGTCTGTGTTTCAGAGGGGAGGAGTCACACTAAGGTAATTCAGAGTAAGTTCACGCGGCACCTGGTGGGTCAGCAGTTGGCTCAGCTCTGAGTCAGCAGTTAGCTCAGCTCGGCTCTGACAGCTTGGATTTCGGACTCCGGTTCCCTCTGTTCAAACCCTCTCTCTCTCCTTTTTATTAGCAATCTCCTCTCTTGCAAAATGTGGACAATGGTGGGGTTGTTATGTAAATCGTGTATGTTAATGCAGTGCATAAAAGCCCATAGAATGGTCTTCAACACATTTTTTAAAGAATAATTATTCTTTTTTAAAAATTTCTATTTATTTACTCATTTATTTGTTTTTATTGGAAAAGCAGAGAGCGAGAGAGAGCGAGAGCGAAAGATAGAGGATTTGTAGAAGGGGATAGAGGTAGAAAGAGAGACTGAGATCTTCCATCTGCTGGTTCCTTCCCTAAATGCCCACAAACAGCCAGGGCTGGACCAGGCAGACACAAGGAGTCTGGAACTGCACCCAGGTCTCTCCCACATGAGAGACAGGGGCCCAGCCCTTGAGCCTCCGTCTGCTGCCTCCCACGGGGCACATTAGTAGGAAGCTGGATTTGGGAGTGGAGCTGGGACGCACATCTAGGACGCAGGTGTCCCAAGTGGCTAAGAAGCCAGGAGCCCCCCCTCCCCCCAGCGGGGGCAGCACTTTTCCCGTCTTCCTGTCTCCGTGTCCATGTGTCGAATCCCACCACCCAACCAGCCAGAAATTCAAGAGGTTTGTCCTTGTCTACAGCAGTGGAGGACGGCCCAAGTGCTTGGGCACCTGCTGTCCGTGTGGGAGACCCAGAAGATGCTCTTGGCTCCTAACTTCGGCCTGGCCCAGCCCTGGCTGTTGCAGCCACCTGGGGAGTGAAACAGTGGATAAATGACCTCTTTCTCTCTCTGTCACTCTGACTTTTCAAATAAATAAATAAATCTTTTAAAAAAAAAATCTATGGGATACAGTAAAAGCAGTACTAAAGGGGAAGTTTATAGCAGTTGAGTGTCTACAGGAAAAGAGGAAGAAAAAGCAGAAAGAAAAAAAGAACAAAGATTTCAAATAATGATGTCAACTCAAGGAGCTTAAAAAGCAAGAATAAACTAAACCTGAACTTAGTAGAAAGAAAAAGCAAATGAGATTAAAAATAAATGAAATAGAGAATAAAATTTCCAGACCACCCATGAAATCGAGAATCTTTTTTTTGAAAAACAAACAAAATCAATGAACTTTTAACTAAACAGAGAGAGAGAGAGAGAGAGAAAGGGAGAGGGAAAGGGATGGAGAGAGAGAGAGAGAGAGAGAGAGAGAGAGAGAGAGAGAGTCAAATGAAACCATAGGTGAAAAAGAATATGTTACAACCACTACCGCAGAAATACAAAGGATCATTATGGACAATTAGGAACAAACGTAAGCCAACAAATTGGAAAATGTGTAAGAAATGGATTTTGCATACTAAAATTGAGCCATGAGGACATAGACAACCTGAAGAGCCCAAGAAACAATAATGAGGTTGAATGAGTCACAAAAAGTCTCCAAACAAATGAGTAACAAAAAGTCTCCTAACAAAGCGAGCCCAGGACCAGATATTTTCACTGCTAAGTATTTATTACCAAAAACCTGAAGAACTGATGCCAAATCTTGAACTACTACAGAGTGTTGAAAGAATACAATCAAAAAACAACACTGCAGACCAACATCCCTGATGGAAACAGATGCAAAACTTATCAGCAAAAATACTAGCAAATTGAAGCCAGTAACACACGATAAAGATTATATACTACAGGGGCCGGTCTCGTGGCGTAGCAGATTAAGCAGCTGCCTGCAGTGTTGGCATTCCTTACGGGCGCTGGTTCAAGACCTGGCTGCTCCACTTCCCATCCAGCTCCTTGGGAAAGTAATGGAAGATGGTCCAAGAGCTTGTGCACCTGCACCCACGAGGAAGACCCAGAGGAAGCTACTGGGTGCAGAAAAAACACTGAATACAATTCAATATCCTTTCACAATAAAAATCCTGAAAAAAATTAGATATAGAAGGACTGTCCCTACCCACACTATATGATAAATCCACACTATATGACAAATCTACACTATACTGAATAGGGAAAAGCAGAAATTTTCTCTCCTAGATCAAGGGCAAGACAAGGATGTCCACCTTTCCCGCTCTTATTCAAGGCAGTAGTGGAAGTCTTAGCCATGGCCATAAGGCAAGAGAAGGAAGGGGATTCAAATAGGGAAGGAGGAGGTCGAGCCATCCCTGCTTGCAGATGATACAATTGTATGTTTATAAAAATCTAAAGATTCTATCATGAAACTGTTGGGACTTATAAATGAATTCAGTACGAATGCAGGATATAAAATCTAATATACAAAAATTAGTACCTTTTTAGTACATCAATAATGAAACTGCTGAGAAAGAAGTCAAGAAAGCAACCTCTTGGGGCCAGTCTTGTGGCATAGAGGGCTGGGCCTGCAGTGCTGGCATCCAATATGAGCACCAGTTCTCTGTATCTGCATGTGGGAGACCTGGAAGAAGCTCCTGGCCACTGGCCCAGACCTGGCCCTTGTGGCCACTTGGGGGTGAACCAGCAGATGGAAGATCTGTCTCTCCTCTTCTCTCTGGAACTCTGCTTTTCAAATAAATAAAATAAATCTTGTTTAAAGAAGAGAAAGCAATCTAATTCACAATAATGAAAAAAAATACCTAGGAATAAATTTACCCAAGAAAGTGAATTATTTTAACCAAGAGAGTGAATTATTTCTATAGTGAAAATTACAAAAAGCTGAAAGGAATTGAAGAGAGTATACAAAATCAAATTAGAAAGACATCCCATGCTCATAGATTGGAAGAATTAATATTGTTGAGTTGGCCCTGCTATTCACCATAACTTAAAATTCAATGTAATTTCCATTCAAAATCAATCATATTCTTCACAGGAAGCAAAACTGTCCCCAAATTTGTGTGGAACCACAAAGGACTCTGAATAGCCAAAGCGAATCTGGGTGAAAAACACAAAGCTGGAAGCATCACACAACCAGATTTCAAAACACACTACAAAGCTATAATATTCAAAAGAGTGTGATACTGCCTGAAAAAGAAATAGGTCAACGGAACAGAACAGAGAAGTCAGAAAAAAATTCTTATATTTACAGCCAACTGGTTTTTGACAGTGGCAACAAGAATGCACACTGGAGAGAGGACAGGCTGTTCACTCGGTGGTCCTGGGAAACCAGACATTTAACAGAAATAAGAGACCAGACTCCTATCTCTCGCCACATACAAAAATCAACCAAAGAGAGAGCAGAGACATAAATGCAAGATCTGAAACCATGCAGTGGCTGGAAGATCACTCAGGGCAAGTCTTGGGGTGTTGGTCTGGGCAATGATTGGCTAGGACCCCAAAGCACTGGCAACAATGATGAGTGGGATTGCATTAAACTACAAATGTTGGGGCTGGTCCTGTGGCCTAGCGGGTAAAGCCGCCACCTGCAGTGCTCGCATCCCCTGTGGGTGCCGGTTCTAGTTCCAGCTCGATGCCCATGCACGGATGAATGGATAAACATGGTGTATATATCAGCCAGCCATAAAAAGCGGAAATTCGTCATTTGCAGCTATACGGATGGAATAGGTGGACTTTATGTTCAATGCACCAAGTCAGGCACAGAAAGACGAACGCTGTGTGTTCTCACTGAAAAATGGAAACTAAACAATGATGTCAAAGAAGCAGAAGCTAGAATAGAAATTTCCAGAACCCGACAAGAGTATGGAGGAGAGAGGGGTGGAGAAGGATGGTTAACAGGTACAGGCTGCCCCTGGATAGGAAGAATCTCATCTAGAATTTCACAGTACAGACAACTCTGGTTGACAACACTTGGTTGAATGTTTCAAAGCAGCTAGAGGAGGAGTTTTGAATGCTCCCAATACAAATAAATGATAAACGTCTAATATGATAATTATACTAATCGCCCTGATCTGTCATTACACATGTGTACATGTACTGAAATGTCACACTGTATGTACAATTCTTAACAGTCAATTAAAAATAAAAATATATTTAATCAACCATAAATACGAGCGTCTACTTCCGGACTCTCGGTTCTTTTCCAACAACCTGTGTGTCTTTTTGCCAATATTACACTGTCTTGATTGCCATAATTTCAAATCAGGAAGTCAGAATCCTCCAGTCTTACTCTTTTCCAAAATTGTTTTGGCTGTTCTGGATCCCTTGTGGGATTTTAGGATCAGATGATTAATTTCTGCAAAGAAGCCAGCTGGTATTTCGGTAAGGACAGCGTTGAAGCTAGCTCTAGATCAATGTGGCATGCATTGCCGTCTCAGCAATAATTCCTTCTATCATAAGCGTGGACTGTCTTTCCATTAATACTTGTCGTCTTTAATTGATTTCAACAACATTTTGTCATTTTTCGATTATAACTTCTACAATTTGTCTGCCAAGTTTATTCCTAAGTATTTCATTCTTCTTAATGTTATTGAAAGTGGAAGATGTTTTCTTGGTTTTAATTTCAGTGTGTTCATGGCAAGAGTCTAGCAGTACAGATGGATTTGTGTGGTGATACGTGTGTCCCACAACTTGGCTGAACTTTGAATGCAACTTTTGTCACATGTAACTCCTTGTAATGCCTTCTGAGTTGCACTTCCCAGTCCACTTTTTTTTTTACATTTATTTATTTATTTATTTGAAAGAGTTACACAAAGAGAGAAGGAGAAACAGAGAGAGAGGTCTTTCATCTGGTGATTCACTCCCCAATTGGCTGCAACAGCCGGAGTTGTGCCAATCTGAAGCCGGGAACCAGGGACTTCCTCCAGGTCTTCCACGCGGGTGCAGGGGCTCAAGCACTTTGGCCATCCTCTACTGATTTCCCAGGTCTATAGCAGTGAGCTGGATTGGAAGTGGAGCAGTCAGGACTCGAACCAGCGCCCAGATGGGATGCTGGCACTGCAGGCAGGGGCTTCACCTGCTATGCCACAGCACCAGCCTCCCCAGTCCACTTCTACCGTGAGTTCTTCTCCCTTCCTTCTCGACTTGCATACAACACAGCCAGGACTTTCTAATCAAATCTGCCTCTACTTTCAAGACAACGAAGTCAAGCACACCAGCCAATGTGTTACCAACCCCTGCTTCTTTGACTCACTTGCAAGTAGAAACTGAACAGAGACAAATGTTCAAGCCAGACAAGGGAGCCAGCAAGGTGGGAAGAGGGGCCACAGAGTGGCACCCTCATGGGAGCTGGACAGGTGCTTTGCCTGGGTTGGGGAAGTGTGGGGTTTCCATGGCACTTGGGCTTGCCCTTGGCTGGGTGTTCGCCCAGGCACCATTGGTTTTTCTGTGTGTGGCTTGCTCTAAATGGCAGAATCACTCACCACCACCACCCCTGGAAGGTCTCCTATTGGTCACGCTGGACTCCTGGGGGTAGGCATGCAGGTCAGGGGGGATCCCTAACCTGCATCCCTAACCTGCATCCCTAACAGGGTGGCAGGGGGCCTTTTGTGATTAGGGTCAGGACACTCCCTGCTCCTGATGGCTTGGAGCTGGGATGGACACATGCTCAGGCCGTGGGCCCTGCTTCTGTACTGTCTCAAATCCACAGAGGAAACTCAAGGAGTTGGCATCTTCACAAACATTTTCACAAAGCCCAGATCACAATGGCGACTCACTGGCAGAGTCGGGGGTGTGGTTGCCTTAAACTCTCCAACGTGGAATCTATCGTGAGCCAATGGTATTTGAACATGAAGCAGAAATAAGAGCTGCGACGCTTTTCATTGTCAAGTTCATCACACCAGTGGGTGAGAGTCGTGACAAAGACGGAATCTATCTGCTGTCGTTACTTATGTCCATCCCAGGTGCCCTGAAGGGATGCATTTCAAGACTAACAATGCATTGGCAGCCACCAGCAACCAGCCTCTCCCAAGAGCACGCTGTCGTAGGCAGAGACGCAGCTGGGAGCGACGCTGCGTTTACTTTCAGTTGCGTAGGAACAGAACCAAGCCCGGGGCCCTGATGCGACCCGCTCCCCTCCAGCGTCTGCTCCCTGCATTTCCGTCCTTCTCTTTTTTGGCAGAGTCTAAAGTTCCTGTCAGCCCTCATCCTGCTCACATGCCAGTGGACATACAGATAGGATGCAATTAGCCCCGGCCAGCTGGAGCTGCTGGGGACGGACAATGAGAAATGGTTCTGTCCTGTGCCAGGGGTTATCAGTGATGCACGGCTCCTATCACCCGGGTCTGAAGAGAATGCTGATTCCCGTGCATCATCAGAAGCGATGTCTGCGGTCAAGTGAGGTGGAGGATGTGAGTTCTCCTAGTCATGTCCCTGTGCCTCCAACTTCTCTACTGAGCTCGTCAGAAATGATGTATAGGAAATCACTGGGACGTTTCCAGATTTGCAAAAGGATGCTTAAATTCACTTGTCAGAGAGACGAAATGAATGTGTTTCTTAATTAAAAATATAAACTCAACAGATACTGCTATTTATCTGTGCCAGACAGCCAGTACATGCCGAAAGCTGTTGAATTTTTAACACACAGGGCACTCCTGTTAGGTTTTGTAAAGAGGGTTGTGTGTGTGTGTGTGTGTGTGTTTTAAAGATATATTTATTTATTTGAAAGGCAGAGTTACAGAGAGGCAGGGGCAGAAAGAGAGAGAGAGAGAATGAGAGAGACAGATAGAGGTCTTCCATCCACTGGTTCCCTCCCCAAATGGCCACAACGGCCAGAGCTGGGCTGATCTGAAGCCAGGAGCCAGGAGCTTCTGCCGGGTCTCCCACATGGGTGCAGGGGCCCAAGCACTTGGCCATCTTCTACTGCTTTCCCATGTGCATCAGCAGGGAGCTGGATTGGAAGTGGAGCAGCTGGGACTCGAACAGGTACCCATATGGGATGCCGGCACTGCAGGCTGCGGCTTTACCTGCTACACCACAGCACTGACCCCTGCAGTGTGTATTGGTTGACTTGTGTCTGGAAGGCCTGAGGATGCTGGCCTCTCAGGGACACGACATGTGGTCCTGCTCTCGGCACCTCCACGTCAGAGCCAGATCCCTGGGATAGTAGAGGAAATGCATAGTCCCATTCATTCTAGTCGTCTCCCTCCCTTTCTCTCCTCCTCTCTGCTCGTTTTGGACATCCCGCTAGGCACCAGGGCTGGGTGCAGCTTCAGCCTCGGGATCCTGTGGAGATTCATAGCCAAGTCTGCTGTAGATAGCCTTACTGGCACAGACACGTCTTTCCTCTGAGATGTCTTTGTTTTTGAACCTATCTAGCATCTATCTATTTATACATCTATTTCTCTCATCTATCATCTATTAATCACGTATTATTGATCATCTATTTGATCTATCCAGCCATCGGATCTATCCACCTGCCATCTCTCTCTTCCTCCAATCTCCCATCCACCTGTCTGCCTACCTCCCCACTCCTAACCCCACTCTCATTAATTTCTTATGTATCTCTCCAGCGTGCAGACACAGCAAATGTGAATTTCAGTTCCCATTCTCTCTCCTTGATACAAAAGGCAGCATGTTATTCTTACTGTTTTACACTGGGTTGTTGTTGTTTTTGACTCCCTAATTCAACAAGAGAGATTGATTCTGACCACCGCACCACACTGGAGGCAGGAATTCCATCATGTCGGATGGACACAGCACATATGTTTTCATTGGATGGCCATTTGGGTCATTTCCAATCTTTTGATAAACAGACTTAATGCTGTGGTGCGTAACTTGCTCTCTGTGTTATTTTATACCTGCACTGTGGTACAGCAGGATGACTTCCCAGAATGGAAACTGCTCGACGAAAGAGGAAATACACGGATAGCCTGAGGAGCTGCTGCTCCAAACTCTTCCAGAGGGGAGAGGCTGTGCCCGCTTCTGTTCCCATGCAGAGACACACTTGCATTGTCTGAACAAGAAGTAAAACACAATGAGAAAACCAAGTGAAAATTGGTGTGCGTCTTTTGACAATATTCATTTATATTAAAAGATGTATTTATTTATTTATATGAAAGAGTTACAGAGGGGGAGGCGAGGCAAAGAGAGAGAGATGGAGAGAGAGAGAGGGAGAGAGAGAGAGAGAGAGGGACAGAGAGAGAGAGAATCTTCCATCTGCTGGTTCACTCCTCAAACAGCTACAGTGGCCAGGGCTGAGCCAGGCCAATGCACTTGTCTCACTGCATTCCTTCATTCCTTCATTCCTTCATTCCTCCATTCCTTCATTCCTCCATTCCTTCATTCCTTCATTCCTTTTCTGGCTGCAGTAGAAGCCTCGTGTTTTATTTCTTGTCACTGAACGTAATTCTTACGTGCAGAGGAAGTGTGGCAGGCATTGAGCTGGCCAGGGCACCCAGGGCAGCCAAGCCTGGGTCAGCAAAGGCTGATTTATTGGCAACGTTTTACTGCACAGTGGAAGGGCCTCGTCCCCAGAAGCCTCAGCCCCGAGGGGCTTGGCGGAGGCAACTTCGGGGAGGGTGGCTGGGGGGCTTGCGGCTGCATGGGCTCAGGTTGGCCCCAGTGCTCTGCCTTTCTGGTGACATGGGCTGGCCTGGGGCAAGCGCAGAGGCTGCCGGGATGGAAGTCCTGTGTGTTAGAGTATGAGTCAAACGGGTCTTGCTCTGAGAGGTCTCCAAGATAAATCAGGTGTGGAGCATTCCTGAAAACGCACGTGCATTTCATTCTGAGCTGAAGAAGGGGGACACCCCTTTGCCCCCTAACAAAGGGGTTATTACACATGATCTGCTCTGGCTGTCAAAACACATCTGGCATCCACTCCTCCCTGCCGTGGAACGTGGGAGCTGCTGGCTATGCTTACTGCTGGTTCTTCCTTCCACACGTGAAAGAATTCCAAGGTGGAGATATGGAGACGTACAGGAGAGCGGGCTTGGCCCGTAGCCAGGCAAGAGTGCAAGCCCAAGAACCAAATGAGCAAAATGGCCAAAGACGCAAAAAGGCCCCCAGCAAAGAAAAACCCCTCTGCAAGGAAAAACTTCCAACAGTGGAAAGGTGCCCAGAGACGAAAAAGCCTCGTTTACAAAAAAAATCCCCAGCAACAATGTTAAGCCTACCGTTTAGACATTCCAGAGGAGTAAGGGGTGTGTTCAGGGTGGAGACCAATTGAATATTCAAAAGGGGGTGGAGTTATGGTGCCTGGGAGCTGGGCCAGCATCCTGCACAGACAGGGGGGTGTGGCCCGTGCACGCAAAGGGAAGGGAGCCCGCAGGTGCACAGGAGGGGGCCCCGTCATGTGGGCTGGACCAGGCTGTCACAGGGGCTGGTGCATGGGTCCCAGGACAGGTGGGCCGTGGCTTTTGAAGATGCAAATTGGAGTTGTCCATCAAGGACCTCCCAGGATGGCAGAGGAGCTGTCTGTGGTGGTTTGGCTGGGGATGTCAATTACAGACCCAGGCCGGTGGGCGGTTCAGCTGGAGCTGTCAGTCATCGGTGGGTGCTTGTGGGCTGTCTGACCTTAGCGGCTCCCCTAGCTACCCCCATTCCCACAGCATCCCCAGCGGTGGGTCAGGGACACACCCCTACCCCATCAA
This sequence comes from Sylvilagus bachmani, assembly GCA_015711505.1. NCBI lineage: Eukaryota > Metazoa > Chordata > Mammalia > Lagomorpha > Leporidae > Sylvilagus > Sylvilagus bachmani. The sequence continues at coordinate 91,570,987 of CM027402.1, forward strand.
TGAGCTGTTGAATGGGTAGACTTAGCTCTCTTTGCTCTTCCAGCGGGTGAGGGTCCCCATTTCCCTGTGTGTTTCAGAGCTTCTTATGTTCGTCTAGTTTTCGAAGCCTGGGGAACAGGCTCTGCAGGTCTCACAGAAGTTCTTCCTTCTTGTTTTCTTCCGGGCCCAGGGCTCTCCGCGTGCAGAGCAGGGCCGTCTGCTCCCTCTTTCTACACCTCCCCGCTCCTCTCCTGCGGCCTCGGCTCTCGGCTCCAGCAGCTTCCTCAGCCATGGGCTGACACCCAATTTGGAGTCCATGAGCTCCTCGGCTCCTTTGAACGATGACCTTGTGTGGTGGTGACACCCACGTCTCTGCACATGAGCAATTAGCTTTTTGAGCCCAATCAAGAGGGAATTGTTCTGTGTGTACGTTTTGTCAGCTTCACGCCTTTGTTCTGGAGTGTTGGGATTCTCTTGGCTTTTGTCTCTGGCACCTGCAGAAGCCTCTAAGCTTTCGGCATCCCATCAACGGCAAATTTGGAAAGTCGGCATCTCACCCATCCTCTCTCTGACCACTGGAAAAAACTGGGCCAAGGCCAGAACGTTGTTCTGTTAATGAGCACGCTTTGGGTATGACCTCGACATATGTTTTAGTGGTTGATCATTATTTAGGAAGAAATGCACGCTCCTTATGGAAGATTTGGAAGATGTAGGAAAACATGAAGGAGAACAGAAAAGGCACTGTTGGGATTTTAGCCCCTTCTTTGTGGTATGTACGTGTGCTGTCTGATAGGGTGGCTACTGACCACATGTGGCTATGGAGCACGTGAAATCATGGTTTGTCCAAGTTGAGATGAACAATAAGTGCAAAATACACACTGCAAGTTGAAGCCTCAGCATGAAAAATTGTAGGGGCCGGCATTGTGGTGTAGTAAGTAAAGCTGCCGCCTGCAGTGCTGGCATCCCATATGGGCATCGGTTCGAGTCCTGGCTGCTTCCATCTGTTGGTTCACTCCCCAAATGGCTATAATGGCCAGAGTTGGGCCAGGCTGAAATCGGGAGCCTGGAACTCCATCCGGGTCTCCTACACAGGTGCAGGGGCCCAAGGACTTGGCCATCCTCTGCTGCTTTCCCAGGTGCATTAGCAGGGAGCTGGATGGGAAGTGGAGCAGCCAGGACTCGAACCAGCGCCCATATGGGGTGGTGGTGATGCAGGTGGTGGCTTAACCCACTGCACCACAACTCCCACCCTGTTTATGAATTTTTAACTCATGGTTATGTTATGAATCTTTTCCTAAGTCAAAAACATTTAAGAAAATCTGTTGTGATTGGAGATACTCAGTGAGATGAACATACTGAGCGTTCCCTCCTTTTATCTGGTGGAATTTGGACGATGGCTCTTCACATCTGGTTGGATTTTTGATTTTGCATGTTATGGTTTCATTGCAGAGAATAATAAAAGTGACTCCTACAATTCCTACTTTTGGATCTTCAAATGTAAGATGAATTTTTGTAACTGATTAATTATCTGAGAAAATAGGACATGTTGTCCTGTGAGGTGAAAGGTTTGCTGTGTGTATTTATGTATTTGCCCACACACGTGTGTATATGAAAAGTCATTATGTTGATTCAATGACTTCACTCCCTCGAAGGTCATTGGTTAGTCTTTGTAATGCATGAGAGTCTGGATGGAAATCTCCCACATGACTAGAGCTTTAATGATTTTTTATGATGATTTAAAAATTTATTTTCTATGAGGGAAATTCAACATTTTTCACTTGATTATTATGAACGTGCCTATTTTCCTGCTAGAGGCTGCTCAACTCTTTATTTAGTAGAGCCTTTAAACCTTGGTTGTCATGTAAATTAGAAATATGTTATCTTAAAAAATGGTAAAGTATTAAGTTAAAAAAGTCAGCACACTAAGGGCCATGCAAATATGTGGCTTTGGGGTGGACTTTTATTCCCCCCCAACCCCTGTCTGCCTCCAGTGTCCAAAATTTCTCAGAAACACGGTCTGAACACCTCTCCTGCTGTGCACATGACAGACAGTTACTGCCAACACCCTTCTATGTGGATAATCTTTGAGATCCACTGCAATTATGATTCTGGCAAATTATTTTTTTAAAACAGAAGGAATATTTATTGAACAGCTACTGTCCTGCAGGCCATGTGCGAGAGTGTAGTTCTGACAGGCGTAGCAGGGAGAGAACTGAGGTCGACAGCCCCTCCCCACCTTCCACCTGTTCTACTCCAACCCCACCCACCACCCTGTGTTTTTGTGCAGAGTGTCCAGAGCTGGTGCTGGATGAAGAGATCCCTGGCTCTCTGTGTCCCTGTGATGATCTAGTTCATGATCATTATCAGTATAATAAAGTTGCCATGGCTGACATTCCGACTCCCATCATGCATCGGATGCCATGACACTTCCAAGTCTTCCAGAAAAGGCAAGACAATGGGCAGTACCAAACTTCACTCCCATCACAGCCCCTTGTAGATGTTCAGTTTCTCCGTATGATATATAGGGGTAACCTATACATCATATATCCACCTACATGATATACAGGGGTAACCTATACATCATATATCCACCTACATGATATATAGGGGTAACCTATATATCATATATCATATATCCACCTACATGATATATAGGGGTAACCTATACATCATATATCCACCTACATGATATATAGGGGTAACCTATATATCATATATCATATATCCACCTACATGATATATAGGGATAACCTATATATCATATATCCACCTACATGATATATAGGGGTAACCTATACATCATATATCATATATCCACCTACATGATATATAGGGGTAACCTATACATCATATATCCACCTACATGATATATAGGGGTAACCTATATATCATATATCATATATCCACCTACATGATATATAGGGATAACCTTGAACCCCACTGGCTCAGCCCCCTGTTAGCATGCCTTTGCCCTCTCTCCAGAGTGCACTGTCACTTTGCTAACAAGGACGCTTTTTCCTCTGCCAACATTATCTATGCCTCATCCTTGAATCCTCTCTGCGTCAGAGACAAGAACCTGGACTCCGTCACTCGACAACAGTTCCTCTTTGTGTTCCAAATACCTTTTGCTTGGTACATATTTCATGTTATCATTTTGTGTACAGTTTTGCACCTGTGTCAACTTTTATTATTCATTATATCCCTCAATTTAAATAAGTTTCCACCTCCTACCCCGGTGGACCAGTTATCAGTTTATTTCCTCTAAACTCCCCCAAATATCCCTTATTGTTCTCCTTTGAATTATTGGAGACAGACCTATAAACACTGCACTGACATGTATTTGATGCTGCTGTTTGAACGGAAAATTTTCCATCTTCGTAGCTTGAACAGCATGCCTCAGACTCAGTACTATCTTTTGAAGAACCCAATATGCTGTAACAGCAGTGGGCCTGCTGTCACTCCTGTAACCTTGGATTCACCAGCTGGAGTCTTCTGGGGAAGGAAGAGCCAGCAGATCTTCTCTGAGGTCCTCAGACATGCACACACAGCACTCTTTGCAGAGGGGGGACCTTGGGAATGGGTTATGAATTCATTCATTGCGAAGTATCGACTCTCTGCCCGATTGTAGCCGAGGCATTGGGGATACAGAGGTGGAGAAGGCAGCTGTGTTGCTTGGGCCGTGGGAGGGAGGTAAGGAGGAAGAAATACCATCGTACAAACTCTCCTGCAGTCAGGAGAGCAGAGGAGGGCGGCAGACAGGCAGAGAAGGGTTTCCTACAGCAGCTGCAGCTGGCCCTGAGGGTGGGGGCTGCTCCTCACCAGTCAGCACAGAGCCCAGCGGGGAGCAGGTCACTGGTGCTTCTCACAAGTCTATGTATGAGTGGAGCACCCATCGGGCCGGAAGTAAGAGCTGGGACGGCGGCACAGTCACCTGGGGAGGGGCACTTGGGCTCTGGCAGAGAGAACAAAGGAGAGGCCAGCCCCACTGGGGTCCCAGAGCGCCTGCTGTCCTGCAGCATTCCTAAGAAACTACTTGTGTACCCCAGTGCCGTGCCCCCGCAGAGCAGGCTGCTAGGGCCCGTGCACAGAGGGAGAGGAGAGCTTCGGGCTGCACACAGCCGTGCGCTGTTTTAGATCACTGATTTTAAGGCAAGAGTAACACCTTGCAAAGCGATTGAAATAGAAAATGGGAAGCGTGAAAGAGGCTATTTGTGCCTGAAGGAGAGCGAATCACGGCTTCCTATTTAGTTTTCAATTTCCAGCAAGCTCGCGCAATCTCACTGCCCGTGCCTTCACTGGAAATATTAAGTCCGATTTCATCACATTTATTCCTGGTGACGCTGAGTAAAACAGAGCCTGGCAGCGTATTAACGCACGCTCGGAATGTGGTCAGCAGTTGAATGAGCCTACTTTAACAGAAGGCAGGCTGTGACATTTAGTTTTTAATTAAGTAAAAGAGGAACCGGGTCATAGTCTTTTGAGCAAAAAAGCATTGCCTTCTTTGAATAAACTTGAAGGATTGGGACAGCAGAGAGCACCTGGCTTGGCTCAGCCCAGAGAAAACAGCGAAAAAAGAAGCGATTGGGAGAACAGCAAAGCTCCGAGCTCCAACAAAAGCAAGAACAAAACAGAGCTTTAGGATTCAAACCCTGGGACGGTGGGTGGAAGATTAGACGTTGGCACAACTGCAGACGCGTTCTCCTTCAATGTCGTTTATTTCATCCCAGGCCATTTGTCTTCCTTCTTTAAGACTCTCAAACAGGAATTTAATATCTCTGCTCTAAAACAAATAGTTCCTGAAAGACTCAAAGGACAAGAGGGTTATTGCAATGCACCAAGTCCAATAAGATCATTCATTATGTTGCTGACCGTTCAGCGCTGGTTCACTGAGTTGATTAAAAAATCATGGGCTAAAGGAAATAATCTTTAGCGAGTTTTCTTATATATGCGTTTCTTTAATCTTTTAAAATTGTTATTTGAAAAGGACAGAGAGAGGCAGAGAGAGAGAGAGAGAGAAACACCCCCCCCCCAGTGTCTGTAACAGCCAGGGCAGACCATGCGGCCGACTGATGTTGGACTTGAGCCTCCAGTACTGCAAGCTGAACAGCTCTCCTCTCCCTGCGGAGTGGGTTGCCCCAGGTATTTCATCGTGGTAATGAAAGGCTGACTCATGCAGGGTTCCCGTGAGCCAGGACCTTCCCTGCCTGCAGTACGCACCTTGCAACCACAACCCGAGACGCCCTAGAAGACCCTGCACTGAGTGGCTCCAGCACTCCCAACTTGGCAAGGAACCTGTCTCAAGCCGTGCCAGGGCACTGTTAGGGAGACATAGAAAGAGCCCAAGGATAAGGCCAGTGCTGTGGCACAGCGGGCTAAGTCTCCACCTGCAACACCACCATCCCTATGGGTGTCCTGGCTGCTCCACTTCTTATCCAGTTCTCTGCTTATGACCTGGGAAAGCAGCGGGGGGTTGCTCAAGTCGGGGATTGCTTGGGCCCCTGCAACCCATGTGGGAGACCTGGAAGAAGCTCCTGGCTCCTGGCTTCGGATTGGCTGAACTTCGGCCATTGCAGCCATCTGGGGAGCGAATCAGTGGATGGAAGACCTCTCTCTCTCTGTGTCTATAAATCCACCTCTCAAATAAATAAATCTTTTTTTTTAAAACAAAGAGCCCAAGAAGAAAACAAGGCTGAGTACTTCAGCCCTAACTACACAATTTTCCCTTTAAAAAAAAATGTCAGATTAGAGAATCCTTTCTCCCCAGAGCAGATGTTCTGGTTCAAACCAAGAAGGAAACAAGTGAGTTCCCTACTGCCCCGAGTGGCGAGGCGCTCCTGGGAGCAAGAGAAAGTCAGCTGGGAAAATTGGCACAGCTGAAACTCAGCCTCTGCTCTCGGGAGCATGATCAGGGCACCTGCTGGCCGAGCGGCTGGAATGTTCTGGAACTAGCTGGTGAGTTCTGATGCGGCCAGCATGTGTCAGTGCGGGGGTAGTGAAAGGAGCCTGGTAGAGCGGGAAGGTGACAAGGTAACCAAACAGAGGGAGCGCTCATGTTCCTAGCCTAGCTGGGAAACCGGTCTGAGCTGGAAAGCAAATGTAATAATGAAAGAGACATAAAGAATTTTGTTGAATAGTTGGGAGAAAAGCAGACTGTGGCGCCAAGGTCACCCAGGAGGCCGGGTGGCTGGAGCAGTCTGTGCCTCGTCTCAGGAGTGTGTCTGTGTCTCAGGAGTGTGGTGAGGACAAACAGCGCCCCCCCCGCAACAGACTCCAGGATAGAACTTTCTGTCCCGGTCAGTGACAGCCGAAGGGGAGCCGTGGAGGTCAGAGGCAGGATGGACTCACCCTACAGGAATCGCTTTTCTTAAAGGACTTCCTGCGACTTTCCCCGGGCATCAAACCCTCAGGTCCCTTCCCTTCAGCTGGCGCCGTGGCTCACTTGGTTAATCCTCCACCTGCAGCACCGGCATCCCATATGGGCGCCGGGTTCTAGTCCCAGTTGCTCCTCTTCCAGGCCAGCTCTCTGCTGTGGCCTGGGAGTGCAGTGGAAGATGGCCCAAGTGCTTGGGTCCTGTACCCACATGGGAGACCAGGAAGAGGCACCTGGCCGTTGGCGCCGGAACGGCGCAGCGCCAGCCGTAGCAGCCATTTAGGGGGTGAAGCAACGGAAGGAAGACCTTTCTCTCTGTCTCTCTCTCACTGTCTAACTCTGCCTGTCAAAAAAAAAAAAAAAAAAAAAGAATCCCTCAGGTCCCTTCCCTTCCACGGTGTTTTTCCCACTGAAGACGCCCTCCTTCAATCCCTTTGCTCTTTTCAACAACATTCTTTGGCCAAACATTGCCTTCTCTGCTTGTTCATCTGCTGCGTATTTCACTGGAGATAGAGCCAGGTCCCGGGGTTCGCATCATCTGTAAGAGCAGGGTGCGGAGCAAGGGTGAGGAAGCTGAGGGCCAGGTGGAACCAGCAGTAACTCCTGCCTGGGCTTCACCTGGTGCAGAAGCCGTGAATTCCCATGTCAAGGGCTGGAGAGCCCCCCAGGGCAGGACACAACCATCAGGGGAAAACACATGGACCAGGAAAGGACACACCCACCAGAGGAGGACACACCCACCAGGGAAGGACACACCCACCAGGGAAGAGGCCACCAATCAGGGAAGGACACACCCCCCCAGGGAAGGGCGTAGCAGATGCTTGGAGCAGCAGCGTAGGTATGGGTGCAGCTGTTGGAGGGGCTGCTGGGAGAGAACACCATAGACTGGCCGGCTTAGCGACAACGGTGCTGGCGGTCGGGAAGTCCTACACCAAACACCAGCACTTTGGATGTCTGGTGAGGCCCACTCTGGGTCCCTGGACCCCTGTCTTGTCACTGTGTCCTCACCTGGTGGAGGGACCGAGACAGCAGACACCAGTGGGTGACATGATGAGTGGCCCTGGTGGGAAACGTCAGGACAGACAAGGGGCAGCCACGGCGAGGCTTGTGCTGACCTGATTTCCATGGGATGCTGTGAGCCCAGTGTTCCCAGAGTTCAAGTTGTGCAAAAGTCTCTTCTCCAGACTGTGAAATGCCTGAGGCGCTCCTGGTTTTGCACGTGGTTAATGAGCTCGCCTTTGAAAACACCAAGTGAGCCTCACGACGTCACGTGATCTGGGTGCAGCGCCCCGTAGCTTGAAGGTGTGTGACTCCGACGACCAGTTTGCTCGTAGTCTGTTTTCGCACGTCTCGGTGCTCCCCCGCATTGCCCTCTTGTCTCTGGGATTCCAGGGGGCTCGAGGGCGGCCGGGAAGGCAGCGTGGTCGGGAGCCGAGCTCTGCGGATGGTTTTGGCAGTAGGACTCTTTTTCCCATAAAACCTTCTGTAGAACTCCAGCAAGCAAAGCCCATAAATGTGATAAATGGGTCCTTTTACTTCCACAGCGAAAATGGATTTTTTCCCTCCTTGATTATATAAATAATGCGCTGGGCAAAGTCAAGTGATACCAAACAGGATAAGGAAAATCAGAGCTCCTGAGAGCATCACTCCCCTTCTACACACCTCCTTACACACACGTGCACACACATGTGCACACACACGCACAGCTGCACTCACACATGCACACACATGCACACATGCATGTATACAAGCTCGGGCATGCAAGCATGTGTGCACACATATACACATACATGCACATACAATGCATAGACATGTGCACATGTGTATATATACATGCGTGTGCATGTGAACACATACAAGCACACATACAGAGTTTACCCCAAGGAGCTTAAGCTGCAGTGACTGCCCATGCCACTTGAAATGTTCATTTAGTTTCTTTTTCTTCTTGCTCCTTCCTTTCCTCTTCTCCATCTCCCCCCTTGCTCTCCTATCCGCAATACACGGTAAGAACCTAATGGGTATTTCCCCACTGCTCTCTGTTCTTGAATGTCTGTGTGAGACAGGTAGAGGAACGGCTCACTTGATCAAGCCCCTCCCTCCTTGACCTGTGTCCATCCCCAGCTCCAAATCCATCAGGGACAAGGACCCACTACTGCCCTGCCAGGCAAGTCCTCCAGTGGCATGCACACACAGAATGCATGCGACCAAGCTGTGACCTTCCTGGGGTGGCGGTCATGAGCAGCGCTGTCACACGTGTGTGCAAATCACCAAGCAGGGTGCAAAGTGAGGTGTCGTGTGCCGACTGCTGGCCGAGTGCCCACCAGCGTGCTGTGTGCTGAGTGGGAAGTGCCAGGCCTCTCCAGTATACAAGCACCTGCTCAGCTCCCACAGAATCCAGCTGGTGGAGTCATTTCCTGCCCTGCGCTCTCCCTAGTGCTGGCTCCTGCGCCCCAGTAAATCTTGTCTGGGTTGCACAATAGCCTCTTGTCTATCTATTTGCAAGGGAGCCAAGAACCTGGGACCGGTAATATACTCATCTGTCAATGTCTCCGTGTTGTCTATCTGATCTATGTCACACACATGAGTGAAACAGATTCAGATGCAGACTGCGATTGCCTGCTTCACACTGCCCTGGGCTTGTTGTGTGTAGCCAATGAACAAAGCGAGGAGCTGCTGGGATCCTGGTGCACCTGCCTTACTCAACATCTCCCGTAGGGACACACCGTCACGTTGTTTCTGCGTTCTGGCCACCTCAAACACACGGTGATAAACACCGTGGAGGACACACAGAATCAAGTAGTGGTGCCATCACCTGCTGCTTCCTAAGGGGAACATTAGCAGGAAGCTGGATCCACAGGGGAACTAGGACCAGAGCGCCGAGGCTCTGATATGGGATGTGGACGTCCAAGCACTGCACCTAACGCCCCCTCCTGTCTCCTGCAAAGACATCTCCTCCTGAGTGATCTGCTCAGATACTTCAAAAAGGTCAAGAAAGGACAGAATTCAAAGTTGGTATCAGTAGGATAGAATTCAAAGTTGGTATGGTGCAAAGGAGTCTCAGAACCCATGCCTAGTTTCTTCACAGAATGCAGGAGCCTTCACAAGGCCCCTGGTATGTGCAGAAGCAGGGAGCAATCGGTCGCTCATCTAGGGTTTCAACAAGCTTTGGCTGCACGGCTCACGCAGGCAGTGAAACCCCACCTCCTGAACAGGGTGGAGGTTGGTGCAATGATAGTGCGTAGGAGGTGCACCAGCTGGGAAGTCCTGGGGTCACTGGGGTTGGGGCTGGGGGCTCCCTTTGGGAGGTACCTCCCAGGACAGAGTTGGTTACAAAAGCTATGGGCTCCTCTGCCTCCTGGCTTGCCATGGGATCCATCCTCCACACACCCTCTTCCAATGCCTTCTTCCAGCCTCACCTGACACACAACCCTCAGGGCCCACCTGGTCGTGGACTGTGAACCTCAAACACCAAGATCCTGAATAATCCTCCTTCCTTCTTCGGTGGCATCCTCCAGGTGCTTGCTACAGCGATTGACAAGTTGGGAAGCACGCCATCATTGCTGCGCAGGGAGTGAATGCCAACACTCTGCAACAATGTTAATTGGGACAGATCTGCAGGTGGGGGTAGTGGCGCCCTCTGCTGCTGGGTGTGTCTCAAGGCTGCACTGAAGCTGATGGCTGGGGCTTGGCTGGAGGAGGACCTGCTTCTGTGCCTGTCAACAGGGTTTAGCTCCCCCACTGACTGTGGACCCTCCCAGGTCCCTGTCACCCTCCCTAGGGCAGCTGCCAACACGGCTGCTGGTTGCATCAGAACCAGAAGAGGAGGAAGTTGCAGTGTTTTATGGCTGAGCCTCGGAGGTGGCATAAGCTGTATTCAGGCCACCAGCCACAAGTCACGAGGGCCAGCGCACACTGGGGAGGAGACGGCAGAGGGTGTTAGTGGGAATCACCACACGTCATCAGAGGTCATCGTAGAAACCTGTACCCCTCGGTGATGGAGAAATACATCAGCGTATGTATCATTTAGGTGGTTGTTTGAAAGGCAGAGTGGCAGAGAGAAGGGGAGGGCGAGAGTGAGTATGCTCCCGCGAGAGAGACATAGAGGAAGGGAGGGACAGAGGCGGGGAGGAAGAGAGATCTTCCCTGAACTAGTTCACCCCTCAAAGGCCCACAACAGCCGGGGCCACGCAGGGCAGAAGCCAGGGGCCAGGAATTCCTTGGGGGTGGGGGTGGGGGACTGTGGCATAAGCTGCTGGGCCACAGTGCCCACCCTCTACGTACTTCTATTTCTAAAGGAAAATATTGATTGTTGTCCTAAAGTGACTGGTATTTGGCTTTTCGTTTATTTTGTCTCTAGACTTTGAACTGAGTCCATGTGTTTGACTGTTTTTTTCTCATATCATTAAGGAGCCACATGAATCCAGGGGCTGAGTTTGGGAACCACTGGATTAGAAATTTCTTTCTGGTTTTCAAATCTGGTGTCACTTTCCCAAGCAGAAATTAACTTCCCGAGGCAGCTTTGGGGCTCAGCACGGCGCATCTCTCCCATTACAAGTGCGTCTTTATCACCCAATTAAGCGGCTCAGGACTCAGTGAACAGAACCCAGGACGGTGCTTGGCTCCCCATTCATTATGCAGATCCGACTCCCTGTGCCTTTTGAAGCCAATTCACTGGCTTCTGAAATGTTCACTCCAAAGAGAAAGACTTCAGCCTTGGGGGGACCACATCTGAATGGATACGCAGCTTAGCGGAGGGCGCAGAAGCGTGGACCTCACTGGGCTCCAGTGGAATCACTGATGGCCCTCACACACACGGCTTCTTGAGAATTTCATCCTCATTCGGAGCACATGCCGCACACGGAAGGGCACAATGATGAAGCCACCGTTTTCTGGAGCTTGGCTGTTTGCTTTCTCAGGCTACAGTAACCAGGGTAGCAGCAACCATGCGGGGAAAAGGGGTTTATTTTTATGGGAACACAAATATCCACGTTTAGGATGGTTTATACCACGGCTGAGGAGGAAAACGAAAGATTCATGAACCATGTGGGGCGAGTTAGTTTTTTTTATTATTGTGACAAGCGGTCTTTGTTCATTGAAACCATTAAATCGCTCCGCGAGTATTCCTATTTGCATAATTAAACGTGTAGTATGGACGGTAGATGAACACTGGGGTGACTGATTCATTGCAGAATTAACGAGATCAGTAGCTACGAAGAGAGTCCCATAAGTTTGTGTTTGCTTAGTAGTCACAGAATGCACTCCCCTATTCATTATTTAATTCACAAATTTATTTATTCTGACTGTATTTACTATGGTATAACTGACACACAATAAACACGCCGCTGTTCCAGGCCCTCTCGGGCTGGACATTACAGGAGCCAGCGAGGGGATGCGCCAGACTCCCTCCCGCTTGTTAGCAAAAGGCCAGCTGGGGCCAAGCAAAGCAATACTGACTCAGAAACCGGCTAACCACCTGCCATAAAGACCACCCCACGGACCTAGGGCCAGAGAGCTGTGCGCCTTCTGAAATTGCCTTCACGTTCTAGTTTCCTCCTTGTGGTATTGTAAAACGATCTCACCTTGCAGTTGTGATTTGTTAAGATAACAACCGTGTGCACCCCAAAAACTGCCTTGTTACCACCTTGCTGAATTTAGGGTATAAAAGTAAGGAAAAGGCTGGCGCCATGGCTCACTAGGCTAATCCTCCTGCCTCCCTGTGCTCTTTGGAATTCACACACCCTGCCCTGCCCTGTGTCTTCTGCAGCTCCTGGCTCTCAGATCTCCCCAGGAGCCCAGGGATCTGCTTCCCAACACTTCACATGGGCTTGCATTTTTAGGATTATTTTTTAATCAATGGAATTCTTCAAATTGTGTTCTTTGCTGTTTGGCTTTTTTCTCCAGCGCTGTTCATTTGTGATTGCGTGCCAATAGCCGCGTGCCTCCTATGGTGAAGCTGTGGTCTGTGGAGTTCATCCGCTCACCTGTTGATGATCCTGCGACCTGGCTGCAGCTTTGAGCTATCCAGAAACAGAACTGCCACTGATATCCGTGTGCAAGTGTTTTGATGGACACAAGTTTTTGTTGCTCTTGGATAACTATTTGCAGGTGGGATGGGTAGGTTGTGCAGTAGGGGTAAGTTTAACTTTTTAAAATATCTTATTTGTTTATTTTGTTTATTAGAAAGGGGAGAGAGAAGGCCGGCGCTGTGGCTCACTAGGCTAATCCTCTACCTGCGGCGCAGGCACCCTGGGTTCTAGTCCTGGTCGGGGCGCCAGATTCTGTCCCGGTTGCCCCTCTTCCAGTCCAGCTCTCTGCTGTGGCCTGGGAGGGCAGTGGAGGATGGCCCAAGTGCTTGGGCCCTGCACCCCATGGGAGACCAGGAGGAAGCACCTGGCTCCTGGCTTCGGATCAGCGCAGCACGCCGGCTGTAGCAGCCACTTGGGGGGTGAACCAATGGAAAAAAGAAGACCTTTGTCTCTGTCTCTCTCTCTGCCTGTCAAAAAAAAAAAAAAAAAAAAAAGAAAGAAAGAAAGAGGAGAGAGAGAGAGAGAGAGAGAGAGAGAGAGAGAGAGATTTGCTATCTGCTGGTTTACTTTCCAATGCCTACAAAAGCCGGGGCTGGACCAGGCCAAAGCCAGGAGCCAGGAGCCAGGAGCTCGGGTGGCAGGGATCCAACCCATTGAACAACCACGCCTGCCCCCCAAGGTGTGAATTAGCAGGAAGCTGGAGTCAGGAACTGGGCTGCCACACAAACACAGGCATTCCAAAATGGGGTGCAGGCGTCCCAGGTGGCGACTTCACTGCTATGCCAAGCCCCAACCTCAAGTTTAGCTTCCTGCTGGGCGGCCAACACCATTTTGCAAGGTGACTATGGTCTTGCATCCCCACCAGCAGGGTACAGGTGCCGGTTCCTCCACGTCCTTGCCCACGTTCATGGAATGAATTTCGTGACTGTGGATCTCTCGGTGAATTCAGGCTGTTTTATCAGTTAATGTTGTCAAGGTCACACAGTCCCCAATTATCTTTAATGCAGGGACACGCAGATGTTTTTTGATGAATTCGAAGAGTTTGTCTTAAACTGGGACCATGCATGGTGTGTGTATGCATTGTGTGTGTCTGTGTGTGTGTGGTGCGGTGTGTGTATGTGTGTATATGTGGTGGGGTGTGGAGTAGGAGTGTGTGTGAGGATGCGTGGATGTAGTAATGTGTATGTGTGTGGTGGTGTGTGTGTGTCGTGTGGGGTGTGAGTGTGTGTAAGGATATGTAGGTGTGTATGTGTGTATGTGTGAGAGGATGGATGTGTGTTTTGTGTGTATGTGTGGTGCTGTGTGTGTGGTGATGTTTGTGTGTTGTGTGCGGTGTGAGTGTGTGTGAGGATGTGTGGATGTGTTGTGTGTTGGTGTGTGTGTTGTGTGGGGTGTGAGTGTGTGTGGGGATGTGTGTGTTGTATGTTGGTGTGTGTGTGTTGTGTGGGGTGCGAGTATGTGTGAGGATGTGTGTGTATATGTGCATGTGTGTGTATATGTGTATGGTGTGCATGTGTGGTGCTGTGTGTGTGTTGTGTGGGGTGTGGGATGTGGAGTGTGTGTGTATGTGTATGGTGTATGGTGTGTGTGTGTGTGGTGTTGTGCATGTGTGTTGTGTGTGTATGTGTCATGATGTGTGTGTGAGGGGGTGTGTGTGTTGTGTAGCGTGTGCACGTGTGTGGTGTGTGTGTGTGTGTGTGGCGTGGGTGAGGAGTTTGGTCCACAAGGGCGGGCTCTGAGCTCAGACCACCTCACTTGAACGTGAGCTCTGTCACGAGCGGCTGTGTGGCTTCAGGATCCTCCCAGTCCTCAGGGTCCATCGTGTGGGCTTTGTGGACAATGCGTATTATAACCTAGGGAAGCCGCCATGTGCTGGGCTCGTAGCACTGGGAGCCACGTGACAGGGCTGATTGTAAGGTGATCGGATCTCGAGGACTTGGACGGCAGTGGTGGGCGCGTGTCGGGCAGAGTGATGGAAACACCTCTCCTGTGCAGCCGTGTAGAGACGGTGGACAGAACAGCAGAAAGCCGCTCTGAAAAAACACACAGCGAGGTCTCTGGCCGCCGTGAGCTGGGAGAGTCTGATCGGTGTTCTCACTAAGCACACCGGTGACAGCTGAACACGACACGGAAATCAAAACGAGGCTCCAGGTTGCTCAGAGCCTGAAGCAGAATTGGTGGGCGAGCCCTCGGTTCCTAACGGTATACTCCCAACACAGCAACTTCTTACATCTGATAAGATTTCACTTAGACATTTTTCTTAATGACTCATTCTTTCTCATCCTGAGAAACTGTGTTTCCCACTGGCATGTCTATAAACAGCGAATTTGAAACTGAATAACCTTTCTGATATTAAAATGTATTCAAATCGCCTTATTTTGTGTGGCCCCTGGGAGGACTAACTAAGATTCATGCAAAGCCACTCATCTGGGGACAGGGTGCGTGCACTCATCAGTGCATGCTCAATTTCATAATCTTTATGTTGACCAGAAGCTTGTATTTTTCTTTTGGTAAATTTCTTCCCTTCTTAAGCTTTACTAAGGTGTGGTTGGCAAATAAAAACGTTGTGTATTTGCAGCGGAAAATGAAATTACTGGGCCAGGATCTAGGGATGGAGGCCTGGGGTATGTCCCATGTTTGTGGTGGGAGCCTTGGAAGGGCTGAGCAATGGGAGCGAGCGAGAGGGGCAGCAGACAGGCAGGCTTCGCTCTAAATCACTTCAGTTCTTGTACGTGGTCTGAACAGACTCGGTTTGGATGTCAGACCCATGGAGCAGGCAGAAACAGACCTGGCTTTGCTCTGGGGGGAAGAGAAAGACTCCTTACTTCTGTGACCAGTTTTGCAGAAACCACCACTGGCACTGATATTTAACAAGCAGGGACGAGTGTTTGGTTAAGAAGCTGCGTGGCAGGTGCATAGCCCATATCTGAGGCCCTGGGTTCAAATCCCGGCTCCACTCCTGACGCCAGCTTCCCGCTGGTGCTCCCCTGGGAGGCAGTTGCGTCCCACTGCTTTCATAGGACACCTGAGCTGAGTTCTTGGCTCCCAGTTTCAGCCCAGCCCGAGGCCTTGTGGGTGTTTGGGGAGAGGGAGAACTTGGTCTTTCTGCCTCTCAAATAACTTAAAGTAAAACATAATTAAGTGTAAGTGTGTTAAGTAAGGTAAAAAGATTAAAGACCTAGATAAAAATCAAATATTCAGATAGACTGTCAGATCCAGTCATGCTATACTTACAAGAAACACAATTCAGGGGCCAGCATTGTGGTGCGGTGAGTGACACCAGCGTCGCATATAAGCACTGCTCTCATCCAGTCCCTGCTAGTGCACCTGGGAAAGCAGCGGAAGGTGGCCCAAGTGCTTGAGCCCCTGCACACATGTGAGAGACCCTGGTGGAGATCCTGGCTCCTGGCCTCGGCACGACCCAGTCCTGGCTGTTCCGGTCATTTGGGGAGCGGACCAGTGGATAGAAGATCTCTCTTTCCCTCTTTGTCTGTCTGTCTGTCTCTCTCTGTGGCTCTGACTTTCAAATGAATAAGTAAGTCTTTTTTTTTTTTTTAAAGGAAACACAATGAAAACCCCATGATAGAAAGTTTTAAAGCAAAAAAAGGCAAAATTTCCTACCAGGAAAACAATAAGAAAAAATTTCAGAGATACACAGGGTTCCCCCACTTACAAGCTGAGGGCCGCCCTGGTTGGGGAGGGGGTGGACTGAGCGTCGTTCTTCTGGGCCTGGGCTAACTGCCCGGTGTCTGCAGACGGCTGTGCCCTGCCATGCAGAACAGAGACGAGACACTGCAGGCTGAGTTCTGCAGTGACTGGCACAGAGCCACAACCAGGCCTCTAGACACATGGGTGTCGATGGCTGACTTCCTGAGCTCTGCTCAGACGTCAGCAGGGTGGACTCCAGCGTTGAGGAGGGGGGCTTAGCCTGCAGAGCAGCAGCCACACCTCCCACAGGGGGCATGCGACAGAATCAGAACCCAGAACCTGTGTTCCCCTGAGCGGGCACTGGTGCTCCTGGTAGATTCCCACCTCCATCACTCAGTGTTTCCCAGCTGTCGGATGGGCTAACTGTGTGGCCACTGGCAAAACGTCTATGGAAAGTAAGGAGGGAAGGATCCTGTGACGTCACGACCCTGGTAAAGACATCATCTGGGCCTTGAACAAACCATCCAGCCTCTGCCTGTGCCAGCTCTCTTCTCAAGAGCCGGAGACACCAATGCCCATCCTTGCAAGCGTGTCTCTCAGAGCAGGATCGAGTCCATGTGCACACAGAGAGGGCTTTGGCTCATCAGCACACACAGTTGTGAAGGTTGTGTACTGCACAAAACCCTGGGGGTGTCAAAACGCATCAACCGCGAAGAAGATGGCGACCCCTGCAGATGAGCCGCAGGGAGCCTGGGTCCCGGACATTTTACGGCAGCAGCCAATCATAGCTCTGTCTGTCCAACAACTCACAGATGCACGTGTTTTTCCCCG
The DNA here is from genome assembly GCA_015711505.1 of Sylvilagus bachmani. NCBI lineage: Eukaryota > Metazoa > Chordata > Mammalia > Lagomorpha > Leporidae > Sylvilagus > Sylvilagus bachmani. Next base: position 91,587,841 of record CM027402.1, read on the forward strand.
TGCAAAACTGCTGTCTTGACTCTCCTCTCGGCCACAGCCGGAAGTAAGAAACTGTAGCTCCTATGCCACTTTAAGGTGGTCTTGGTTCCCACTCACCTAAGAATGGCCAAAAGGCAGTGCTGGGGTTGGAGTGGGGATTTCTTTCATTGACAGCGCATTTCTACCCAGAGCCAGGCCAAGGACCGTCAGGGCTCGGCCACCTTGCAGTGGGAGCGCAAGAGGCAGAGTGTCTCTCCCCAGAGCAAAGTGGAGAGTGGTGCATTCAACCAGTACAGACTCTAGAGCTGATATGAGTACTTTCTCTTCATAGGATAATTAAATATATTTATTTGAGGGGAGAGAGAGAGAGAGAGAAGAGCGAGAGCTGGTTCGTTTCCCAAATGCACACAGTGGCTGAGACTGGGTTGAAGCCAGGAGGCAGAAGCCAATCCGGGTCCCCCCATGGCTGGCAGGAGCCCAGCGACTTGAGCTGTCCCTCAGGGTCCACGTTGGTAGGCAGCTGGGATCAGGAGCCAGAGCCAGGATTCGAACCCAGGTACTCGGACGTAGCACATGAGTGTCTTCACGCCCAGGCCACCTGCCCACCCCTTCCGCAGGAACTCTCTGTCCTTTCATTATATTGCTCTCTCCTCATCTTATCAAACCCTGAATCTTCTGAGACATAATCTTTGCTTCCTTGTTTCTGTCTGTGCTGATAGGAGCAGAGAGCCTGCAAAATTAAGCAGTCATTCATTTGTTCCCCCATCCATGCATTCATTCAAATGCGCTGTGAGTGTGTGCAGCAAGGAAACCCTGACACACACAGGGGCCATCGCCCTTGGCCTGCACCCCCGCCCCGTCTCTGCAGAGGAGGCTGGTGGAGACACACGTGGAGAACAACCCCAGGGTGCGGTAGCTGCTCTTTCGGATCTGGCCCCCATTTTGTCACTCCTTTTGAAGGGTCCTCCTTTTGTGGTGGCCCTCCCCCATAGATTAAGACACAATCAAAATTTTGCTTCTGCTGTCTCCCATTTCTAAGAGGCCAGAGAGAGTGCCTCTGCAGAGCCTCGGACCTTGCATGAGATAATTAATTACAGCATGGAGTTGCACAGGGAATCTCCCCCCTCCCCCGTTTTCTTTCCCACCCACTTCATTTCAAGGAGGTGGTGTGGGCTCGGCAGAGCAGAGGCTGCCCAGGTGCAGGGCTCGGGGGCTCTGCAGGAGAAGGCTCAGGACACAAGCGCTGGCCCCATAAAGGAGGAAGAGGCTGAGGCCAAGGGGAGTGCTGTGGGAGTGGTAGATGCTGGGGAGGTGTGGGTCTCCTTTCCGGATGGTGCCTGGGAGCAGGTGCAGTGTGCCACGGGGTAGAGGCCCCGCCCATGCAGGTCAAAGCTGGTCCTGGTGCTTCGATCCCTGCCAGGGAGCTGGTGCCGGGGTAGGAAGTGGAGGCCACAGGGGGTAGGCTGCCTCACCAGACCCGGCATCAGGTACACCTCAGGGTGTCGGGGAATGGGGAACCGTGAGAATAATTGGGTTTACTTTTTTTTAATTTTACCTTTGGTGAAGCGAATAGATGTGAGATGGGATTGTTTTATTTAACATCACGAATCTTTGTGGCACTTCTGACTCTATACATAGCATTCCCTTGTCTATGCAGTCAGCACAGATTTACTGGCTGGTCCCAGACAGGTTAAGTGTATCCGTCATCTAACGCTGGGTAACACATGGCACCATATTGCAGGGGCTTAAAGCACAAACGCTTAACGAGCTCACGATTCTGGGTTCATCAGGTCAGGGCCTGGCTCAGGGGCTCTCAGCTGGACTCACGTGTCCACAACTTGCTGGAGGTGGACTCAGCCACGCGTGGGCTGCTCCTGGCCACACAGGGTCCCTTCTCAGCCATCGGGGACCTGGGCCTGTTCCCAGGGGTGCTCTGGACGTGAGGAGCGTCAGAGGCAGCCCCATGGGCGGCCCACATCGGCTCATGGCTAGCATGGGGGTTGCTATGGTGACAAAGAGCAAGGCACTCCTGGGGTCGGGAGGGGAAGCCTCCGGGGTGCATAGTTGGGAGGGAGACAGGCCGAGAGGGATGGGTGTCATTCTCGCTGGCACAGGGAGGAGAAGCCATTGACGTGTCTGAGCCGCAGTGCAGTGGAGTGGACAGCAAGGGTGGGCTGCAGAGGAGGCAGCAGGTGACGGCCCAAGTAGTTGGGTCCTTGCCACTCCCCTGGGAGACCTGGATGGAGCTCCAGGCTCCTGGCTTGGTCCTGGCCCGGCCTCAGCTTTTGCAAGCATTTATGGAGTGAACCAGTGGGTGAGAGATCTTTCTCTCCTCTTACTCTACCTCTCAAGCAAATAAAATTAAACAATTTTTGATAAAACCAAAGACAGAATTTGTAGTCATTAAAGAAGAAATAAATGCTCAAGGCAGTCTTGCAGGGTGAATGGAAGAATCCTAGACAGTAACTTAATGTAATAGGAAGAAAGAGACATTTCACTTAAGGCAAACACTAGAAAACAAAAAGCTACAATGATTGTCATGAGTTTTTGTAGGTCCACTTTTATTTTCTACATGATTAAAGAGGTTAATATGGGGCCAGTGCTGTGGTGTGATGGGTTAAACCATTGTCTGCAGCAGTGACATTCCTTATGGGCACTGGTTCGATTCCCGGCTGCTCCACTTCCAATCCAGCTCCTCGCTGGTTTGTCTCCGAAGGCATCGGAGGATGACCCGGGTGCTTGGGCTCCTGCACCCATGTGGGAGACCCGGAGGAGGCTCCCAGACCCTGGTTTTGGAGCTGAGCTCTGGTCGTTGCGGCCATGTGGGGAGTGAACCAGCAGATGGAAGCTCTCTCTCTTTCTCTCTGTCTCTCCTCCAGACCCTATAATTCAGCCTTTCAAATAAATAAATAAGAGACTAACACATTTAAAAAATTATCGGTTTAAAAGCTACTGTCATAACTTCTGTCTGTAACTCCAAATTTTGTTTTCAACATCACTTAAGAGACATGTGCATGTGTTTGAATTTGTAGGAGTGTTTCTCTCTTTTCTTTAAAGATTCATTTATTTACTTAAAAGGTGGAGTTTCAGAGAGGCAGGAGCAGAGAGAGAAAGAGACAGAGAGAGAGGTCTTCCATCCACTGATTCACTCCCCAGATGGCCTCAACAGATGGAGCTGCACCAATCCAAAGCCAGGATCCAGGATTTCTTCCAGGTGTCCCATGTGGGTGCAGGGGCCCAAGGACCTGGGCCATCCTCCACTGCTTTCCCAGGCCACAGCAGAGAGCTGGATCAGAAGTGGAGCAGCCGGGACTCGAACTAGTACCCATATGGGATGCCAGCGCTTCAGGTGGAGGCTTTACCCTCTATGCCACAGCTCTGACCCCAGGAATATTTATTTCATTTGCTACCCAGTTTCACATTCTCACAGCCGCCTCATCTCCCAGGTCTGAAATGGCGCAGTCACTGCTGGGAAGGAGAAGCCCTGCTATGCTCACAAAAGAAAGTGAGCCAGCTGCTCCCCGTCTCAGTTTTCCCAAGCTAAGGTCCGACACAAAGCCCCATGGCTGAAGAATGGAACCCCTTCCCCACCGGCATGCCTCCCAACTCGACGTGGCGCTTCTCTGTGAGGGGGACAGGGTTTGTTCCATAATTAATCACACGGTCACATCGTCTCTCTCTCACACACACACACACACATGGAAACTCCCATGTGATGCACAAACTCTTTCCATGTTTTGGTTGGTTTGAGGTTTGACAAGGAGGAGGAGCAATGGCAGGGGCAGGTGCACTGTGGGGAGAGAGACAAACCATTTCTTCACAATGGTTGGCCCGTCTCAGCAGCAGTGAGCGGAGGACTCTGCCCCCGTGGTGGGTGACCGTGGTTGCTGGACAGTACGTGTAGGGCTTGAGGGGAACTGGGGGTCAGGGCAGAGGGAGCTGCGGTGTTGGGCTCCCCCTGGAGCAGGGGCAGGTGCCGAGGGGGATTGGGCATGATAACCCTTTAGTGGCCGGGACCTGTTGCTATGGTGACACAGCGTGGGAACAAGCTGTTCACTCACAGGCGCACAAGTTTAAGTGCCAGAAAGCACGAGAAATGATCGTGCCTGCTTCCTTGGGGTGGAGCTACAGAAGTGAGTGTGGGGACGGGGTCAGGCCCTGTGGGTTCCCAGTGAGGCCTCCGAGCTGGGTCCGGGTGGTCCCAGCCAGAAGGCCCCCAAATCCTCCGGGGAGGCCTTGGAGACGCTGTGGGCTGGGGAGGAGGGGGAGGAACCGGAAACAGGAAACAGCCCAGAGAGGCAGGCTTCCAAGGAGTCTTTGGGGGGGAGGGGGCAGCTCTGTCCAGGCTGTCCAGGGGCAATGGACGCTCAGGGTGCTGACGCTGGCACACCCATACAGACCCCCAGCACCAAGACCGAAGAACTCACGGAACAATGCTCCATCACCGCAGGTGGTCTCAGGACAGGCAGCCGTGCCCTGTGTGCGCAGGGTGGCAGCTGGGCAGGCAAACATGGCCTGAGGGATGGCTTCGGCCAGCTGGGTGGGGCTCACAGGGTGAGGGGTCCAGGCTTCTGAGGATGAGAGATGAGAGCAGCTGCCATCAGATTCTGGGGCTTCCTGGGGATGAAGTGTGCTCCTAGGGTGTGGTTGACCTTGGTGGGGTTTGGAGCAGCCACCAGCGCGCTCTTGGTGTGTGGTTTGCTTTGTCTGCAGAGTCTTGGGGTCAAGGCGAACGAGGTTCAGTGCAAGCTGGACCGCTCCCGCCCTGCCAGGCTGCTCACGGCCACCAAACCAGCAGGCTGTCTCAGGGTGTGCTTGATGCCCTGGAATGGCCGGTCCTCCTCCTGGGGCTCTAAGCATGTGCAGAGAGGCGGAGGGGCCCCTGGTGCAGAACCAGGGTCACATCAGGATTAGCAGGTGCAGGAGGCAGGCAGGGGAGGGACTGAGGTGGGGAGGGCACTGGAAGCCACAGCTCAGGAGACGAAGAATTTAAAGGGCTTATTGCACTACACTTTGGAGCAGTCAGTGGACAAAAGTGTCATTTTGTGACATCGACAACCAAAGGGATGGGGCAGAGCTGTGGAGGAGCAGACTCTTTGAATGTCATTGAAGTTAAGCTGGCGTAAATTCAGATGGATTGTAAGGAATTTAGGATGTTAAACGAGATTCCCATGGTAATCACACAGAAAGTAGCTACAGCATATCCAACGGAGACAAGAAAGAAAATGAACACTTCACTCTAAAAAATCAGACCAACCAACTAGATACAAAAGGTGACAGGGATGCCGGAAATGAGGATCGGAAAGGCTGTGAAGCCTGTGGGAAGCGCACAGCAATGCAATGCAGACCGCCCTCGTTGGCGATGCTCGGTGGCGATGCTTGGTGGCGATTCCTCTCTCCAATCAGGAGACAGACGCGGGGGAGCGAGGAAGACGCATCATCAGCCCTGCGCTGTCCCTCAGAGACTCACTCCAGGTCCAAAGTTATACAGAAACACGGGAAATCCAAGGATGCACGAAAACGCTGTCTCCAGATGGCAACCAACCGAGAACGACGGAGATTCCACTTTCATAAGAGAAAATCAAGGGGGCTGGCGCTGTGGCGCAGCGCGTCAAAGCCTGGCCTGCAGTGGTGGCCTCCCATATGGGATGAGACCCGGCTGCTCCTCTTCTGATCCAGCTCTCTGCTATGGCCTGGGAAAGCAGTGGAGGATGGCCCAAGTCCTTGGGCCCCTGCACCTGCATGGGAGACCTGGAAGAAGCTCCTGGCTCCTGGCTCTGGGCTGGCGCAGCTCCGGCTGTTGCGGCCAATTGAGGAGTGAACCATTGGATGGAAGACCTCTCTCTCTCTCTCTCTCTCTTTCTCTCCCTGCCTCGCCTCCCTCTGTGTAACTCTTTCAAATAAATCTTTAAAAAAATTGTGTCTCTGAACTACATTAAATCTGTTCTTTTTATGTTAATATCACAATTTAGAAAATAGGAAAGATTTCAGATCTACAACCCAACTTTACAACTTAAGGTACCAGGAAAAGAAATTAAATCCAGGAGCTGGTGTCATAGTATAACATGTTAAGCTGCCACTGACCACGCTGGCATCCCATATGGGCACCTGTTCAAGTTCTGGCAGCTCCACTTCTGATCCAGCTCCCTGCTAATGCACCTGAGGAAGCAACAGAAGGCAATCCAAGTGCTTAGGCCCCTGCACTCATGTGGGAGACTAGGACGAAGCACCTGGCTCCTGGCTTTGGATCAGCTCAGCTCCGGCCATTTGAGCCGGGGGAGTGAACCAATGGAAGGAAGACCTTTCTCTCTGTCTCTGTCTCTCCCTCTCACTGTCTGTAACTCTACCTCTCAAATAAGTAAATAAAATCTTTAAAAAAATAATAGGTCAAGGCTGTTCTGTGGCAAGTTCCATCCAACATGCATCCAATGTTATTTTGATATTGAACACAGTTCATCAGAGAATAGAAATAGAGAAAGCACCAGCGCTGTGGCTCAACAGGCTAATCCTCCGCCTTGCGGCGCCGGCACACAAGATTCTAGTCCCAGTCGGGGCGCCGGATTCTGTCCCGGTTGCCCCTCTTCCAGGCCAGCCCTCTGCTGTGGCCCGGGAGTGCAGTGGAGGATGGCCCAGGTGCTTGGGCCCTGCACCCCGTGGGAGACCAGGAGAAGCACCTGGCTCCTGGCTTCAGATCAGTGCAGTGCGCCAGCTGCAGCGCACTGGCCGCGGCGGCCATTGGAGGGTGAACCATCGGCAAAAGGAAGACCTTTGTCTCTCTCTCTCTCACTGTCCACTCTGCCTATCAAATAAATAAATAAATAAATAAATAAAAAAGAAATAGAGAAAGCATCTCCCAAGTTGCATCATTTGAGGTTAACCACAGTGCTTTGCAAGGTGAACATGTTAGTTATGTACTGATGCCCAGCAAAATTATCTCAAAGCTTAGGAGGTGCAGGATTAATTGCAAAATACTCAATATATTTTAATAAAAATTAGAGTCAGATAAAAAAAAAGCTATACTTGCATCTCCCTCCATACTTTTCATTAGTGAATAAGCCAAAAAATTTAAATATCAGGTTTTTCCTTTTTGGAAAAGTTTAATGACTTTTTAATTGTATAGCTAGAAAACTAAAATGAAAGTTCTGGTAATGTGACTGGACACAGGACAAATGTCCCCAAACCATTTGCTTCTCTGTAGCAGGTAAATAAGCACTCAGAAGCGGAAACGCAAGTAGGGGCATAGGTCATTCCTCGTCACCTGCTGTGTCGTTGTGCAAAAAAATAGGGCCAAGATCCATGAAATACTCAGGAGACTATGTCAACAGGGACAGCGTGAGGCTTAGTGAAAAACCTGAGATATCGAATAAGCAGCATGAGACTGAGGAGATATGCTGTCTTCTTGAATGGGGACTCTTGTCAAGAACACGTCAAGCACCCCCAAATCGTATATACATGTGACGCAGTTTCCACGGGAACAACACGCCGGCTTGCTTAGTCATCTGAAGCTCAGAGTCCTCGAATCAATACGAAACAATAGACAAGGGAACAGGAACAAGACGGCAGCATGGGGTTTTTCTAGTGAAATAATAAAACTATGTCGGGTGGGAGCTGACAGAGTGCGGCAGAGAAGCGGAGACCCCCAGAAAGAATCTACTAACCAGGAAAACAAAGATAATATGGCCATTCAAGAACATGAGTCATGTTTTTTAAATGGTGCTGATTGAAATGATCTCTTGGGAAAAAATATCTTAAAGGTAAATTGAAAAGAAAAATAAGTCGGTGAATTTTTCCCCCCTCAGAGGAAAGTTTTATTGACTTCTTACAAGGGAAGTGGAAGAAACCAGCTCAAGCCAACAACTTTGGGCTCTCTCTCTCTCTCTCTCTCTCTCTCTCACTCTCTCTCTCTCTCTCTTCCTCTCTCTCAATCTCTCTCTCTCCAGTCCCTCCCATGGAGGTATGGGTGAGATCTTCATCATAGGAAATGTAGAAACTGAGAAAAGATAGAAGTAAGTGACCACTTAAAAGACTGAAGAAGAAAAGAGAAAGGATCCCAAAATGTGATAAACAGCAGCTTCGGAAAATTCCTTAAAATTTCGATAGCAAAGGATTATTAGCTATTTCCATTTTATGTAAAGGAGGGAAAAACCTGGGCAGTTGAAAAATGAGGAGTGATTTGAAGCTGGCATTTTAGGGTGAACACAAATTCTCAGTAGAATTGGTCAACCGCCTTAGCAGTCAAGACAATATCCAGCAAACTGTCTGTGAAAATGGCAACATGGAAGAACCAGTCACGTGTATCACTGGCTAGATTCGGGGGAAAGAATATCTGAGAATAGAAACGGGCATTAGTGCCGCCTGTTGGGAAAGAGTAATATGAAATAGTTCGAAAGGCAAAGACATTCCTTTAAAATGACAAATAGATTCAATATATTTGAAACAGAGGAAGAGCAAGAGTAAGAGAGGGATCTTTCATCCACTGGTTCATTTCCCAAATGCCTATAGCAACAGCCAGGGCTGGGTCATCAGACCAAAGCCTGGAGCCAGGAATCCGATCCAGGTCTCCCATCTGAGTGGCAGGGACTCAAGTACTTGAGCCATCCCCTGCTGCCTCCCAGATGCACAGTACCAGGAGGCTGGAATCAGGAGCAGAGCTAGGACTGGGATCCGGGCACCTTATTATGGGGTGCATGTGTCCCAACCAGTATCAACCGCTACACCAAATGGCTACCCCTGAAAACATTCTTTCCCTGGAACTCTAACTACCAGAACACTACGCCTCAGAAATAAATGGATGCTTACTACTGCACTGCTAAGAAAAGGGAAAACAAAATGACTATCTGTTGGTTGCAACAAAAGAATAATGAAATGACTGGTGGCCCAGTCACATCAGCTGCTAAAAGTCAGTAGTTATTCAAATGAAAAGGAGCTACAGCCACTGAGTCAGAGACTCTCCACCGAGTGGAGCGTTACTGAAGAAGATAAACACAGAGCATCCATGAGCTGAGCCGCGTTGGGTGAAACCACACCCCTCCAAAGAGGAATGAATCCCCAGGCAGGTGCACATGGTTTGTGCGTTTCCATTACTGCAGAGTTGCACATGAGTGTGCGTTCCCACTCGTGAAAACCCCCCTCCCATGCAAGAGTGAGCTTAACATGAGAAAAACAAACAAGACAGCGTAAGCATGAGACCGGCTGACCCCCAAGGGGGCCGTGAGAGATTGGTTACATGAAGGACACATAGATCGATGTGGTAGGAGTGTCACCCGGTTCTTCCCAACAGCAAACTAAAGAAGCTCCCAGACCCAGCTGCGTGCCTGTGACTATTCCAGCGAGGAAAATGTGTGGAGGGCTATATACAAGGAGTCCTGGAGAAGTTCAAGTGCAAACGCACAGCTCGGATAAACGATGCAGGAAATTCAAGGCCTTTTGGCACTGACACAAACATCTGATTCCATTTTTCCACGCACTTTTAGAAGTACTCTTGAACACGTGTCTTTTAAAATCCGAAACCTTGGGGGCCAGTGCTGTGGTGTAGCGGGTTAATGTGCCACTCTTGTGATGCAAGAATCCCATGTGGTCGCCTGTTTGAGTCCCAGCTGCTTGACTTCTGGTGCAGCTGCTTGCTAATGTGCCAGGGAGAAGCAGCAGAAGATGGCCCAAGGGCGTGGGAGACCCAGATGAAGCTCCTGGCTTCTGGCTTCAGCCTGGCCCAGCCCTGGTGGCCATTTGAGAAGTAAACCAATGGATGGAAGACCTCTCTCTATGTCTCTCCTTCTCTCTATGTAACTCTGCCCCTCATAAATAAATAAATATTTTTTTAAAATGAACTGCAATGCACATAGCAGTATGTGGTTATAAAGATTATTTCTTCATAAAAAGCTATATTGTTGGACATGTTAAAATAGCTCAAGGCTTTCTAAGTTGCAAAATATAGATATTTTAAAAACTTTTTATTTTTTTTGAGATCTCCCTTCCACTGGTTCCCTTCCTAAATGCTGACAGCAGCTGAGGCTGCACCAGGCTAAAGTCAGGAGCTGGAAACTCCACCCAGGCCTCGCCCATGGGTGGCGGGGATGCAAACACAGCCTCACCTGCTGCTCCCAGGCCACACAGTAGCAGGAAGCTGGACCTGAGAGTGGAGATGGGGCATGAACCCAGGCACTCTGCTACAGAACGTGCACGCCCCAAGTGATGTCTTAACCGCTCGGCCCAATACTCACCCGGATAGTTTTCGAAGCAAGAAATAAAATTGTTGTTAGAATCGATTCAAAGATGTTAATCAATGATGGAGAGCATGCAGTGTACAAGAGGCCATGAGGAATTATCTTTTGCCATTGGAAGACACAGGCCTCACGTGGTCTCTGTACCTGGAAGTGACCAAAACAGTGGTGCGAAGGTTCATGCAATGACTCCCCCAACTTGTACCAAGTCCCACGTCTACGGGCAAGGAGGAGGTTGGTCACCCCGGACAGCTCACCCAGCAACATGACAGCTGGGAAGGTTCTTCTCAGGTCTTCCATTGTCACCTTCTTGCCCAGATGGCTCTACTGGAAACCCCATGGTGTAGATCGTGTTAAGTACTCTGCATAGAGAAACTTCACATGGAAGGTGCAGCTTCGGGGATAAAGATGATTTTGGCCAGGATTTCTTCTGGAGAGTTGGAAAAAAATGCTCCCCCTGGCAAGGCTAGAATCCTTCCACTCTGGCATTTCTGAAAACCATAGGCTTCCGTTTTTACCACCAGGAGATTGTAGACTTGACTTTCCCTCCTCCACCCTGGCAGAGCCTTTGTGCCCAGTGCTCCAAACCCAGTCCCTGCACAGAGCCATTTAGGTCTCACTGGGAGGTAAAAACAGGAGAGCTTGTGCAGTGATGTCTCTTGTTCACCTCTGGTGCCCCTGAGGATCGCCTGTGCCGCTCAGGGTCTCATCGCCCGGGAAGACAGGCACACATCTGTCACCTCCAGCATCGCCCATTACAGAATCACGTCCTGAATTGGCTCCTTCCGTCCTCACCTCGGATCTCCTGGGCTATCACAGGGGGCTGGGACCCCCCGGCTTCTCTTTCACTCCTTTAATCTCAGCTGAGTGTTTTCCTTCCAATTTTCTGATCCCAAGACAGGGTCAGGTTATCCATGTCCTAAAGAAGACCAAAGAAGCATCCCTGACCTGTTCAAGAGCAGAGGGTGGGGGATGGTGCAGAACCACTGCCTGCGGCGCTGGCATCTCATCTGGGCACCGGTTCAAGTCCCGGCTGCTCCACTTCTGATCCAGCTCCCTGCTAATGTGCTTGGGAAAGCAGTAGAAGATGTCCCAAGTCCCTGGGCCCCTGAACTCACGTGGGAGACCCAAAAGAAGCTCCTGACTCCTGGCTTAGTATTGGCACAGCTCTGACCATTGTGGCCAACTGGGGAGTCAACCAGTGGATGGAAGACTTCTCTCTCTCTCTGCCTCTGCCTCTCTGTAACTCTGCCTTTCAAATAAATAAATAAATTTTTTTTTAGCAGAGGGTCTGAGAGAAGACCTTGCTCCTTGGCTGCACCTGCCGTTCCCAGGAGAACCTTCGCAGAACTTGCCCGGGAAAGTACCAGAAGCATTGTCACCCCGAGAAGGGTAAAACCAGCAGCATCTTCTTCAACTGCACCCGTCCTACTCCAAAGAGGGGACAGTCCATCTACCCGGAGCCCACTCCTGCCAGAGAGTCTGGGTGAGTGAGCACCAGGCTCTCCCTCCTCCCCAGCCTGCAGGTGGCTGCGAGGGGACCCTGCTGTCCTTGGCTGTAGGGCTGTTAGTCCAGGGCCCTCCCGTAGGCTGTTCTGGCACAGGCCGGATGGGGCGCAGGGAGCCTAGAAGTTCCTCCTAGGGCCGGGCTAGAACCGCCTCCCTGGAGTTCTTCACGGGCAGCCCCGCTCGCACCCCGCACAGCCAGCTTACTCCTAGTCAGAACCCGAGAGCGGTGATGCTGCGAGTTCCTGCTGTCGCCAGGCCACCCGCCTCTGCAGCTGGCTCAGCGCCAACATTCCAGCCTCCAGCAGCTCTGTCCTCATTCACGAAAGCCCCTTCCTGGCTCCGTTGCAGAAGACCCCGCTGGTGGCTGCTACTCTCGAATGTCTTTGGAGAAGACTGAACATAGAAACCTGTCTTTTCCACGGACAACCACTGCCACCCTCAGGGGAACCTGCAACAGGCCACATGGTGAAACTGTGATCCTGGATAGCGGCCACTCCAGAGTCCCTGCGCAGGGCCCCTGCCCCGCCTGCAGCTGCGCTGCGGGCTCAGACGTGTGGAGCTCAGGCTATTCCTCAAGGCGCCTAAGTCGTACAACCGAGGACTTGGCCCCATGCGGACTGGAGGGAGAGCTGGTGGTGCGCTCCTCTGACAGTAGACGGGAGCCTCCTGTCTCCCACTGGTTTGTGCCCAGTGGCCATCTGGCTCCTTGAGGGTGTCCACGTGGGTGAGCTGCACACACCAGGCCCACTGCTTCCCTGAAGCCAATCCCTGCAGGAGGGGCAAAGCTCTGCTCGGTTTCTTTTTTCTCTTTTTTGACAGGCAGAGTGGACAGTGAGAGAGAGAGAGACAAAGGTCTTCCTTTTGCCGTTGGTTCACCCTCCAATGGCCACCGCGGCCAGCGCGCTGCGGCCAGCGCACTGCACTGATCCGATGGCAGGAGCCAGGTGCTTCTCCTGGTCTTCCATGGGGTGCAGGGCCCAAGCACTTGGGCCATCCTCCACTGCACTCCCGGGCCACAGCAGAGAGCTGGCCTGGAAGAGGGGCAACCGGGACAGAATCCGGCGCCCCGACTGGGACTAGAACCCGGTGTGCTGGCGCCGCAAGGCTGAGGATTAGCCTATTGAGCCGTGGCACCAGCCCCGGCTGTATTTCAGGAGAGGAAAGCCACTCTTTGCTACTCAGGGAATTTTCTGGGGAGCTGGAGCCTGTAGTTTTCGGTCACATGGTGACAGCAACATGGCCTGCCCTCCTGGTCGTGCCCACAGGAGCACTCTGGGCCCAGGACCGGGCCGGGTGTCCTGCTGCCACCCACTGGGAGTCCCCCTCACTGTGGCCTCTCTTCCTGTGCACCTGTCGTTGGCCTGCAGGCACTGGGGGCCCTGCATGGGAAGCAGAGTCTCTGGGCACTACACTGCCGGTGACCACAGGGCCTTAGAGCAAAAGGTACAGCATTTATTTTTTTTAAAGATTTTATTTATTTATTTGACAGGTAGAATTAAAGACAGTGAGAGAGACAGAAAGAAAGGTCTTCCTTCCATTGGTTCACTACCCACATGGCTGCAACGGCCAGAGTTACTCCAATCTGAAGCCAGGAGCCAGGTGCTTCTTCCTGGTCTCCTACACGGGTGCAGGGACCAAGCACTTGGGCCATCCTCCACTGCCTTCCCGGGCCACAGCAGAGAGCTGGACTGGAAGAGGAGCGACCGGGACTAGAACCAGCGCCCCTGTGGGATGCCGGCGTCACAAGCAGAGGAATAACCTAGTATGCCACAGTGTTGGCTCTCTTTTTTTTTTTTTTTAAGATTTATTTTATTTATTTGAAAGACAGAGTTACAGGGAGAGGTAGAAAGAGAGAGAGAGGTCCTCCATCTGCTGGTTCACTCCCCTGAAGGCCACAACAGCTGGAGCTGTGCCGATCCGAAGCCAGGAGCCAGGAGCTTCTTCCAGGTCTCTCATGTGGGTGCAGGGACCCAAGCACTTGGGCTGTCTTCCACTGCTTTCCCAGGCCACAGCAGGGAGCTGGGTTGGAAGAGGAGCAGCCGGGACTGGAACTGGCACCCACATGGGATGACGGTGCTTCAGGCCAGGGCTTTAACCCGCTGCACCACAGCACCGGCCCGGGTGCATTCTTTCAAACCACAGACACTTCTTGGAATTATCCTTTGTAATGGAGGATCTTCCAGGTTCAGTTCTTTACTGCAGCATCTGCTGAATGCTAAATGAATTTGCTTCCTTGGCCCTGGGAGTGACTGAATTGGCCTGATGGTGTGGAACGAAGTGTGACTGACAGCTGGGTTATCAGAGGGGTTTCTTAGGGAGTGCAGAGTATGAGCCCCGGAGCGGGGACCCACACCTCGCCTCAAACTCTGCCAGGAGGCTGTGCCATGGCTCTGGCCTGGGAAGGTAACGGGAGCAGAGTCCCCGGCCTGTCCCTCCCCGGGAAAGTCCCCTGCAAGTTGTGGACACGTGTGAGTGAGTCCAGCTGAGAGCAGCCAAGCATGGCCCAGACCTGACAAACCCACAAGCTCGGAGAATTGTCGGCTCGTTAAATGTTTGTGTTTTAAGCCGCTGCAGTTTGGGGTCATTTGTTACACGGTGCTAGGTAACCGATAACACTTGTTAACCTGGGTGTCTCTCTCCCCTGCATGCTGGATGGATTCAGAGCATCTGTTGTAGGGTCTGGGACTAGCCAGGAAACCCGTAAACTGTGCAGAGTCAGAAATGCAAGAAGTGTCTTATTCATAACATCAAATAAAACAATTCCATCTTAGATCACCTTGATCCTTCCTACGCCAAAAATTTAAGTTCAGTTCTTCTTGCAGGAACCCGCTCACCCAGAGTTCGTCATGATGCCCAGGGTCTGGTGAAGGACAATGTCCCTGGGGAGAGGCTCAGGACAGCCCTTGTCGCAGCCTGTGCAGTGTCCCTGGGAGCACTCCCTGGCAGGGCTCAGAGCACCAGGGGAGGCTTCGACCCACTTGGATGTGGCCGTTACCCTGTGACTTGCTGCACCTGCTACCGGGCTCTGGCCAGAAACTGGACCTCCCAGCTCAGTATCTAGCACATTCTCACCCCCACCCCATCCGCCCATGCCCTCGGCTTCCTGTACCCCCCCATAGGGTCACCACAGTGGCCTGAGGCTTTTACTATAGAGCCCAGGAGCCCTGCACTTGGGCGGCCTGTGCTCTGCTGAGCGCCAGCCACCTCCTTGAAGTAGAGCAGGTAGAAAAGTACTGGAGGATTTTATCTCACTGGTATCTCAGTACATTTCCTTTCCATGTGTGCTCAAAGGATCATTCAGAAGACGGCCCGAAGCCTCTTACAGGGTACGATGCAATAGAAGCGAAGCTTAATTATGTCATCACCTCCGGAGCAGGCTGCAAAGACAGCCCAGCAGGAGGGGGCGCCACGGCAGATGGAGAGAGGAGCATCCTGCCCTGGCATCGTCGCAGCACACTCGACCTGCTCACAAGTCCCCGTGGGTGTCCCCCCGCCCCTCGCACCTCTTGGAAGAGCATCTTTCAAATGCCCACGAACACTAATTGCTTGGTGTTCCACTGACAGTTTCATAATTATGTTTTAAGAAGCCAACAACAGACAAATGGCCAACAGATACGTGACAAAAATGCTCAACACCGTGAGCAGAGGTGTCATCTCGTTCCAGTTAGGATGGCGACTATCAAAAGGACAAAAATTAGCCAATGTTGGCCAGGATGGAGCCAAAGGGAAATGTTACACTCCTTCCTGTGGGAATATAAATTAGTGCAGATGCTGTGGAGGGTCCTCAGTGAACCAAAGACTAGATCTACCAATGACCCAGCTATCTTACTTGTGGGTGTGTGCCCAAAGGAAATGAAATCAGCCTATTAAAGAGATACCTGAGGCTGGCGCCACAGCTCACTAGGCTAATCCTCCACCTGCGGCGCCAGCACCCTGGATTCTAGTCCTGGTTGGGGCGCCAGAGTCTGTCCCGGTTCCCCCTCTTCCAGTCCAGCTCTCTGCTATGGCCTGGGAGTGCAGTGGAGGATGCCCAGGTCCTTGGCTCTGCACCTGCATGGGAGACCAGGAGAAGCACCTGGCTCCTGGCTTCTGATCAGCGCAGTGCACCGGCCGCGACAGCCACTGGGGGGTGAACCAACGGAAAAGGAAGACCTTTCTCTCTGTCTCTCTCTCTCTCTCTCACTGTCCACTCTGCCTGTCAAAAAAAAAAAAAAAAAGAGAGAGAGAGAGAGAGAGAGATACTTGTAGCCTTTTATTCATTGCAGTGATGCTCATGCTACCAAGATACGGAGTCAGCCTAGATATCCACTGAAGGATGAGAGATACAGAAAATGCCACACACACACACACACACACGCACGCACACACACACACACAGAGAAAGAGAGAAAGAGAGAGAGAAAGGGAGGAATATTATTCAGCTATGAAAAAGGAAGAGTTTCTGACATTTGCAGATAAATGTTTGGAACTGAAAGGCATTCTGTCAAGTAAAATTAGCCAGGCACAGAAAAAGACTGTATGGAAATTAGACTATAGTAGATTGGAACCAGAATAGTGATGACTAGGGGCTGGGAGGGGTGGGTGGAGGGAGAGCGGAGAGACGTTGGATAAAGGGCAGGGAAGCAGAAGCAGGTAGAGTAACGGGTCCCAGCCTTCCCTAGCTCAGCAGGGCAGCTGTGGTTCCTGGGCAGGGGCTCTGTCTGCAGACTCAGACTCCCTGGGTTTGGGGGCCTCCAGGAGCCACGCTGGATTCTGTGTTGTCTGAAGAATGAGCAACCTCTGGGAGAATTCCAGGATCTCCCAGGGGTGGCAGCTCAGGGTCCTTTTCTGTTGGAGTTTGCAGCTATTGACATGGAAAGACACATGCAGGATTCTTTCCTCTCTCTAATTCTGAGATTTTAAGGTTGTGAAAATGGAGTCCCTTTCTTCTTGGGGGAACATGGGAGTGATGGTGCCAGCCTGACCCCGGAGGAGGTGGAGACCCCCTCAGGTTCCAGGCCAGGAAAGGGATGGTTGTGTTTGAGTCAGAGTCTCCAAATGTCGGGGGGCACTTTAAGGATGATTTCTAGTGGGTTCGGGAATCTTCTAAGATCCTGGCCATGCTCTCTTCCTGGGATATCAGACCCACAGGGGCAGAGAGAAGCCCTCCAGGGACAAATGGGAGGTGGTGAGGGCTGAGGAGCTGCACGCTCATTCACATGCCACCGCCGTGTTTGTATTTCTCACACCGGGAGTGGTGCCCTGAGATGTCACCCCCTGGAAGAGGTGAGTAGGGAAGAGATATCCAGGACAGAGGGAGAGACAGGGCTCGGCACACTCCTGAGACTCAGAGGGGGCAGGTCCAGACAGAGGGTCTTGGCGGTCTGGGGCGGGGGCGAGCTGAGGCTGCTCTGGGAACATCTGTGTGGGGACACGCGGCCGACCGACAGCATCCCGTGTTCTGAAAACCAGAGTTGACCAAGAGGATGCCTTCCAAGCTCTCTCTTGTGAGTAGGTCCAGGGCACAACAGGTGCATTTCCATAAGAGAACCTTCCGGAAGCAGGAAAGGGCTTCAACGACGCAGGTGCACAGTGTATCTCACCACTCCACCCTAGTTCACAGGAGAGCATACCAGACATGCTAATAAAGGAACAGGGCTTGAGTTAAACACCAGAGAGGTAATCTTTGGATTTCATGTCTGGACAGCAGAAGAACTTGCTAGATCTAAAGAGAAATCAACACAACTTGTGCCATTCAAAGGAAGCTGGGCTCTGTGCGTGCTGACATGACACAGTCGTTGGCTGTATTCCGTTTCTCTGTGTCCTTCAGGGCTTTTGTCAGACGAACATCTCTAACTCTGAAAGAATTGCACTTCTGTCCTTCTCTATGGCTTTATCTGCGCTGCTTTATCAAAACGTTGTTTTGTTAAAATTATCCCATATGGGCGCTGGTTCAAAACCCGGCTACTCCACTTCCCATCCAGCTCTCTGCTATGGCCTGGGAAAGCAGTGGAGGATGGCACAAGGCCTTGGGCTCCTGCACCCACGTGGGAGACCCAGAAGAAGCTCCTGGCTCCTGGCTTCAGATCAGCGCAGCTCCAGCTGTTGCGGCCAGTTGGGGAGTGAACCAGTGGATGGAAGACCTCTCTCTCTCTCTCTCTCTCTCTCTCTCTCTCTCTCTTTCTGCCTCTCTTCTCTGTGTGTAACTGTGACTTAATAAACAAACAAATAAATAAATAAATCTTTAAAGAAATTAAATAAAATAATCCATGGATGTATCTTTACATAGATACATAAACAATATTGTTTAAGCTGCTGAGCCTAATACAAACAGTATCATTCTTTAAGCTTTCCTGCGTTTTACTTAGTAAAAAGAAAACATCCTGCTGCAGTCCATATTTTGTAACATGCAAAAGAAATAAAAATAGTTCAGGGAGATTGCAAGCAAGCAAGAAATTGATATGCTTAAATCAAAAGGATAAATATTTTTTAAATGCAAAGCATTTTATCAAGCAGAAAGGGTGTCTTATCAAAGGAAAGGAGGCAGGAATATTAAAGTATTAAACTAAGATAGCTGCCAACATAATGCAATAAAACTAAAATCCCACATGAATGCAAAAATCCAGAGCTGCAGAGCAGCCATTCATGAAAACAAGAATTTATCTTTTCAGAGTTTTCGTTCTGACCGCTCTCTGACTCGCTCTGTACTCGCACAATAGAAGTGCAAACTCAGCAGTGTTTAGCCTCAGTGTGTATGGACAGATTCTACTTATCAGGAGCAAACCTGGCGGGCATCTGAGGCCACAGTCCCAACAACAAATGGGACTAACATTTTTCCCCCATATTGGTATCAGGAGAAGCCATTGAGTCCTTTGAAGACGAATCGTTATAAGGGGAACTTTTAGTCTGGAACTTAATTCCTGCTGGTATCCAAGACTCAGAAGTGCTGTCCAAAAGGGAGAAAGAGCAGTGGCCGTCACCAGCGGTGCGCTGTTGTCTCTGAGAAGCCATGCGCTGCTTCTTCTCACGTTCTGCACATCTGTCAGAGAGACACAGGCTGCACACTCTTCCTCTGCCCTCCTTGTGCTCCCGTTATGAAGCCATCAGCCTGGCGACCTAATCCAATCGGATCACTTGCCACAGGCTCCATAATTGGATCAAGTCCTGACCTTAATCCATTAACCATTCACATATGATTTGAACACCTGCCTGAGCTTAGGGAGACAGATCCTGTTGCAGCCGTCACACTCCCTATGCACAATCCTGTTTATCCTTTTCCATGACCGGGGGCACATTATGTCAAAGGAAATAAGCCAGGCACAGAAACACAGATTCCACGTTTGCACTTGCATGTGGGAGCTGAAAAAGCTCTCCTGGAAGCCGTGAGCAGCATCATGGTTAGCAGAGGGTAGGGAGGGTGTGGAGGAGAGCGGGATGGAGAGAAAACGATTGATGGGTGCAGGGGCGATGCGGGCCAAGAGGAATAACTTCCGAGCTTCCCATGATAGCACAGTAGGGTAACCATGATTGGTAGTAATTAATTGTGTATTTCAAAATTATATGCTCCCAACACAAAAGAAGGATAAGTATTGGAAGTGATGGCTATGCCAGTCATCTTGATTTGATCATGTCAGTTACACTGTGTCCTGTAGATACTCATCATAATGTGACTGTTAACAAATTTAAAAATACAGGTGCAGGCATTGTGGCCCAGAGAGTTAGTCCAGCTCCCGGGGCACCTGCAGCCCATGTTAGAGTGTTGCTCTGAGCCCTGGAGGCTCTGCTTCTGATCCAGCCTCTGGCTCATGAGGCTCAGGGCAGTGAATGACGGCTCAGGTGCTTGGGCCCCCACCGCCCTCATGGGAGACCTGGAAGGAGTTCTTGGCTCCTGCCTCGGGCTTGGCCCAGCCCTGGCTGCTGTGGGCATTTGGGGAGGAAGCCAGTAGAGGGAAGGTTTCTGTCTGTCTCTCTCTCTCTCTGTTACCCTGCCTTTCAGATAAACACAAATTCCGAGCACACATTATAAAGAAAAGCACAGAGGAAGAAGCATTTCTCCGTTTAGTGATGGTGCATTGAATACCCAGTTAATTAATGTTCTATCCACGCCATGCCCTCAAACTTGCTAAATAAATTGTGAAAAAGAAAACTCCCCACTGTAACGACTGAGACATGTACATTAGGAGGAATCGGCAGTGGAGTGAGGGAGATTACGTATCCGGGAATCAAGGTTACAGGACACAAGTGCTCCTATGGAATAAGAAATGACATTTAGGCCACAGAATTAGCCAAAGGTGCTTGCGTGAACTGGGATTCCGTATAATCAGAGAAGAAAACACCCATGTGCACAATTTAATATGCAATGTGAGGGGATGGCACAAAGGCCAAAGGAATTGAAAGGCAAGTTACTTTTGGTGCAAAAACATCTTGAAATGCATGTGTTCTGCTGTGGTCTGCATTTCCTGTGAGCTCTTGCAACTCCGTGTTGGGTTGCGTGAGTGGTGTGGCCCAGAGAGAGGAAGACGATGCTGGTAACTGCCTGGAAGCTTATAAGGGCCTCCTGTGCACGGCACATTCACGTGTTGGCTGTTTCATGGCAAGATCAAGATCTGACAATGTGACGTGGGCTGGGCCGGCCAGCTGTGGCCCCCTGGTCTGCCTGCCCCAGCTGGGCTGGGCTCTCTGCTCTGTCCCTTGGTTGCCCAGCAGATGAGACTCAAATCTGTGTCACCGAGGAACCGGCCTCGCAATCAGCATTCATCAGAGCAGAGCGTGGCTGCCTGCTGAATGGGGTCTCTGATTAACGCTGCCCAGACACCGTCATGCTGGCCAGAGGCCAGGTCAGGCTGTCCTCACTGCCCCCTCCCGCGGCCGCCAGCCACCATCAGGGAAGCCTCCTTTCCTCTCTCAGCAAAATCTACTTTCCTTGAAAGTTGGAGAAGCCAAGTCTCTTGTCTTGGGGAGCCCTCTTCTCTGACCCAGCTGCACTCTTGGCCTCACAGCCGACAGCCAGCCTGCGTCTCGGCCGCCAAGGTCCTCTCTGCTGAGGGGTGGTCAAGGCGTGATGGTTGGGGTGAGGGAAAGTAGATCTGTATTGCTTTCTCTTTTTTAAAAAGATTTATTTATCTTATTTGAAAGGCGGAGTTACAGAGATGTAGAGGCAGAGGCAGAGAGAGAGAGAGGTCCTCTATCCGCTGGTTCACTCCCCAGATGGCTGGAGCTGTGCTGATCCGAAGCCAGGAGCCAGGAGCTTCTTCCGGGTCTCCCACGTGGGTTCAGGGGTCCAAGGACTTGGACCATCTTCCACTGCTTTCCCAGGCCACAGCAGAGAGCTAGGTGGGAAGAGGAGCAGCCGGGCCTCGAACCAGTGCCCGTATGGGATGCTGGCACTGCAGGAGTGGCTTCACCCACTGTGCCACAGCGCTGGCCCCCATGAATCTGTGCTTTCAACTCAGTGCTATGTTTGCAATCTGCATCTGTTATAATTTGTTCACTTTTCTGCACATTCATTTAAAAATCATTGTTTCATGATTTAGTTACCCGTTTGCCTGTCTAGAAATGTTAGGGGTTCCTGAGTTCACTGTTGCCAGGAACACTTGCACACACAGGTCCCGTGTTTTCACCTGAAGATTTCTCAGGAGCTGGTGCTGTGGCTTAGCAGGTAAAGCCTCCATCTGCAACCAACATCCCATATGGGCACCGGTTCGAGACCCGGCTGCTCCACTTCACATCCAGCTCTCTGCTGTAGCCTGGGAAAGCAGTAGAAGATGGCCCAAGTGCTTGGGCCCCTGCACCCACATGGGAGACCTAGAAGAAGTCCTGGGCACTGGCTTCAGTGCTGACCATTGTACTCTTCTAGGGAGTGAACCAGCTAATCAAAGATCTCTCTCTGTCTCTTCCTCTCTCTCTCTGTAACTCTGCCTTTTCAAATAAACAATTAAATCTAAAAAAAAAATTTCTCCCAGGTGTATCCCTGAAGGTGGAGATGTGGCTTATAAGTCCTGCTCGCTTCCACCTTCTCTGATCATTGTTCGATTGCAGAGCTGGGAGAGCAGGGAGAGGAGGTGGGTCAGGGGGCTGGGGCCAGACACGTGGGACTTTGGGCCACAGAAAGAACATGTGATGGTGGTGGGAGCCCCTGGGAGTGCTGAGAGCCAAGCCCCAAAGCATCCTCTGGCTGCGGCAAAGGGGCTAAGGGCGGAGGTGAGGCGGGAAGGAGAGGAGAGTGCCGGAGACCAGCTCCAGCCAGTCCAGGGGTGCCAAGGTGTGAGAGGTGTCGGCGCTCCATGGAATGAGAGACACGCACAGCAAGGCTGATGCATGGCTCTGGCTCTCGAGCACCAGGCTTTATTTTTATATCCTAAGCCACATAATGATTCTTTTTTTTCTCACAATAACAAGTCTGTTGTCCATTTTTTTAAATTACGACTTCTTTGATTTTCAAGGGCATATTCAGGACATGGGTTACAATCACAGACAAGTGCAAGATAATGGGCTTGGAGTTCCATTGAGTTACGCAGAAATTGGCTACACAAGCTGGCATAGTACCTTCCTAATCTATTCTTTACTAGAAGCCTCAAGTTCAAAGCAAGCCCTTTTTAAAATCCCCTCTCTGCAGTTCTTTCTGCAATTCTTTAATTTCTTTATTGTACTTATTTAAGGTTCACTTAGATCTATTCTACAGTTTTGACATTCTAACCATTGTTGTATTTGTAGCATATATTGAATTAAAGCTTTAATAACATTTGTCTTTATTCTAGTGGAAAGTATATACCAGAGAGCCTGTTGCCTTTTAATTCTTTTCCACAAACAGCTCAACCTTGCATAAAGCATTAACCCTTTCTCCCACACTAGCATTCTGCTTGATTAAAATTTTACAAAGCAAAGGACATTTTGGGGATAATGAGACTAAGCGTTCTTCCCTAAAATTAGGAATACAGCAGTCATTAGCGGGACCACCAGGGAGCTCTGACTTTCTTAGGCAGAGTGCAGTTCCCAACAAACTTAAAACCACCAAGAGGGCCGCAGCTGTCCTTCTCACGCCTTGCTGAGACAGACCTCCGGCCATGACCTTGTCTGCCAGCCGAAGTCGCCTTGGCCTCGCCAGGAGACCATCGCACAGGAGACCATATGGATGGCGCCGGTGGCCTGTGGCATGAACTGGGGTTCTGATAGGAGGGGTGAGCGAGGGATTGGATGTGGGGAGCAGAAGTAGTGGAGGCAACAGAGTGGACAACCCCAGCGCCACTAACTGGTGAGAGATCCAGTAGGGCGAGAACAGGGTGGGGAACAAGGTAAGTAGAGGCGAGACCCTCTTGGATGTACGGGCAGGTGTTGTTTCGGTTCCCACGTGTTCCACGTGCAGGCTGAATGACCTCACCTTCTCCCCATTATACCCACTGCATGGATACAAGTAACTGAGGCAGAAGTTAAGTCTGTGGGAACTCTTCCAGGTCAGCTGTCTCTCAGGGTGAGGGGACAGGCTTTACAAATGGAGCAGGTGACAGACGATAAAGATTGTCCCCATCAAGTCTGGAAAGACACTGGTTGGGTCAGAGCAGGGCCCATTTGAGATACAGACCTGGTTGGGAGGGGGGGGAGGACTCAAATCCAGACCCCTCCCCCAACTCCCAGCCATTTTTACGACTCCCCACTGCCCCCTCACCTCACCACCTCCCTGGTGCCTTCCTCTACCAGAGGTCTTGGATGGCATCTGCTTACCTGGCAGGTGCAAAGGGCTTAAGAACGTCTCTGGGGGCCCTGACCCCTAGCATGAGAAGGGCTTCCCCGGGGGCAAGGAGCCCAAGAGACCATCTCTCCTCACGGTCAGCGGCCTGGGAGACACAGAAAGAGGCTCACACCTGCGTGGAATTCAGACAGCAAATTCTCCCTGCAGACCCCAGAGCGCATCCGCGGTGCAGAAACCCCAGGAGCAAATAGTAGAAGGACTACGGCTTTCCTCCTCCTCCCGCCCCCACCCCCAGCTCTGAAGCCGCCTTTTGTGTCCCCTGTAAATGCATTCGCTACACTCACCGCACAGCCATGGCAACCGAGAGCACAGGCATTTTTATGAAGTCCCAACTCCAAAGCTCCATCCCAGTCTGGTGGCTTTGCTCCGTGACGTGGCCGCAGGGACGAAGCTGTCGCCCCTTTGCCTCTCCGGCTTCGGTATAGGGTGCGTCTTTAGGGAACACCTCAGCTTCTCTGGTGAACCGCATCGCTGAGCTCTGTCTCCCTGCACGAAGTCCTCTTCCCTGGATCAATATCGCACTTTGAGTCTACAAACAGTCAGAGAGCAGATGGGAAGTGCCATTCCCGGAGCAAATACAGAAAGGACCCATTCTTATGGTTTACTGTGCCAGACGCTCCTGCAGGTGGGGAGGGAACAGGGGCTGAGCAGAGAGGGCGAAGTGAGGGCAGGGGCCCAGGAGAAGCAAGGAAGCTGCCTGGGCTGTAGAGAAATAAGATCAGGGCAGAGTCAATGGCTTCACAAGGAAGCAGCCATCGAGCTGAACCAGGAGGGTGCAGCCCAGGCTAGACCAGCAGGAAGGGAGCCAGCCCAGTGCAGGGGGTAGGAGCGCTGGGTGACAGGCGATGGAGTCTCAGAGTCTGGTCCTTGAAATGAATCCACTAGAAAGGAACAAGGGCTCTGGGTGAGAACAGGGCTAACAGGCAGAATGGAAGAAGCTCTCAGGCTGGAGCGCCGAGCGGTGCTGGGCTAGAGTCTACAGAGCCTGCCTTTTGCGGGTGCACAGTTACAGTTTCATCAGCTGGGCCACCTGCGTGCAAGTCCCAGCCTAGCTCCACTGCTGATCTGCCCTTCACTGATGCACACCCTGGGAGGCTGCGGTCTGCAGCGCCACCCAGGACTGCCACCCATGTCGGATTGCGCTCCCAGCTGCCGCCTTCAGCCTGGCTCAGCCTTGCCCAGCTCTGCCTGGTGTTGGCATTTGAGGAGTGAACCAGCAGGTGGAGAACCTCTCTCTCTCTTTCAATTAAAAAAATTTTGGCAAATCATTTTGGTGACATCAGAATGGAGGCTGGCAGTTGACCCCAGGGAATTCAGACCACAGCAACTGGCCACTGCTGCCTGCCCACCAGGTGCCTGTCCCTGTGCAGGTGTTAGACTCTAGCAGTGCATCACCAGCTCCAAGGCCCTCGCCTACAGTGATTGGCTTGAGATCCTCATGATCTCAAAGACCCAGCTAGCTGGCCGGCACCGTGGCTGACTTGGTTAATCCTCCGCCTGCAGTGCTGGCATCCCATATGGGTGCTGGGTTCTAGTCTCGGTTGCTCCTCTTCCAGTCCAGCTCTCTGCTGTGGCCTGGGAAGGCAGTGGGGGATGGCCCAAGTGCTTGGGCCCCTGCACCTGCATGGGAGACCAGGCTCCTGGCTCCTGGCTTCAGATCGGCGTAGCTCCACCAGTATCGGCCATTTGGGGGATGAAACAATGGAAGGAAGACCTCTCTCTCTCTCTCTCTCTCTCTCTCTCTCTCTCTAACTCAAGCTGTCAAATAAATAAAAAAAAGACCCAGCTGGGAGGGATGCTTAGTGCCCCTTAAGATGTGGAGGAGCTGCTGCCCGGGGGCACAGTAGAGCTACCTACGTCTGTCCCCTCAGCCACCTTTAAGAGGTGTTTGTGTTTTGCACAGAGACACACCCACCCTGTGAAAGACAAGCAGGGGTCACAGTGTATGCTGGTCCCAAGGTGGGGAGCCCCAATCTGCGGTTTGACTGGCAAGGAGTTCTCCTGAAAACGAGCCGTGGGCTGGGTGAGACCTGTCCCCACGGTGTGACACACCTGGCCTGATGGCCATCTATTCTTGTCCCCTTACTGAGCAGTTTGCCATGTGCCAGGCCCTGGACTGCCTCTGTGAGCCCTGTGACGAAATCGTTGTCATTGTTCCCATTTTGCATAGGAGAAAACTGAGGCTTTGAGCGGTTAAGCAAACTGCCTGGGGCCTCCCAGCAAGCAAAGGGCAGATGCAAGGTTTTTGTGTGCATACGACACCAACACCAGGATCTAGGGACCCCTCTCTCCTTTACTTATCAACCTCCTGCGCGATCACAAAGCTACATCTGGTGCATTTGATCTTCTGCCTCCCCTTAGAAAATGACCTGTCATTGAGGATCATCTGAATCTGTCAGAGGAAGGGGCTAAAGGCTGGTAAGTCCTTGCAAATTCCTGGGGAAAGTCGGTACAAAATAAAAGAGAGACGGGAACATGGAAAACGCCCAGTCGCTTTATTTACTTATTTATTCTTGGTCCCCTTTGTGTCTCTTGGGGTCCAAGCTCTCCTCATTGGCACGGCTACCTGTTTTCATTTGCACGATTTCTCTCAATAGCATTTGAGTTTTGGCAAATGCATTTGAAAGCAAAAGAGCTGCTACATTTAGCACAGAAGATGAAAAAAACACCCCTCGGCACAAAAATATGTGTGCTTAAGCTTTTGTCTCCTTTCGCCAGGAAGATAAATTTAAGTACTCCGTGCTATCAACGATCCTACCCTTGTGGATCAGAAACAGCCATAGGAAATGCATGAGACAGACTTTAAACTGTCGTTTTTTTTTTTTTTTGATGCCTAATTATAAAGCATGGAGCCGAAGTCATTTGTGCTGATTTACCCAATTTCCTATTGTCGAGTTCTGTCTCTGCTTGATGCGATTATGTTAATGTGCTAATTAAGACTGGTACATTCTGCTTTCAGCAATACTGGGAGAAGGATGTTTTCCTTGAACGCAGTCTGGAATAACAGAGCAAATGCCCCATGAGAGCAGGAAATGTTATCTTTGGGGTTGAGCTGGCTTAGATACAATGCAAATGTGAACAGTTGAACATATTTATGAGGTTCGAGAAGCAAATACAGGAGAGCACTCGTGCTGGGAGCGAGCCTTGCCTGCACCACTGGGGCTGGCCTGCTTGTACGTGGGCCGCGTCCTTTGGGTACATTTCAGGGACCAAAGACCAGGACCCTTGTGCACAGAGATTTCACCCAAGGCCACCTGCACTTGACTTTGTATTTTGTTCTATTTTCCTTCCTGATTCGATTTATGCAGATATTTTCAATTTTTTTTAAAAGATCTTATTTATTTTGAAAGAGTTACAGAGAGAGAGGGAGAGAGAGAGTGAGAAAAGAGACAGATCTTCCATGGCCGCAATGGCCAGAGCTAGGCTGATCTGAATCCAGGAGCCAGGATTCTCCCACGTTGGGGCAGGGTCTGCCTCCTCAACACTCTATTTAGATTAAGTGTCTGCCATCTTTTTTCTTTTTAAAGATTTATTTATTTATTTGAGAGAGAGAGAGTTACAGAGAGAGAAAGAGAGAGAGAGAGAGAGAGAGAGAGAGAGAGAGAGAGAGAGAAAGATCTTCCATTAGTTGGTTCACTCCTCAAGTAGCTGCAACAGCCAGAGCTGGGCCAATCCAAAGCCAAGAGCCAGGAGCTCCTCTGGGTCCCCATGCAGGTGCAGGAGCCCAAGCACTTGAGCTATCCCTCTACTGCTTTCCCAAACCACCAGCATGGAGCTGGATCAGAAGTGGAGCAGCCAGGAATTGAACCGGCACCCATGTGGGATGCTGGCACAATAGGTGTGGGAACTGCAGGCCGGCCACCTGTGGGAACCTCCTCATTGCACTGCCTCATCCTGCTGAGCAGAACAAAGTCAAGGAAGTGCTGACTTGCAAGAGATACACCTACGACCTGAGGCTATGCGTGCCCTTTAACCTGATTGGACTATTGGCTAGGGACTGCTTGCCCTAGGGGACCGGGATGGATAAGAGACCGGGATAGGGGCAGGAAGTCAGGCAGCTTCTTCAGTCTTTCTCCTTCTTTCTCTCGGCTGCTTCTGCTCTTTCTTCTCTTTCTTTCCTTCTGCTATCACTAAAAATAAAAGTTCCTTGAGAACCGATCAACAGTCGTGCCGTGACTCCGGTGGACCCTTGCTGGCGAGGGTTCGACAAATAGGCTTTAGCCCACTGTGCCACACTGCTGGCCCTAGATCATTTCATTATTTTGTGTGGCTATTCCTTCCGGTTTTTCTTTTGAAACTCTAGGAAAAGGCCTGATGCACACGTCGTACCTGAGAATCGACTTTTCTGCAGAAGGAGAGTCAAATGCTTCAGTTTGCAGGTGAAACTCCGTCATGGTGCTTTGCTAACACTTCAGTGTAGAATTTAGTAATACAGAAAGAGCCCTCTGAGACGTTGATTAGTATGGGGACATAGGGGCACCGTAATTAAACTTGTCCTCAAACTGGATCACTTTCAGAGACATAATCTTTTTTTTTTTTTTTAAGATTTTATCTATTTATTTGAGCAGTAGAGTTACAGACAGTAAGAGGAAAAGACAGAGGGAAAGGTCTTCCCTCCGTTGGTCCACTCCCCAAATGGCCGCAACGGCCGGATCTGCGCTGATCCGAAGCCAGGAGCTTCTGTTCTCCCATGCGGATGCAGGGGCCCAAGGACTTGGGCCATCTTCTACTGCTTCCCCAGGCCACAGCAGAGAGCTGGATCGGAAGAGGAGCAGCTGGGACTAGAACCGGTGCCCATATGGGATGCCGGCACTGCAGGCAGAGAATTAACCTACTGTGCCTGGGGCCACGGCGTTGGCCCCAGGAGACACAATCTTTCCATGCTTTTCCTGACGGCATCATCCACTGGACCATGGAGCCTTTGTCACAGAGCACCTCGCTGCTGCCCGCAGGACACCCCGTGTAAGCCTCAGGGCTGAACACACCTGATCTTACTAGAATAAGTCATCAACAGGCGCCGAGCCTAAGCTGTACACACGCAGAAAACAGTCATTACGTCCAGGTAGCCATGACCATGAGACTTACTGGCCGCAGTGCCCCCTGCTGTCAGAGATGTGCATCTCAGAATGGACAGAAGGCTGCAGAGGCTTCCCTCCCAGGCTGGGGGGGGGGGGGAGACACCCTGGTGCAGCGCCAGGCACTCAGAAAGTCACCGGTACTGACA
This sequence comes from Sylvilagus bachmani, assembly GCA_015711505.1. Taxonomy (NCBI): domain Eukaryota; kingdom Metazoa; phylum Chordata; class Mammalia; order Lagomorpha; family Leporidae; genus Sylvilagus; species Sylvilagus bachmani. Next base: position 91,616,498 of record CM027402.1, read on the forward strand.
GCCGCTAGTGTCGCTGGGAGGGCTGATTTAGGTAATAAATGATTAAATACACCCAGGCGACAGTTATAAGGATATTTTAGGTACGTTGTGTGTTTGGTCTCAAACGAATGGAAAATTGAGAGCAAAGTCATACACAATCATGTAGGTCATTGAGGTGTGCTGGGCGTCGACTTGACACGCACTGGCAACATCAAAGGGTGAGAAGGATGTGGAGCGACCGGAACTCTCACTCATGGCCGGTGGGCTTGCCAATGGGACTGCCACCACCGAAGGCAGTTGGGCGGTTTCTTACAAACCAGTGCCCCCCCCCCATTTCCTCTCCTCTGTGAAATCCTCTCATTACCGGGTTAATGCCACTCTTAGGATCATTCTCATCCTGTGTTTTACACTACCGTGTCTGTATACATGTTTACAGGAGTTGATAATGGAAAAAACCAAAGCCTTCACCAACCAGGCAGTCAACCAAATGCTGCTACAGGGATATACTCGGCTCCCCACCCAGGAGACAGCGGCTTGAGACGTCGCCCCATGCCAGCAGAGAGTACCTTGTCGCCCCGTGTCAGCTCTAAAGACAGATCATTGTCCCTCCACCCCTCCTGGACTTTTGGGGCTGTTGTAATCCCATACAACTCCTGCTTTATAAAAAACAAAAGAGGGAAATGTTAGTAAAATGGCGCCTTCTTATCTGCGGCTTGATCTACACCCCGAACACTATCCTAGGCTCTAGCCCCCGCTGCCATTGCTGGAAGCCAGGTGACCAGATGGCCCAACCACTGGTGTCAGCTCCACCCCCACCCTGATGGGATTTGCTGTTCCTACTTCTCTGCCCGCCCCCTCCCCACCCACCAAGGTTCAGCAGGACCTGTTTCCAAACACAGGCTCTCTCTCTCTCTCTCTCTCTCTTATGCTCTCCTCCTCTCTCACCCTCTCGCCCTCTCTCTTTAGGCAACAAGAAACCTTTCCTCTGACTCAAAAAAAAAAAAAAAAAAAAAGTGGTCCAGCAGTTGCGCTCCTTGGTATTTGGCCACACAAGCTGAAAACTTCTGTCTACACAGAATCTTGCACATAGAGGTTTATAGCAACTTTATTCATAATTGCCCAGACTTGGAAACAAGCAAGACATCCTTCACCCAGATGACCGGCAAAATAAACCAGGGAACATTCTCATGAAGGAGTATAAATTCAGAGCTAAACAGAGATAACCTGTGAAGCCAGGAAAAACCCAGGAGAACAGTTAAATGCCCATTACCAAGTGAATGAAGCCAGTCTGAAAGGTGGGCATTCCACACGCTTCCGGTTCTAGGATGCTCTGGACAGGGAGACAGTGAGATCAGGGGTTGCCAGGGGTTGGCAGGGAGGAGGGATCACGGGGTGGAGGGCGATCAGGGCGCTGTGGTACCAGAGTGTGGGTGCCTCTCACTGCGTCTTGTTCAAGCCCATAGAAGGACCCCAAGACCTGGGTCACAATGGTGAGTCATCCTGTGTTCACCAATTGTAATCAATGCACCGCTCAGACAGGGTGCTGATAGTGGGGGAGGCTCTGTGTGTTGGGATGGGTGGGCAGGTGTCTATGAAGACTCTGTATTTTCCACACAATTTTTCTGTTAACCCAAAACTGTTTTAAGAAATAAGTTCCTTTTATTAAAAAAAATAGAGATGTTGCTAGATTAAAGGAGGCTAAAGAGATATAAAGAGTCGTGATGGCAAAACTCAACATGTGATCCTTTTTTTTCTTTTTATTTTTCAGATCTTATTTATTTATTTGAGAGGTAGAGTTATAGACAGTGAGAGGGAGAGACAGAGAGAGAAGTCTTCCTTCTGCTGGTTCATTCCCCAGATGGCCACAACGGCTGGAGCTGTGCCGATCCAAAGCCAGGAGCCAGGAGCTTCTTCCAGGTCTCCCACGTGGGTGCAGGGGCACAAGGACTTGGGCTATCTTCCTCTGCTTTGCCAGGCCACAGCAGAGAGCTGGATCAGAAGTGGAGCAGCCGGGACTCGAACTAGCACCCATATGGGATGCTGGCACTGCAGGCAGTGGCTTTACCGGCTATGCCACAGCGCTGGCTCCACCCCATGTTTTTATTATTGACAAAACTATTGATAGAAGCCTAGGTACAATGTTTCTTTCTCCTTTTCTTTTTTTACAACTTGGAATTTTTTCATACAAAGAATCTGGGTGGCAGAGTGGAGACTGCTACTTCCAAGGGGCAGTGTGGGATCCCTCCATGTGGCTGTGCCTTAGGGCTGCCTTCTTATTGTAATGCGGTAATGAATATTGGGATTGTTGGTGACCCTCAAGGAAAAACACCACTTGACACACAAATCTGCCTTGTTCATCACAATTTTAGAAGTTCAGGTAATGACTAAGAGATTGGGCAAGCACCAGTGTCATTTTTTTAAAGATTTTTATTTATTTATTTGAGAGATAGAGTTATAGACAGGTAGAGAGAGAGATAAAAAGAAAGGTCTTCCTTCCACTGGTTCACTCCCCAAATGGCCACAACAGCTGGAGCTGCACCGATCCAAAGCAAGGAGCAAGGAGCTTCTTCCAGGTCTCCCATGTGGGTGCAGGGGTCCAAGGATTTGGGCCATCTACCACTGCTTTCCTAGGCCATAGCAGAGAGCTGGATAGGAAGAGGAGCCACTGGGACTAGAACTGGCAATCATATGGGATGTTGGCGCTGCAGGTGGAAAATTAACCCAGTGAGCCACGGCACCGGCCCCAACCAGTGTCTTCTTCTAGGCTTTTCTTTTCCTCGTGGATGCAAGGTGCTGCCATCCAACAGTGCTGTGGGAATGGAGGGACACTGCCTGGCCTTTGCTGTCCACCTGCCTTATCATCAGGGATTTTTTTTGTAACCAGAAAAGTGACTTATGATCATGTGGGAGGCTCAGAGGCCAAGACTTGGAGAAATGGGCCATTATCAGTCATCATTGCCATATTGAGATCACAGGGGTAGGGTGAGGCGATGCATCCTGGGAGGACAGACAGGAAGGAGTGTTCCTGCTTTGCATCTTCTAGGACATTTGGTAATCTGTTTATTTATTTGAAAAGCAGACAGAGATATCCACCCATCCTCTGGTTCCCTCCACAAATACCTTCAACAGCTCAGGTTAGGCCAAGCAGAAAGCAGGAGCCAGGGACTCAACCTGGGTCTCCCACATGGGTGATGGGGACCCGACTGCTTGAGCCACACCTGCTGCCTGCTCTGGTCTCCGTTAGCAGGAAGCTGGAGTCGGGAGTGGAGCTGGGACTTGTGCGCAGGCACGCCTATAGGGGATGCATGCTTTCAGAAGTCTTAATGATTCTGCCAAAGCCTGCTGCCTAGGCTGGCGATTGTGAGCCAGGGGCTGAGGTTGGCTCTGGGTCGGCTAAGGGACCTGCCCCTCTCTCTAGAGGGGACTGAGGCCGTGGGCTTGGTGCAGAAGGGAGGGCTACGGCATTGGGTGTTGAGGGTGTTGTGGCCACGTAGGCAGGCCGGGGAAGTGGTACCAATGCCTGTCTTCTGTTTGGCTTCGCTGAGCTTGGTTTTCAGCTAAGAGCAACTTGGTTTCTGGCACAAGCAGCAGATGAATGAGCACAGGGAAACAGCCCGTTTCTGGAGTGGTGGCTGGGGTACTTCTGGTCCCTGGCCACATGTAGGGGAGAAGAGCAGGCCTGGGACACGGTCATGGTGTTGGCAGCAGTGCCCAGGGGACGGGGACTCTCTCAGAAGAGAAGGGTGCTGGGCAGGACAGACGTCTGGGCCAGATGTGCAGGGAGATGGTTGACCGGTGGGCAATTCCCTGTGGACGCCCAGAGATGCCTGGGGCTGGGAAAGCTGTGAAAGACAACAGGTTCCTCCTGGCAGGGAAGGGGGCAGGTGTCACACTCAGACGCAACAAGGGGGACTTGTGATAGCTTCTCTCCTTCCTGCCACAGCTCCTCTCCTTGAGACCAAACCCTGACAGCGTAAAGGTACCACCTGTCATCCGTCTTTCTTAGCCCAAGGTGTCCTGGCCTGTCATTTATCAAAGATAATTCACTGAGGGGCTGGTGTTGTGATACAGTGGGTTAAGCTGCTGCCTACGAAGCCAGCATCCCACGTGGGCAACAGTTCGAGTCTCAGCTGTTCCACTTCTGATCCAGCTCCCTGCTAATGTAACTGGGAAAGCAGTGGAAGACGGTCCAAGTCCTTGGGCCCCTGTCACCCATGTAGGAGACCCAGATGGAGCTCCTGGCTCCCAGCTTCAGCCTGGCCTAGTCCTGTTGTGGCCATTTGGGGAATGAACCAGCAGATGGAAGATCTCTCTTTCTCTCTCTTTTTCTCTGTATTTCCTGTTTTTTTTTTTTTTAAATTTATTTGACAAAGTTAGTGAGAGATAGAGACAGAGAGAAAGGTCTTCCTTCCATTGGTTCACCCCCCAAATGGCCTCTATTGCTGGTGCTGCGCCTATTTGAAGCCAGGAGCCCGGTGCTTCTCCCTGGTCTCCCATGCGGGTACAGGGGCCAAAGCACTTGGGCCATCCTCCACTGCCTTCCCAGGGCCACAGCAGAGAGCTGGACTGGAAGAGGAGCAACCGGGACTAGAACCCGGTCCCCTTATGAGATGCCAACACCACAGGTGGAGGATTAACCGAGTGAGCCATGGCACCCGCCCCCTCTTTCCTGTTTTCTGTAACTCTGCCTTTCAAATAAATACAATCTTAATAAAATTCACCGAGTTGTTGGAGTGATACAGCTGGCCCAATAAGGTTCTGATATTGGGACTCAAGAAATACATTGCTTTTCCAGTAGAGAATACTGCTCAGCTAGCACTGCCTGGAGAGGTGTGTGTAGATCCAGAGAGGAAAACTCCAGATCTAGGGCCGAAGGTGATGACAGCTTGCAAGTAGCTCCACCTGCACCCCCCTTCCCCCAGACCAACAGAAGCACACTTGACCATCACAAAAATTCCCTAAAGAGCGCAGCATCACTGACCAATCAGAGGGAGGTCACGAGCACAGTGACCAGCCAGCAGCTTGGACAGGAGGCGATCCTGCACCTCTCAGTCCCAACGTTAATCTACAGGAGCCTTCACCCCAGCCCCTCGGGGAGCCCGGGAATTAGGCCATAGCTGCGAGCTCCTCGCACTGCACTTTGCTATAACTTCTTTCTTCCTCCAGCCCACGTCAGCGATTGGGTCTCTGCACGTTGGGCGAGGGAACCCAGGGTTGGGAGTTCCATAGCAACTCTCCCAACTTGTTGCCCACGAGGCTGAAGTGGTTCCATCTATTTCCCCTCTAAGCCTTGACTTCCTGATAGACCCAGTGAGAAGAATTCTCAGACATAGCTGGATATAGCTCTGACGAGTGAGTTTGTAACATCTGCCTCTAAAATTCTACGACCTGGTGTTGAAAATAACCAAACACTCAAACCCAACCCCTCTAAGAGTGAGAGCCAGCGTTCCCCAAGTGGATTCTCCTGAACAGAAACATGCAGGATTTCCCTCCTCCCAGTGTGACCCCCAGGAAAGGAAGTCATTGTCACGCGTCCTTTGCTTGCAGTAATTTGCATGCTAACGAGAGAGCATTCCCAGACCAGTCAGTTGGATAATGAACTTGGTCTAGCTGTGTTGTATCACAGTCACCAGCCTGGACACCTGCAGAATGTTGACGCTAACTTGGAGACTTGAGATTAATCATTAATCGGTCCCATTAATTCACTTGGCACTTTTAAGCAAAAATAAACATCCAGAAAACCATATTATGCTGAAAAAGAGCATTCTCCTTGGTGAGGGTGTTTTTCAAAATGAATACAAGAAGTAAAGTCACCTTTTAAAATCTGAATAATTTCATATTTGTGCCATTTCTTCATCTGAGAGATTAAAACCTTAAAAAAAGGGAAAAAAAACCAAGCCAGTGAAATAATGGCATGAAAATGATTTGAAAGCCAGAAGGTGTTGTGTATAACTATAATTATAATTACTACTGGTAACTGGAGTTCCCTGAAATCTCTCCCCTGGACTGGGAAGAAATGAAGCCTTGGATTGCACAGGCACGAAGTACTGAGTTGACTCTTTCTTCATGCCCATTTCCCTCCTGTTCTCCAAGAGCGATTAATAGAGCTTATAATCTGAATCAGAATTACAGCAGGAAATCTCAAATAAACACCCAGCCAAGAGGAGTTACAAGACAGAAGCTGGGCAGGGCTAACCCTGGAATCCTGGGCTAACCCTGGAATCCTGAGCAGCCTTGCACAACACAGCATTGAGCTCTGTGTGTCCCACCTGGAACACAGAGGGATGGAGATAAGCTGGCTAAGTGATCACCAGGGTCTGACAAGTTAATCACACACTCACTGCATCAGTACTGAAATGCGTCCTGGGGTTCAGACCATGAGCTGGGTTTCTTGGAAAGAAAAAGAAAGAAGGCAGGCAGAGGGCCACAGCTTAACAAAATTGTTGTAGAGGAATCTCCAAACTCCATGGAGGAGTTACATATCTATAAATGCCAAAGAGCACCCAAATATGGCTCCACTCACTCAAAATGCAGAAGCTGACCCCTGACATGCCGTGGTGGAAGGAAGTAGACATTTATCGCAAACTGCAAAGCACAGAGCCAAGAGCCAGAGAGCTCTCGCTTAATTCCTGGGCTCCCCGAGGAGTTAGGGGTGAAGGTTCTGATGGGTTGAAACTAGGGCTGAGAGGTATGTATTCAGTTCATGCCCAAGTTCCCGGTTGGTCACTGGTGCCCTTGGCCTGCCTCTGATTGGTCAACGATGCCATGCTCCTTAGAGAGTTTATGATGGCCAGGCGAGCCCCAGTTGGTTTGAGGAGGTTTAGCCTGTTAGTGGTGGCCACCTTCTGCCCCAGACCTGGACTTTCCCTGCCTGGATGTAGAATTCCACCACACAAACCCCTCCGGACAGTACTGGCAGACCGGGTTTTGTCTATTGCAGAAGCAAATGACTTCACCAGTCTGGTGATTAGAATCTCATAGGGCCAGCTGTACCATTCCCTCAATTCACTGCATTCCTTATGGTACAGGACCAGTAAGGACACCTTAGGCTAGGGAGACAGAGGGGCTGGGTGCTGCCTTCACATTTGGATTCAATCTCAAAGCAAATAAACATATAAAAAAAGTGATCAACTCCAGTGCAGTGCGATGTTCCATTGAGTCAGGGAAAAGGAAGGATTTTAACTCCACCAGAGAGGAAGTCTTGGCTGCACTGCCCCGAACAGGAGGCAGCCACGACTGAGTTACCACTGAGTGACAGGTGCACCGGCGAAGGGGTGTTGGGGCAGACGAAACAGCATGGTGCATGCAGGTGATGACAGTGAGCTGGGTTTTATTAGAGCACCGTTGTGTCGAGTGGTACGGATGGACGGGGACGTGGTATGGATGGATGGGGATGCAGACTCAGAGGCGTGAGCGACGTAGAACCTGACCCCCAGAGATGTTGCTATAGACGAGGTTGCTATGGATCTCCCCAAACAGGGTCCACCTGCCCAATGCATACAAAGCCATTCGCTGACATCTGGTGGGGGAAGAAAGGAGGTGCCCACGGCAGAGCAGAGAGCAAGGAGCCAGGCACAGCTGTGCCCCGAGCTTCCCGAGGGGTGAGGGTAAGGATCTTGTAGACTGAAGTTGGGGCTGACAAGCGGGTGTTCAGCTCCTGTCTGTGCAAGACCCTGGTTGGGCCACAGTGCTCCTGGCTCTCCTTCCATTGCTCAGGAATACCAGATCCTTTAGGGGAGTTTTGCTGACAGCACTGTAGGCTCCAGTCAGGCTGGGGTCTATCTAGGAGCGGGTGACAGTTATTTTTGGCTTGGGGTCTGGAGTTCCTGGAAATGAAAGCCCTCAAGACAAGACCAACGCCAAGATGCTATCTGGGAGGGAAAGCCAATGACCTTGTGAGTCCATGGCCAGCGACCACGTAGGGCCAGCTGCACCATTCCTTCAATCCAGTGAGCTCATTTTAGTGAGAGGCTGATCTGCAATCATGGAGGCGGGGCAAGGAAACTTTCAGCTCCTGGAGGGAGGTTGGGAGAGTGCAGAGCCCAGGACCTCACGGGCCCTAGCATCTGAAGCCAAGCTGCTGTCTCGGGGCTCGGTTTCATGAAGGGTCCTTCCAAAGACTCAGCCCTTGTGGAGTTTATAAATGCTTCTATCTGCACTGGCTAATCAGGGTCTTCATTTTCTTTGTTCATCCCCCCCCCAACACACTTCATTTTTCCCTTTGTTGCAGCAACAGCCCAGGGAAAGCCATCTCCCAGCCCCCACACCGGCATGCCCAGTCTCCGTCAGTTCCAGTCTCCCTGCTCCCCCGCCCCCCATCTCCCCTCCCAGTGATGCTCACCCGGCCATGGCTGCTCTAGAGTAGGCATCAGACCCAAACTCGGGCTCACCCCAACCTTCCTCCAAGGTGCCCTGTCTTCACTCAAAGGGAGGAAGGCGTGGAGCGCCCCCCGATGGTGAGAGCCAAAACCAGTTTGAACTCCACGGTCAGGAGCTGTGTTCTTCACTGTCGGGGGGAGGCAGCTGGCACTGAGGGTGGCTGCAAAAAGAGAGAGACAAATACACACAGCAAGTCCTGGGTTCCGCTGCCTGCCTCCAGGGTCCCCGGAGTCTGACTGTGTCCCTGCCTCTCTGGGTTTTGCCCGTCAACCCTTTCTTTGGCACACCTGGGCATTCTTAGTGTCTTAGCCAGTCAGTTCTCTACTTTGAATGGATTCGAGTTGAGAAAATTTCATGAACAAAGCCAGGGATCTTTGAGAGTGGACTCCAAGATTGTGGAGCTGACTGCTTGGTTCACTAATTTTTTTCTTCCCGTTTAATGCTCAAATATCTGAAGCTGGGAGTCTTTCTCTGGGTATAGCTTTTGATACAAAGAGTCATCATCACACGGTTTCTCAGATTGTCACTTGTCTTGTTCCTTCCTCTTGTTCCATCTCTTCTTGGCTGTTGAGCCTCACCTCACCTCTCTGATGATCCCATCAACAAATACAGTAAATCAACCAGGCGCTAGCTAGTGCTCTAAGCTTGCTTTCAAATGTTGCATCATTTAATTTTCATGAAAATACGAGCTAAGTGCGATTGTAACTGTTTCATAGACAAAGAAATGGGGGCACAGAGAGTTTGACTCCCACTCAAAGCAGGTAAGCACAGTTGCTAAGATGGAACAGGGCACCGCCTGGCTTCAAGATTGAGCCACGAGACTCTGAGAGTAGCTTAGAGTCTAAGACGTGAAGGCACCATTGCTCTGCGTGGTAGACAGGACCAAGACAATGCCACTACCGACCAAGAAAACCAGGCTCACGGGAAAGAGACAGGCAAGCTTGGCTGCCGCAGCATGCAAACGATCTCAGGCCTTAGGGTGCCAGGTGCCTTTAGCAAGAGAACGACTCGCCCCGGGGCTGGCGTTGCAGCACCGTGGGTTAAGCTGCTGCCTGCAATGCCGGCATCCCATATCAGAGCACCAGCTTGTGTCCTAGCTGCTCTGCCTCTGACTCAGCTCCCTGCTTTTGCATCTGGGAAAACCACGGTGGATGACCCAAGTGCTCGGATCCTTGCAGTCTATGTGAGAGACCCAGATGGGGTTCCAGGCTCCTGGCTTTGGCGCGGTCCAGCCCCAGCCATTGCAGCCATCTGGGGAGTGAATCAGCAGATGGAAGACCTCTTTCTATGTCTTTCTTTCTGTGTCTTCCATGTCTCTCTGTTGCTTTGGTTTCCAAATAAAATAAATCGAGAGAGAGAGAGAGAGAGAGAGAGAGAAACACAAATCCCTGCAACAGATATCCCAGGGAGGAAGGTGATGCCTGGGGCACTATGACCCCATCATCACCCCCCAAACCCACCCATTCATGGTCATGTTCCCCCGCTCAGGGCTGGGTGATTTGGGCTGTGCTTACTGGGGAGGAGTTGAGGCGAGGACAAGCAGAGCAGAGTCTCAGGTCCTCCCCTGTGGCCAAGAGTCCTTAAGATCCCTGTATCCCAGATGTGAGTGGCAGGGTATGCGTCCCAGCCAGCTTCCTGATAATGTGCACCCTGGGAGGCAGACAGTGATGACCCAAGCACTTGTGTCACTGCCACCCACATGGGAGACACAGATCGAGTTCCCAGTGCCTGGCTTTCTTCCAGCTTGGCTTGGTCCAGCCCCAGCTACTGCAGGTATCTGGGGAGTGTACCAGCAAACAGAGATCCCTGTCTGTATCTCTGCCTCTCAAATAAATCAAAAAGAAAAAAATTAGAAAGTAAACAATATATTTACATTTGCCCTTTCCTATTGACTAGTTGATCTATCAAAAACTGGAAAAGCTTTTTTTGCCAGCATTTTCTTAGATTTCTAGTAGTTTTTAATTCTATACAATATTAAAGATTTATTTGAAAGTCAGAGTTACAGAGAGAAAGAGAGGGAGAGATACAGAGAGAGACAGAGAGATCTTCCATCCTCTGATTCACTCTCCAGATGGCCACAATGGCCAGGGCCGGGCCAGGCTGCAGCCAGGAGTCAGGAGCTTCTTCTGGGTCTCCCACATGGCTCCCAACCACGAGGGCCATCTTCAGCTGCTTTCCCAGGGGCATCAGTAGGGAGCTGGATCAGAAGTGGAGCATCCAGCACACACACCAGAGCCCACACGGGATGCCAATGTCACAGGTGGCGGCTTTACCCACTGTGCCACAGGGCCAGCCCCGTTTGTATACATTTTGATGCCATGTTACTCTGCTTGGATTCTCAAGAGGTCTTGGGCAGCCCATGCTCCCTAACTGGCCCTCTGAGGCTCTAATCGCTCAACTCAAGAAGCCGTTTGCTTCTCCAGCAGAAAAGCACCTGCTGCTCAGGATTGTCCACAGGGGTTTGTGTAGGGGAATTTCAGGTCCAGGCAGGGGAAGTCCAGGTCTGGGGCAGGTGCCCACCACTGACACCCCCCCACTCTCTCCCCAGACTAACTGGAACCCACCTGGCCATTGTAAATTCCCTAAAGAGCACAGCGTCACTGACCAAGCACAGGAAGGTCACGAGCACCACTGACCAACCAGGAACCTGGACATGAGCTGCACACGCACCTCTCAGCCTGTTCCAGCCGCTAAGAACCTTCCTCCCAACTCCTCGAGAAGCCCCAGAATGAAGCCGTAACTGCCCGGCTCCTTGCTCTGCGCTTTGCAGTTTGCAATACATGTCTACTTTCTTCCCCACCCATGTCGGTGATTGGTTTTCAGCATGTCGGGGGAGTGGACCCAGGTTTGGGGGTGTTGCTAAGCAACAGGAGTGGTGATGGTGGTCCCAGGGATGGCTGGGTGGGCACTGGGCTGCTGGCTGTCCAGAGACCTTACCAGGGGCTGATCTAAGTGGGCCTGGGCTGGGGGGGGCCTGTGTTCCTTCAGTCCTGCTCATGGTGTCTCCACGGTCCTCATCCTGGTAGCCGTCCATCCAGACTTTCCTTCTTTCTTTCTTTTTTTTTTTTGACAGGCAGAGTGGACAGTGAGAGAGAGAGACAGACAGACAGAAAGATCTTCCTTCCGTTGGTTCATCCCCCAGTGGCTACTGCAGCCAGTGCATTGTGGCCAGCGCACTGTGCTGATCCGAAGGCAGGAGCCAGGTGCCTCTCCTGGTCTCCCATGGGGTGCAGGGCCCAAGGACTTGGGCCATCCTCCACTGCACTCCTGGGTCACAGCAGAGAGCTGGCCTGGAAGAGGGGCAACCGGGACAGAGTCCAGCGCCCCGACCGGGACTAGAACCCAGGGTGCCAGCGCCGCAGGTGGAGGATTAGCCTGTTGAGCCACGGCGCCGGCCAATCCAGACTTTCAATACCTTCACCTCCCCTCATCTGGGGGACTCCTGGCCTGCCACACAGAGGCACGGAGGACCAAGAGCACCATGCAGGCCCAGCTCCGAGGCCGTACCTCTCAGGCCTCAAAGAATCACCCTGAATCCTCTGAGGTCCAGAAGTCAGAAGCCTTTCTGTATGGGGCTGTTCCACCCACCTGTCTCGTGCACCTGCCCTGGGACTGCGGCTGAAGACAGAGGCAGCGCAGCGGGGCCCAGCCACTGTTTCCTTTCCCTCTTTCCTTCCCTCCTCCCTCCTTTCTTCTCCCCACTCTCCATGAAGGTCAACTGCCATGAACTTCCTTCTCTACTCTGCTCCCCACCCCCACAGGCATCCCTATGGAATTTGAAGAAACTGCCAAAAGTTTGTGGAACACGAAATGAAACAGCGTGCATTTTCCATGAAGTTTTTGAAGACTCCGTCTACTCTCAGTCTCTAAAGTGTAGGGAGTGCATCTCTCCTCCCTCTTCAGCTTCACTGGAACTCGGCAGTCGGTAACATCATCGCCATTTTCAGATGGGGAGAGGGAGACAGAGGTTTAGGCAAGTCCCAGGGGGACAGAGGAAGTCAGCAACAGAGAAAAACCCCTGGCCCACGCCTTCTGTTCCCACGGCCAGGGCTTGCACCTTCTGGCATAAACTCAGGTCTCATCCGCCTCCCATCTTCTGCAGGGCTCTGATTCTGTTTTTATTTATTTGACAGGTAGAGTTACAGACAGTGACAAAGACAGAGAGAAAGGTATTCCTTCCACTGGTTCACGCCCCAAATGGCTTATCCGAAGCCAGGAGCCAGGTGCTTCCTCCTGGTCTCCCATGCAGGTGCAGGGCCCAAGTGCCTGGGCCATCCTCCACTGCCTTCCTGGGCCATAGGAGAGAGCTGGACTGGAAGAGGAGCAGCCAGGACTAGAACCAGTGCCCATATGGGATGCTGGCGCCACAGGCGGAGGATTAACCTACTGCGCCACGGTGCTGGCCCATAGGGCTCTGATTCTTAGTGCAAAGGTGAGACAAGGCTGGGGTGGTTGAGGGCTGTAGGAATGTGCATAATCAACGCCTCTGTCTTTCACTCCAACAAAGCAAGACATCAGTAGTAGAGGCGAGAGGAGAGGAGAGAGGAGGCACAGGCGAGCGAGAGCCTATGTCTGTTTATAAGTGACAATGTGACAGCCCATGATGCCCTCATGCCCACTTCTTCCACTTCCAAGGAAGGCCAGGCCTTCATTCCCCATCTCTTGCAACCTTAAAGTGAAGTTAAAAGGCCATAAATAGCCTCTCCCCATAGTTTCATATTTCCTTTAAAGATTTATTTATTTGCAAGGCAGAGTGACAGACAGGATGGGTGTGGTGTGTGTGTGTGTGTGTGTGTGTGTGTGAGAGAGAGAGAGAGAGAGAGAGACTCTCTTCCGTTTATTGGTCACTTCCTAAATGGCTGCAATGATTAAGACTGGGCCAGGCTGAAACCAGAAGCCAGGAACTCCGTCCTGGTGTTCTATGTGGGTGGCAGGGCGCCATCATTTGGGGTCTCCCAGGCACATTAGCAGGGAGCTGAGTCAGAAGCAGCCCAGCTGGGCCTTGACTCAGCGCTCAGATAGGGGACGCTGGCTTTGCAAGTGACAGCGTAGCCCACTGCAGCACAAAGCGGCCTGATCATTTCATATTAAACAACAGAAGTCCTGGGTCTCTTGTGTCGGTATTTATCAGTGCTGGGGCTGGATTTCCCGGAGCACTGTGCCAGAATCCTGTGCCAGGAGCCCAGGGGGGCTGTGTTAATTTTTAAAACAATGCAAATCTCAAATTCACGTTCAACAGCCTGCTTTGCCATGTGAGGGAGCGCTAGGTTGTTTAAAGGTTGAGTGGAATTCCTAAGCCTGTTAACTGGTCACAGTCTGCTGATTCTCACAAGTGGTGGGAAAGCAGAGCACTGTGTAAACCAACAATGAGTAACCACTCCATTCCAGGCTGTTTACTTAAGACGGGGGCTTTTACCTGCAATCAATTGGGGTTCCTGGCCGTTTCTCCTGTTGAATACCCAAGACGAGAGAGAGAGAGAGAGAGAGAGAGAGAGAGAGAGAGAGAGAGAGGCTGAGGGAGGGCCCACCTCGCCCCTGCCTTCACCCCTTCTCTATGTCCCTGCACCCCAGCCACCAAATCTCAGCACTGTGGGTGACCCGGTGCCCTGTCTCATTTGGCTTGGAGCTGCGTGACCTTGACAAACTCACCTCTCGTCACCAAGCTTCAGTTTCCCCATAGCAACCTCTGGGGTGATGGGCCAGGGTCCTCTCTACCTGTGAGGTGCAGTGATGGGGGAGAGGGTGAAACGCCTGCTTGGTCATCACAGAAACATATTCATTACTTACCGAAAACCACAGTATGATGGACTGGATATGGAAAGCATTGCAAGGTCTTGGACTTGTCCAAATGCTGCCTGTCTCATTATTATTGCTACTACTATTATTATTACTGCTATTTGATGATTAGAGAGACAGAGAGACAGAGAGACATAGCTTCCATCCACTGACTCACTCCCCAAATGGCCACATCAGCTGTGGTTAAACCAGGCCAGTACCAGGCGCCTGAACTGCATCCAGGTCTCCCATATGGGTAGCAGGGACACAGGTCTTTGGACCATCTTCCACAGCCCTCCCAGGTACATTAGTAGGGAGCTGGATCAGCAGTGGAGCAGCTGGCACTCCAACCATCACAAGCAGTGGCTTAACCCACTGCCCCACAATGCCAGACCCTGCAGCCTGTCTTTGCTTGCAACACACAAGTGTCAGAGGGTGGCTTATTCAAGATTCAGTACTAAAGGCTTTGGCAGAGTATGCTTTAGACAAATGGGCAGAAGATCACAGCACAGTGCGAAACTAAAACCTTGCCAACAGATACATGTGGCTAAATACGTGTATATTTAAGTCAAGTTCACTACAATTTTTTTAGAGAGAATATCAGAACTAAATGTGGAGGCAACATGAGCCCCGTGTTGTGGCTGGTGGTTGCTAAATCAGTAGCTTAAATCCCTAAGAGGGGGGATTTGCTTACTTCTAAGAGGCGTGGAGAGCAAGGGCATGTGGCAGTAAGAACAGGGGTAGAGGGCCACCAAGGACACACCTGCCTGGGGGCAGGGCCAACAGGTGCCTCTGGGGAGCAGAAGCTCCTGGGTGCAGGCTGAGGGAGGGGAGCCTCCCCTTGCACTCACCTTGGGAAGCCATCAGTCAAAAGTGCACAGTTTACTAAGTGCATGTGGGTATGTGGGTGTGTGAAGCTCATTCGGCTTTATGTTGGCGGAAATCAGGGATACTTATTAATTTGAGAGACAGAGGGAGAGACAGAAACAGAGATCTTCCATCTGCTGGGTCACTCCCCAGATGGCCCCAAAGGCCAGGGCTGGGCCAGGTGGAAGCCAGGAGCCCGGAGCTCCAAATCAAGAAGTTGAAGCCGAAGTGGTCACTATGATATGGGCATTGCAGGCGGAGGCTTAGCCAGATGTGCACAGCACCGGCCAAACCTGTTTTTGCAAAAGTATCTACCCCAAGATTATTCTACCCCTTCTGTTTTCGCCTGGGAAGAGCCCAATCTTCCATCCACCCTCTAAGGGGGCACCTGCAATGGTGATGTTTTCCTGAGAGCCATAGTGGGGATCCTAATATCTGATAGAAAGGCACCATCCCCCCAATTTTCTGCACTCTGACTTCACCAGGATATTAAGGTAAAATCATAAAAAAAAAAAAGTCTTTTAGGGCCAGGCATTTGGTGCAGGAGTTAGACTGTACTTGGTACCTCCACAACCCTGGGTTTCTGTCCCGGCCCACTCCCAGCTCTGGCGGCTTCCTGCTAACCCACACCCTGGGAGGCGGCAGGTGATGGCTCAGTGTCTGGGTCCGGGCCATCCACAGTAGAAGACCTGGATGGAGTTACTGGGCGTTTGAGGAGGGAACCAGAGGATGCGAGGTTCCTCTCTGTCTCTTTGCCGCTTTAAGAGAAAGACACACATTGAAGAAAAAAAAAGCATCTTTTAAAAGGCCTCATTTTGGCAGTGTAAATAAAGTCATGCAAGGGCTGCAGGTGGTGACCAGCGACAGCCGCCCCGGCCAGAGCCCAGCGGTCCCGGCTGCCTGTGCCGCGCCGTGCTGGCCTCGGGAGCCTAGGGCGCCGGGCAGCGGGAGGCGCGCGGGCTTGGCATGCCAAGTGGGCAGCACTGGGGCGCCTTTGTTCCGCGCGCGCCTCCCAGGAACCGCTTTCCCCCTGCATCTTAATGGGCCTCTCCCCCTCCGTGCGACCCCGGCTGGGGTGCGTGTGCATGTGTGTGTGTGTGTGTGTGGGGGTGCCCCCGGGGCCACCGCGCGCGGGAACCGCTGCGCTTGAGGACCCCGGCCCCGGGCGGGACAAGCACCTGCGCGCCCCCACCCCGCCTCCCCCCGCCTCCCGGACCCTCCCCGGCCTGGGGGGTCCCGCCGCGCGCAGCCCCAAGTCTCGCGGTGCTACGTCTCGGCCCGGGGAGCGGCGGGCCCGGCGCCCCCGCCGCGCCACAAAGGCTGGACCGGGAGGCGGAGGCCGGGGAGGGGCGGAGGAGCGCAGTGGGCGGGGGTGGCGAGCGGCCGCGGCGGCGGGGAGCCGAGGCAGCGCCGCCCGCCCGCGCCGTCCTTTGTGTGGCGGCCGCGGCGCCCGGGCCTACGCCGGGTCCCCGGCCGCGCGCTCTCCGGCCCGCCGCGCGCGCCGCTCCGGCCCGAGCAAGATGGCAACCCCGGCGGCCGTGAACCCTCCGGGTGAGTAGCGGCCGCGGCCCGCAGGCCCTGGCCCCGGGGGCGCGGAGGGCGGAGAGCGGCTGTCACCCGGCGCGCGGCCGCCTCAGCATCAGCACCAGCCGGCGGCCGCCTCTCCATCCCCGGGCGCCGGCCGGGACGCGCGCGCTGGCCTCGCCTCCTCGGGAGCCCCTGTCGTGCCGAGCGGCGGCGCCCTGGCGTCCCCCGACCCACGCGCGCACTGTCTCCTCCCGGCTCAGGGTCCCGCGTCGACCCGGGGAAAAGTTTGGAGCTGGGATTCCACAGGGTCGCCTTGCCCGGACTCGCCCCCTTCCCTCCGCCCCAGGAGCGCTTCGCTCACAGCCCGGCGCGCTCGGCCCTGCCCGGGTCGCAGCCGCGGGGTGGTCGTGTGCCAGCTCCGCGCCTTGCGCCAAAACGGAAAGCCGGTCGTGAGCAAGTGGGAATGCCCACCTGGTGTGGAATTGCAGCAGAGCGATTGTGTTTTCGTTGGGAAAGTTCCCTACCTGCGGAGCGGGACTGAGGGCGGGGTGTGGGAGAAGGGGGAAAGTCAGGTGCCCGCTGCGGCCGCGGCAGGTAGCAGGTGCCCAGGGGCGCCCTGGGAGGATGCAGGCAGAGCCGCAGCGGCCGGCTGTGGAACTTCGGGAAGTGATGAGAGGTCCTGTGTTGGGGGTGAGAGGGAGACCTAGGAAAGAGGGGGGAGCTGGGGGGTGCAGGGATCCCGCCCGCCGCTGTAGTCTCGGGAGCACTTGGGTTAGGCTTGAACCTCCAGAGCCAGGAGCGGAGGGAGCTGCAGGTGTAGGTCTTGTAGGTGGGCTTGGGGGTGCGGGGGAAGCGGGAGGGTGCCCCTTCCAGTCCTTAAAGAGTTGGGACTTTCTCCCTCCTCTCTGCCAGAGCGTTCAAAGGCGGAGAGCAAGGGAGCTGCACCATCACTGATTTTTTTTCTGGAAGATGGGCTGCTCAGCCCCTTCTAGGGGATGGGGGCGGGGGCGACGGGGGACACTGGGGCAGGGAGGTGGCTGGGACAGAATCAGCAAAGGCTCCACTGGGTAGGCTGAGCAGTGCAGACTTGGTGCGGATTGGGTTTGGGCACAGAGAGGAGGTGCCGGCTAGGGCAGCATGGTTCCCTTCCGGGGAGTGAGGATTCCTAGCAGAGACGGTGAGTCTTGAAAGAACAGATCCAGATAAGGAATCTGGTCCAGACGCTATCCAGACGCGACCGGCTTGAAAACATGGGTGTACCTGTTTGCTGGTGTTGGCAGTATCAGCCCATGCAGCTACTCAGACATCAATAGAAAACTGATAAATTTCAGTGTTCTCAAACTAGAAAAGACAAAGGAAGCTCTCCGGATGCCGTGGCGGTTCCTGTTGAGGAGAGGAATGGAATCATCGGTGGCTTGCACAACGTACACACCACGGCCGCTCTGGCTCGTACTGGTCATTCTGTTGGTCCATTCATGGAGTAAAGATGGGCCAGCTGCTGGCCTGGTGGGGTCGACCCCACAGGACCTTGTGCCTTGGACTTCGGGGAACATGCACAGAGCAGGTGCAGGTGTTATGTTGTCAGTACCTGGCCAGCTTGGCAGAAAGGGGCGTCCAGGGTGTTTCTGTGTTGACAGAGCTGAGAGAGAGAGAGAGAGAGAGAGAGAGAGAGAGAGAGAGAGAGACATCCTGTCCTCTGGTCCTCTGCGCAGATGCAGATCTGTATAGGACCTGTTGTTCTTGCCACACGGCAAAGGGCTGAGTCTTGAGCGATATGGCTAAGAATTTGAGCCCAAGAGGAAGGGAGAGATTTCAGATTCAGTGAACAGAGGTATTCCTACCTGAGCTGCTTTCTTTGAACTGCTCCTCCTCTTCCTCCCTCCCCCTCCCTCCCTGGATGTTGTTGCTTTCAAAGAAGAAGGGCTTGGTAAACACAGCCACACCACATGGATACAGAGGTTCCAGGACTTGTCTCTGCTGCTGGTCCGTGCTCAGGGTACAAAGGCTGCAGGCAGACACCTCCCACCCCCACCCGCTGGTTCCCGTTTCCCCAATGACCACTGCACGCCAGCAGGGGCCAGGTGCAGTTACACCACGGTACAGGGGACAGGGCGGGTACCCTGAGCCTGAAGCCCAGGGGCTGACAGGCGGAACTGGGCTCTTCACACGCATCAGTGGGTCCGAGCCGGCTTCCGACCTGTCGTCTGCTCCTCCTCCATCCCCTGCTTGGACTGCAGATTAGGATCCGACCAGTTCTGGGGGGAGAGGTCCCTGGAGAAAGATGCACGTGGCTCCTTTTCGGTCCTGCAACTGCAACCCTGAGTTCAGTGCCCGACAGCCGCGATGCTGGCATCTCGCTACTGGGGCTCATTCCTGGTCCTCGGCTGGGGATAGCGCGCTATGGGCTGATTGTCTCTATTCTATCTGGGCAGCGAGAATGGAGTCACAGAGTCATCTCTCCTTCTTGGGTGTATTAGTGGCTTTTCTACCTTTTTGGGTAATATTTTAGGCACTTCTGGTTTATTTGAAGTTGTGAACTTTTGAGTCAGCCAGTGCCTGACAAGAATTCTGCTGCTAAAATGGCTCAGTTTAGAAGGATTCCCCAGTGCCGCTGTTCCGTCTCTGTCTTGGGACTTGGGCAAGAGGGACCCAGTCCCCATTCAGAAGAGTAGTCCGGAATTGCGCGTTATGTGGACTTTCTGTGACGTGAGTATTGCAGGCATCAATAGGGTTTGCCTATGTTAAAGGTTTTCAAGGGTATGTTTTAAGAGATTGAGAATTCTCCTTTCCTCCTCCTGGACCCAATTAGTTTATTGTGGCCCTTCCAGGTTTTTGGCCTTTGACATTTTCATTTGGAATTGATTTTACCGTGCGGGAAGATTGGCTGGGGGGGGGGGGTGTTGTGGTAGAGGGAGAGAAGTTTGGGTCAGGTCAGCAGGAAGACTGCATGCCCTTGATGTGCCCAGCACTGAGAGGGGCTTGGGGAGACAGAAGAGGAGGACCGCTCCTTGTCCTCTTGTCCTCTGGGAGGGCATAAGTGAACTGCTACTGTATTCACGCTGGGAGGCAGTGACTGTCCACCAGGTGTGTATGTCACGGTGGGGACCCAGAGGGAGTCTGCTGGGGGAGAGCTTCTGACACTGGGCCTAGAGAGAATTTAGCAAGAGGCATTTTGAGCTGGTGATTGGGAGTGGGGTGGGTGGGTTTCTGGAAGTAGGGGCTATTGCTGAGTGGTGGTCTCCCCAGCACTCTTGGGAAACCACCTGGGCATCCAAGAATGTGGGGTAGATTTTGAGCTTTGGAGAGTTGCATGCTGGCCTTATAACCCGTGCACCCTCCCATAGTGCTAGAAAAACTGACTTAGCCGAAGGCTCAGCTGACAAGGCTCAGCTCAATTTTCCACGTACCATCTTTCCCCGAGTCCATGAGCCCACCCGTTGCACGTGCAGCATTACTTAAGTACTTCTACAAAGAAAATTGCTGCCAGTTTAACTCCATCATTTAGAAAACACCTCTCAATATTGTGATTTTTAAAAAAGATGTCTTTCTTTATTTGAAAGTCAGAGTTACAAACAGAGAGAAGGAGAGGCAGAGAAAAAGAGAGAGAGGTCTTCCATCTGCTGGTTCACTCCCAGTTGGCCACAATGGCTGGAGCTGTGCTGATCTGAAGCCAGGAGCCAGGAGCTTCTTCCAGGTCTCCCACGTGGGTGCAGGGGCCCAAGCACTTGGGCCATCCTCTACTGTTTTCCCAGTCCATAGCAGAGAGCTGGATTGGAAGTGGAGCAGCCGGGATTGGAACAGGCACCCATATGGGATGCTGGCACTGCAGGCGGTGGCTTTACCCGCTATGTCGCAGCGCTGAACCCTCAATATTGTAATGTTAAAAGCACATGTCTTAGCATCAGTAGAATACTGTGTTTTAAGAGAGTGCCAGCTATGCTGCCCGGCCACCTGCATCTAAAACACGTGGCCTCCTTGTCCATGTACGGTCCATAAAGTTTGCCCTTTAGGCACGTGTTCAGGGGCCCAAAGATTAACTGATGGCTTTGGGCTTCCCTCAGGGGCAAGAAACCACTAAAAGAAGAGGCACTGTTTCCTGAGGTTAAGTCGTTCCTTCAGGGGGTGTGTGCATTTATTTTTTAGAAAGGCTGCATCATCTAGAGCGGTTTGAGGCTCCCAGCTACCCTGAGAGGAAGATGCGATTTTCCCGTACATCCCCGTCCCCCACGCATGCACGACCTCCCCTGCTGTCACCCCCCAGGTAGCATGTTTGTTACAGTCAATGACATTACCATTGACACAGCCTTGTCCCACAAAGTGTGTAACTTGGGGTACCTCCCTTGTGAATAGAAAAATGCATGATGGCGGGTGTTTGTGTCATGTGTGATGGCAGGTGCCCACCTGTTAGTGTCATGTGTGATGGTGGGTGCCCTCCTGTTAGTGTCATGTGTGATGGCGGGTGCCCATCTCTGAGTGTCATGTGTAATGGTGATACCCACCTGTTAGTGTCATGCATGATGGCGGGTGCCCACCTGTTAATGTCATGCGTGATGCTGGGTGCCCACCTGTTAGTGTCATGTGTGATGCCAGGTGCCCACCTCTGAGTGTCATGTGTGATGTCAGGTGCCCACCTGTTAGCATCACATGTGATGGTGGATGCCTCCCCGTTAGTGTCACGTGTGATGCCGGGTGCCCACTTGTTAGTGTCATGTGTGATGGTGGTACCCACCTGTTAGTGTCATGTGTGATGGGGGTGCCCCCCATTAGTGTCATGTGTGATGGTGGTACCCACCTGTTAGTGTCATGTGTGATGGGGGTGCCCCCCATTAGTGTCATGTGTGATGCCGGGTGCCCACCTGTTAGTGTCACATGGGTAGTTGCGCCAGCCTGAAAGCCCCCGGTGCTCTGTCTGGTCACCTGGTCATCCTGCCTCTGCCCTGGCCCTTGGCATGCACTTTGTGTTTGCTTACTTTTATGTCTGTTGTCTTCATAGTATGGCCTTTTGGAGAACGTCATAGAGTCTGAACCTGCTCTGGGGTTTGGGTGTGGTTTGAGCGTGTTGTGTGTTGGAGGCTTGTGATGTGGTAACGCTGGGAGGTGGTGGGGTCAGGGAGAGACCGTCTCCGGTGAGCCTGGCACCCCCCGGATTCCTCCTGCTGCCCTCCTCATGTGACCGGTCTGCCCCCTTGCTGTGTGTCCCCGCCGCTGTGACGTCACGTTCCATGCGGTCCTCCCCTGTGCCAGCCAGCGCTGTGCTCTTCCCTGCGAGAGCTCTGAACTCCGCAGACCCTTGCTCCCGAGCACCGGCCTCAGGCGCTTGTTACAGCAGCAGAACGTGGATTCACACAGGACCGTGCAGGACGCGGCCTTTGCACCTGGGCTTCTCCCACTTGCACAGCTGGATAGGGCGTTCCTCTCCGTGCTGCGTAAAATTCCACTGTCCGCGTGGATCACCGCTCATCTCTCCAGTCACCTCCTAGTGGACGTCTGGGTTGCTTGTGCATTTGAGCACTTAGGAATGAAGCTGCCGTCGGCTAGTGTGCCGGGAGCCGTGGCGTCAGCGTGGTGAGCGTGGGAAGTAGCTTCTGCTGTCTTGCTGCATATGGCCTGGGGGAGGGGGCAGGCAGACGTACAGGAAGCACCCACAGATGCTGGGGATGCACTGTGTGGATGCTGTACAGAAACGAGCCCATGAGATTAAAGATTTGTTCATTTTACTTGAAAGTCAAAGTTACTTAGAGAGAGAGAGAGAGGTCTTCCATCCACTGGTTCACTCCCCAGATGGCCGCAATGGCCAAAGCTTGTTCCAATCTGAAGCCAGGAGCCAGGAGCTTCTTCCAGATCTCCCATGTGGGTGCAGGGGCCCAGGGACTTGGGCCATCTTCTACTGCTTTCCCAGGCCATAGCAGAGAGCTGGATCAGAAACGGAGCAGCTGGGATTCAAACAGGTACCCATATGGGATGATGCCAGCACCACAGATGGCGGCTTTACCCGCTATGCCACAGCGCCGGCCCCTCCCCTGAGATTAAAAACTGAATAGCCTGATGTAGATGGGAGGACTGGCAAAGGTCACAGAGGTCAGGACAGACCTCCGAGACCCTCAAATCACGCTCCGAGCAATGGAGGGAAATATGTGGGAAAGAGTCTTCAGACATAGGAAGGAGACACTGCAAAGGCCCTGGGGTTGGGAGAAGCCAGGCAGGTTCCAGGAACCAGGGAAGGGCCACATGGCCGGAGACTAGTGAGCGAGGGGGCACTGAGAAGCTGGAGGGGAAGGGAGAAGCCGAGGGTCTCGCGAGGGGAGCAGATTAGGGGCAGGCAAGGGAAGCGGCCAGACTGCGGCTGGATGGTGCTGACGAGGGCCAGGGGTGTCCACGGAGTGGCAGAGGGCACGGACGCCGTCCATCCTGCCGTGGAGCAGGGCCTGGCTGCTTGGGGAGGAGGCATCATGACCGCTTATGGTGTGTGAGGAAGAGGCATGGAGGATGACTCCTGGCCTTTCCACCCTCACACCTGGGGGTGGTTACGGGGGAGGGAAGACAGCCAGGTGCAGGCGGCGCAAGCCAGCATCCGATGTCGGAGTTGCGGTGGGAGGGGTGCGGGAGGAGCTGCCAGGGAGTCGGTGGATGCGTGGCCCCGAGGCCTGGGAAGGAGTGAAGAGAGGTGTTCACGGCCTCTCTCCAGCTCCTCTGAGTGCCTTCTGCGGGGGAATCTGGCTCACAGAGTGTAGAACCCTTGGGCTGAATACCCTAGCTCCAGGTCAGCGCCTGTCCGTCTTGATGGAAGCTCACGCAGGGGCACAGTGTATGGAGCTGATCCTTGTGTGTCTTCCAGAACCATTACTTCACTTGCTTGTGTATAAATGTCTGCCCTTGCTATCCGAGGACGCTCAAGGCCTCCTAGAAGACAGTGCAGGACAGTGGGCCTCTCGGAGTCAACCAGCCAAGGATTGGACATATTTGAAAAATAATTACACCTGTGTGGAGCAGGTGCAGGATGGTCTCTCCATATCATTATTCCCTAACAATACAGCATACCATCTAGAATTTTTAGAAAAGATATATTTATTATTTTAAAGGCAGAGTGGCAGAGAGAGAGAGAGAGAGAGAGAGAGAGAGAGAATCTTCCACCTGCTGGTTCACTCACCAAATACCTACAACAGTGAGGTCTAGACCAGGTCGGAGGCAGGAACTGAACTGAGAGCTCCCTTCAGGTCTCCCACGTGGGTGCAGGGGCCCAAGGACTTGGGCCATCTTCCACTGCTTTCCCAGGCCATAGCAGAGAGCTGGATCGGAAGTGGAGCAGCTGGGACTTGAACCAGTGCCCATATGGGATGCTGGCACTGCAGGTGGCAGCTTTACCTGCTACGCCACAGTGCCAGCCCCATGCAAAACTTTTTATTCAGTGAGTAAAGACTGTTTTCCACTGAGGGCTTCCGCTTGTGTCGTGTCCCTGTGCTTGGCACAAGGGGCTGCTCAGCTGCCTCCTTCCCACTCCTCCTGGCTCGCCCTCCCCCTGCCCAGCTGCCTTCTGCTCTCAGGGTGTGCTCTTCCTCCAGCGGGGAGCCCTGCCCTGAGAAGGGCCTGGAATGCACTGGCCAGGGCCCCGTCGGGCTATGCTGACTTGTGGAGCACCCCTGGAATGCAGTGGTTGGTTGTCCCATTGTCCCCTTGGCACCTCTGTCTCCTGCCTGCCTGGAAGCCCCACAGCACACATTCGGTGGTGTCTCCTGTCAGTGAGTGGATTCCTGGGGTGACTTCACAAAGTTCCTGGAAAGCACAATTAAGAGACGAGCGTATTTTTGCTGCAGACGTTTCAGAATCCATGCACGATTTTTTCATAATACCCATTTACATGGAGTTTCTGAGGTTCCCTCATATAATTGGATTTTGCACCAAAATGAACGTGTTATTGAATTCCAGGTTCCGTGCCCTTTCTGAGATGGCCCAAGGGGGCTGCCTTCTGTCTTTGCCCGTGGCTGCTCTTCAGTGTCTGCCGTGAAGAGAGGAATGCACCCTCCCTGAGTCTGGGAGCCTCTATCAGAACAAGTTGGAGCTGTCCAATTTAGATTCAGAGTTTTACTTGTGGGAACTTTAATTTTTTAAAAGATTTATTTTATTTATTTGAGAGGCAGAGATGGAGAGATGGAGAGACAGTTAGAGAGAGAAAGAGATATTTCATCTGCTGGTTCACTCCCCAAGTGGCCACAATGGGCCGGCTGAAACCAGTAGCCTGGAACTCCATCTGGGTCTCCCACATGGTTGACAGGGGTCCAAGCACTTGGGCCATCCTCTGCTGCTCTCCTAGGTGCATTAGCAGGGAGCTGGATTGGAAGTGAAACAGCCGAGACTTGAACCAGCACTCCTATGGGATACCTGCATCGCAATGGAGGCTTAACCCACTGTGCCA
This sequence comes from Sylvilagus bachmani, assembly GCA_015711505.1. NCBI lineage: Eukaryota > Metazoa > Chordata > Mammalia > Lagomorpha > Leporidae > Sylvilagus > Sylvilagus bachmani. The sequence continues at coordinate 91,641,435 of CM027402.1, forward strand.
CAGCACTGTACCCTGTGGGAGCTTATTTGGGCTTGAAAATCCCACCAGGATCATCCCCACTCAAACCAGTTCCTCTGTTCTTTAGAAGGCAAAGGAGTGTTCGAACTGCAAACCCCAGGTTCCTCCTCAGAAGGAGGAGGGGTCAGAGTTGGTCGCTTGTAGCCCGGCTGGCAGTTCTGGAATGTTCCGTGTTGAAGTCCCACCAGGAAGGGTCCTCTGCTGACTGTCTTCTGCTGCATGGGTGAAATGGTGGAGGTGGCTTGCTTGACTCTCAGCAGTCACGCGTGACGCCGACTCCAGGTGGGGTTTGCAATGCAGCTACTTTGCTTTAGGGGCTGCTGGCAGGCTCCGGAAGACGGTGACGGGTCAGGGCTGCGTTGCTGTGCCCTCCGATGGCCTCCTGCAGGCTCCGGGGCTGGGAGCCGGAGCCCTCTGCAGAGGCAAAGACTGTGCTGCTGCCAGTGGCTGGAGCAGGTGGACCGCTGTCAGCAAATCCACAAAGCAGCCGGAATGTTCACAAGAGGTTTCTTCTGCTCCTGTGCTCTGTGCAGGGGCATGGGCACCCGGCTGCTCCGCCACAGCCACTTCCTACCCGAGTGCAAGGACGATCCGTGTTGACTGTAAAAGACGTGGGAAACACGTGAAAACATAAGATAACTCCACCACCTACAATGAACACTTTTCACATATGTCCTCACAGACGTCTAAATACTGTACACACACACACACTCACACACACAAACACAAATACACACAAACACACACACAGGACACGCAGAAACACACAAACACACACACATACAAACACATAAACACACTCACACAGACACACAAATACACAAACACACATACAAACATGCACACAGACACACACACACACTCACACACAAATACACACACATACACACAAAGACACACACTCACACAAACACATAAATACACACTCATACATATAAACATATACACTCACACACAAATACACACATGCACAACACAAACACACACAAACACACACACATGCAAACACACATACACACTCATACAGACACTCACACAAACACACAAATATACACACATACAAACACACACAGAGACACACACAAACACAAACATACAGACATACACACAAACACACACATGCAAACACTCACACATACAAACACACACAATCACACACAAAAATATACACACATACACACATATAAACACACACAAAAATACACACACTCACAAACACATAAACACACACAGACACATAAACACACACATACAAACCCACACACAAGCACACACACGTACTTCAGAAAGTTCTGGGAAATAGATCGAAAGGGAAATGATCAGCGCAGAAGTTCTGAAGCCCACGCCTGTTGGTGCCGTCACAGAGTGGCGCTGGCAGTCTGGCATGGGAGGGCTGGCTTCTGACGCGGGCACCTCTGCTTTCTGCTGCGACTCCAGTGAGGAGCTGCAGGGGCCCCGGGCACCTCTCTGTTCAGGCTCAGGTGGCAAAAGGAGAGGCTGGGAGCGAGGAGGCGGGGTGCCGTGTCCGGGATTGGGGGTGGGGGACACCAGGGAAGCTGGCCTGGGCCGAAACCAAGCTCTTTGGATAGATCCAGTGCCTTGCAAGTGATGGCTTAGCCGAGAGCCGTGCTGTGGCTGACAGGGAGGGGGGACCAAAGGAGAGGGCGTCAGCTTCCCTGCAGACTCTCCCTGGGGCCCTGCAGTGACGCACCGTGGCCACCCCGGAGCCTCTCGTGCTGGTATGGACGGCAGCTTCCTGCCTTCTTTTGCCTGGATCCAATTGCCATGGCAGCAGCCCAGAAAAAAGCCACTGCAATTGTTAAATGGCTCCAGGGAGGCCAGGCCAGGTGCACAGGTGCACTTTCCAGCCGTCAGAGATGAGCCGAGTCCCTGACGCGGGCAGCAGGAGGCCTGGGGTTACTGTGTGCCCAGGTCTTCATGTTCAGAGCTGTACAAAGTGCTCTTCTCTTTCTTACCTTGACCATGGCCTCCGAGTGCTGAAGTGGGGCGTCCAAGGACCTGGGGTCAGGAGCTTCTCAGGTGTTCTTGGTTGTCACAGCTCCACGGGGTGGGGTACTCCTGGCATCCGTGGGCGCTGCCGCTGTGCCTCCTGCAGCCCCCACAGCAGAGAATTTACCCTCCCCCCAAGGTCACAGGTGCCGTCCATGGGGACAAAGGTGTCCGTAGGCCTGTGGACAGTGGCGACTGCAAAAGAAACCCAGGAGTTCCACAGGGGCTGGCTCCCACGAATCGTGTTCAGAAAGCATGGTGGCTTTTTCTTAAAAGACATTATTGGCCGGTGCCGCAGCTCACTAGGCTAATCCTCTGCCTGCGGTGCTGGCACACTGGGTTCTAGTCCTGGTTGGGGCGCCAGATTCTGTCCCGGTTGCCCCTCTTCCAGGCCAACTCTCTGCTGTGGCCTGGAAGGCAGTGGAGGATGGCCCAAGTGCTTGGGCCCTGCACCCCATGGGAGACCAGGAGAAGCACCTGGCTCCTGGCTTTGGATCAGTGCAGTGCACCGGCCACAGCACGCCAGCAGCGGCAGCCATTGGAGGGTGAACCAATGGCAAAAAGGAAGACCTTTCTCTCTGTCTCTCTCTCTCTCACTGTCCACTCTGTCAAAAAAAAAAAAAGAAAGAAAGAAAGAAATTATTTTTGTTTTTATGTGAAAGACAGAAACAGGTGAAGAGAGAGCTCCCATTGCTTGGTTCACTCTCCAAATGACTGCAACAGTTGGGGCTGGACCAGGCTGAAGCCAAGGAGCCAGGAACTCCATCTGGGTCTCCCACGTGGGCGTTGGGGGCCCAAGTTCTTGGGCCACCACCTGCTGCCTCCCAGGGCACCCTTCAGCAGGAAGCTGAGATGGGCAGCAGAGCTGAGACTTGGACCGGGCACTCTGAGACAGGACATGGGTGTCCCAAGCGGCGACTTCCCAGCTATACCAAAAGGCCCATCCCAGCAGGACAGCTGTGAGAGCCAGAGAGTGCTCTGGGGGCCGTGATGAAATCCCGGAGGGAGGTCAGTGTATGTGTGAGGCAGCCAGACTGCAAGAAGCTCATTTTTCTTATTTTTAGAACAGCACTGATGTTTCTATCACATCAGCAGTTTGAGCGAGGCGCGCTCTGGAATTGCTTGCTGTAATTTGCTCTGCTAAATGGATTCCAAGTCCCCCCCAAGGATGAAGTGGGAGAATGTTCCCCGGGATCACAGCTGTGCTCCTTGTACCCTGAAAGTGTCTCACACCTGAAAACTCCCAATTCTGTTCCTCCAGGCTCCCCGAACACCGTGGCTGTTCCCTGTACAAAGGGTCCATGCAGCTGAGTGGCGCAGGTTGGCTGCCTGTGTGTTCAGCCCGGCTCCGAAGCTGGTGGCCTTGGGACCATTTTATGCAAATGTATGCAAATACATCACTGCCCATTGGTGAGTGCAGGGGAAGGTGGACTCTGCAGACAAAGAAGCCCTGGCTCAGGGTGCAGAATGCATTTCAGGACCCCAGGGTGTGCCTTTTCCTAGTCAGCACCACAGACCCTGGGTCTCTGCTTGCTGGGTGGGCGGGGTCCCCTGCATTCTGCAAAGCCCCCCTCTCCTGCCCTTCCCCCTCCCCCTAGGTCCCCAGTGGCAGTGAATGGCACCGAGCTGCATGCATTGGCCAAGCCAGACATTCATTACTTTAATTGCTTATCCACCTAATTAAACAAATATTAATTGAATGCCAACTGCGCGCCTGCAGTGGCGTGCAGGCCCTGTGCTTTCAGGAGTTTTGCCGTGTGGTGGGAGAGGCAGCCATTCATCAAATAAGCACACGCACGAGAAAATCATTACAGAAGGCGTTTGAGAGAAAGGCATCTTTGTTTCCCCGTGCAATGGGAAGCTGTCGCAGTGTTCTGAGTAGGGGCCTGCTGTGCTGGGAGTTTTGGGGAGAGATCTCTCTGGCTGCTGAGTGAGGCTGCTGGGGAGGCTGCTGGGGTGCATTGGAGCGGCCCAGGGAGGCCCTGTGGTGGCCTGGTCCAGCTGTCCTGGGAGGTGGACAGGGGTGGAGGATCCTTGGGATGTTTAGGAGGTGAAGCCGACTGAACCTGTGCAAGAAAGTGAGGCATTGGGTGTGGGAGCTGCATCTGGTGTGGAGATGGCTCGGGTGTGGAGATGGCTCGGGTGTGGGGCTGGGTCAGGTGTGGGGCTGGGTCAGGTGTGGGGCTGGGTCGGGTGTGGGGCTGGGTCAGGTGTGGGGCTGGGTCAGGTGTGGGGCTGGGTTGGGTGTGGAGCTGCATCTGGTGTGGAGCTGGCTCGGGTGTGAGCTGGGTCAGGTGTGGGGCTGGGTCAGGTGTGGGAGCTGCATCTGGTGTGGAGCTGGCTCGGGTGTGGGAGCTGCATCTGGTGTGGAGATGGCTCGGGTGTGGAGCTGGGTCAGGTGTGGGGCTGGGTCGGGTGTGGGGCTGGGTCGGGTGTGGGGCTGGGTCAGGTGTGGGAGCTGAGTCAGGTGTGGGAGCTGAGTCAGGTGTGGAGCTGCATCAGGATTGTGTGTGGAGCTAAATCGGGTGTGGGAGCGACAGAGTTCCTGACTCACCCACTGCATGAGATCTGCAGTGCCTGGGTTTTTGATGGGGGGCAGGGAAGCGCATGAATTTGGTCCTCGTCGTCTCAAGTTTGAGACGAGTTGAGTTCAGGAGACCAGAGGAGGTGGGCATTTTCCAGAACCCTGTGTGTTGCTCCTCGTCCCCTCATCAGGACTTTGCTGCTGTTTCTTCTTCTGTATCCTTGAACAAGTCCTGGGATGTAACAGGTGCTCCCTCCACGCTTGTTGAGTGAATGAAGTCTCTCATCCCAACCAGTGAAGAGAGAACTTTTTTTTTTTTTTTTTTGGTAACTAACCTCAGGCTTACAGAAGAGTTGTTGGAGTGATACAAAGTGTTTCTGTGTCATCACCCACATTCCCAATCCCGAACGTTCTCCCATGTTTGGTTTGTCAGTCTCTCTCCCTCTCCGCACCCCCCACTCCTCTGCACTATTTGAGAGGGCGGGGGGCCAAGCAAGCTGGCTCTTCCATCTGCTGGTTCACTCCCCAAATGCCCTCAACAGCCAGCGCTGGGTCTGGACAAAGCCAGGAGCCAGGAGCGGAATTCAGCTCTCCTGTGTGGGTGGCAGAGAGAACCGAGTGCTTGGGTATTCATCACTGCCTCCCAGGGCCTGCGCTGGCAGGAAGCTGCGAGCCGGAGTCAGAGCCCGAGCCTGAGCCCGGCGTGGAACCTAAGCTCTCCAGTATGGGGCATGGCAGGTGTCCCATGAAGCTGAACACACGGCCACGATGTACCAGCCTTCAGTGCACTGTCGGAAGAATAGGTACAGTTTCCCTTTGGCTACAATGTACGGCCAAAGTTAACCAGTCGGCGTGACTGTAACAGCACTATCTAATCTATATGATCATTCATATTTCACCAAGTCTTCCTCGCAGCAAAGACTTTTTTTCTGGTCCTGGATTTAATCCACAATTACAAGATACGTTCATTTGTGATGTCTCCTTTACTTCTGAAATCATTCCTCCATCTTTTTGTTTTGTGATCATGACTTTAATATATAGGCAAGTTTTTATTCTTTGTAGAATATCCTACAATGTGGTTTTGTTTAATGTTACCTAGTGATTGTAATAAGGTTGTGCTTTTTCACAATTGTAAATACCACAAGACTATTTTGTGAAAGATTTATTTGTTTGAAATGTAGAGTGTTAGGGATGAGACACACACACACACACACAGAGAGAGAGAGAGAGAGAGAGAGAGAGAGAGAATCTGCCACTCCCCAAGTGCCTGTGAAAAGAGCTGCCAAAGCCAGGACCCCAGAGCTCCATCCAGGTCTCCCCCATGGGTGGCAGGGGCCCAAGCACTTGAACCATCATCCATTGCCCCCCAAGACGCATTAGCAGGGAGCTGCATTGGAAGCAGACGAGCTGGGACTTGAACCAGCGCTCTGAGAAGGGCTGCAGATGTCCCAAGCAGTAGCTTGCTCTGCACCTGCCACACGAGACTGTTTTTAATGGCCATTATTAGAAGCGAGCCTGCCAGCTGAGGGGGTCAGGTTCGGGCGTGTGCAAGCCTGAGGGGAGGTGAGGGGGGGTGCCATTCCCCACATGCTTGGCAAGTCAGTTCTTCCATTCCAGCCACTGTTCCGGGGGCTCAGCAAGTGCACGGGAAATGGAATTAAACAGTAAGTGTACTTTGGTGCAAAAATAATTTTGAATCCATGCCTAGGTTTTGTTGTCATGCACACTTTCCAACAAATGTTCTAAAGACCGCTGCATGGATTTCAAAAATTTCCTGCATCAGGAGAAACTTATGTGTTAGTTCAGTTTTCCTGGAGATTTTGGGATTACCCTTCTAATGGGCGATTCACACGCTCCTTGTCAGCTACACGTCTAGGGAATGTTTTTTAAGATTTATTTATTTTAAAGGCCGAATTATGGGGGTAGTGTGGAGAGAGAGAGAGATCTTCCATCCACTGTTTTGCTCCCCAAATGGCCACAGTGGCTGGGACTGGGCAGGCCTGTAGCCAGGAGCCTGGAGCTCCATGTGGGTCTCCCACGCAGGTGCAGGAGCCCAAGCGCTTGGTCCATCTTCTGCTGCTTTCCCAGGCGCATTAGCAGGGAGCTGGATCAGAAGTGGAGCAGCCAGGGCTTGAACAGCACCCATCTGGGGATGCTAGAATTGCAGGTGCCGGCTTTACCTGTTATACCACAATGCCAGCCCCAAGTCCAGACACATTTTTTAAAAGACTGTGGGGTTTGCACTTTGCTAAACTAAATCTCAGCTTCCCTTGACAGGTAGAGCAATTATAAGCTGACTGTGCACAGAGGAGCACATCCCTGATACAGTCGCCAGGGGCTTAGGTGCTGAAGGGCCCACCTTGCTGACACACAGGTTCGGGTTCCAGGCTGTGGCTGCAGCACACCGGGTTAGCCGCTGGGTTCTCGCTGCACCCAAATCAGTGCGCACCGGGTCCGGCCTTGGTTAGGAAATTATTCACTATTGCTTTATATTCCGCTGAAGTGCAGATTGGGGTTTTACTGTAGGAAAAGCCAACATGTGTGGATTAGTACTTAGTAATCAGATTTGGGGGGGCATAAGCGGCCTGTAGGAACTTGCTGAGTGTCCCATAGTCTGAAAATTCTCCCACCCCAGCACCTCCTCCTTCTGCTCTTCTCTCTCTCCCCTCCATCTTCTGATTCCTCTCCTTCCTGCTTTCCATTCTCTCCTCTTTTTTTCCTCTCCCACTCCCACCCCTCTCTTCATCAAAGACCCAAAGTGGAAACCTTAGATCCGCCCTGTGGTTGATGGTGGTGTCATGTGAGCATCATCCACCAGGGGGCGCTGCAGATGTCCAGGGCCTCTGCTTGTCCATCTGCAGAACAAGATGTCTCACTGACTGTGCCCCAGGCCCTGTGCCCTGCGCACCAGACACCGTGTGGCCTGGTGGCCTGGTGACCATGGCGGCTGGGCTAGCTAGTTCCATTCTCATTGCTGCTGCTTCCTTGTGCATGACAGAGGGGTGATCAAGTGTTCCCCCGACCCCGTTTGGTTGAAATACCGATGTTTGGGAGGGTCCCGGCACATGCGAGGGGTGCTGTGAGCACTGCCTTCCCCATCCCTGCAGCCTCACGTGGGTGGGACGCAGCGCAGGGCTCGGGAGCCAGGGGCGACTTCCAGCCAGGCTCCACGTCTGGGCTCCTCGTCTGGCTGAGGGGAGCTAAGATCCCCAGCTTGGTTGAAGAGCAGGGTTTCTTTGTGAAAACAGGATGCCGTCCTACTGGGTGCTCCGGGCTGGGGGTGTGCGTGGGGTCAGGTGCTGCCCTCTGGGTCCTGCCTCTGCCGCCCCCACTCTGCTCTGTCTCCCCAGCCCTGGGGCAGAAGGACTTTAGCAACCCCAGACCAGTGGCCTCCCCAACCCTGCAGGACGTGGGCCTCCTCCTCCTGTCCTGTGTGGCTTCCTTCTCACTGCCCTGCCCATGCTCTGGCCTGGCCTTCTTGGCCTCCTCTGAGACGTTCACACCCGGAGAGCCCTTGTTTCCCACTCTGCCTCTCTGTCCCCACTGGCAGGGTGTGGGAGGAGGGGCCCACCTCCTCAGAGCAGTTCTGCCTCTGGTACTTTTTTTTTTTTACAGGCAGAGTTAGACAGTGAGAGAGAGAGACAGAGAGAAAGGTCTTCCTTCCATTGGTTCATCCCCCAAATGGCCCCCACGGCCGGTGCACGGCACCGATCCGAAGCCAGGAGTCAGGTACTTCCTCCTGGTCTCCCACGTGGGTGCAGGACCCAAGCACTTGGGCCATCCTCCACTGCCTTCCTGGGCCACAGCAGAGAGCTGGCCTGGAAGAGGAGCAATCGGGACAGAATCTGGTGTCCCAACCGGGTTTAGAACCTGGGGTGCCAGCGCCGCAGGCGGAGGATTACACAAGTGAGCCACGGCGCTGGCCCTCCGGCCCTTCTGTACAGACCAGGATGGGATCCGATCTCTACTGTGGGTGCCCCACTGATGGCCTGGGGCCACTGTACCCTCAGCCAGACGTGGAGCCCAGGGACAGACCCTGCTGTGTGCCCCATCTCTATCCACCCCTCCATTTGCACCTGCTGGGCCTCAGGTTGAGCCCAAGACCATCACATTTTGTGTAGACAGACTAGGAGTTAGGACGTGCACCTTTCTCATTCACACTTATTTATTCGTCTTCATTCGTACGTTCAACAGATATTTATTAACTCTCTGCCTTTTCTTTGAAAAGATGAATTAATTTAAGAGTATCAATTGTTGGCCGGCGCTGTGGTTCACTAGGCTAATCCTCCACCTGCGGCGCCAGCACCCCGGGTTCTAGTCCTGGTCAGGGTGCTGGATTCTGTCCTGGTCGCTGCTCTTCCTGTCCAGCTCTCTGCTGTGGCTTGGGAGTGCAGTGGAGGATGGCCCAAGTACTTGGGCCCTGCACCCGCATGGGAGACCAGGAGAAGCACCTGGCTCCTGGCTTTGGATAGGCGTGGTGCACCAGCCGCAGTGGCCATTGGAGGGTGAACCAATGGAAAAGGAAGACCTTTCTCTCTGTCTCTCTCTCTCACTGTCCACTCTGCCTGTCAAAAAAAAAAAAAAAAGAGTATCAATTGTTAAATCAATGATGGGAGTCACTGTGCACCTGCTCCCCATGTAGGACCTCTGTCCTTAATGTGTTGTATTATGGGAATTAATGGTAAAACTACTACTCAAACAGTACGCTATACCTTGTGTGTCTGTGTGGGTGCAGTCTGTCTTTACTTAGTATATACTAAGTTGATCTTCTGTATATAAAGATAATTGAAAATGAATCTTGATGAAGAATGGGATGGGAGAGGGAGTGGGAGATGGGTTAGTTGCGGGTGGGAGGGTGTTTATGGGGGGGAGAAATCTGCTATAATTCAAAAGTTGTGCTTTGGAAATTTATATTTATTAAATAAAAGTTGGGGAAAAAAGATGACTTAATTAACTTGAGACGCAGAGGCAGAGATCTCCCCCAAATGCCTACAGCAGCTGAGACCGGGCCAGGCTGAATCCAGGAGCTGGGAACACCATCCCGGTCTTCCGTGGGGGTGGCAGGGGCCCAGTCACTTGAGCCAGCACCTGTTGCCTTAGCGGGAAGCTGGGGTCGGGTGTGGAGCTGGGAGTTGAACCCAGGCACCTGCATGTGCCATGCCGGTGTCCTGAGCTGCATCTTAGAGACGAGGCCAATTGCCCACTCTTTCTTCATGGGCCTTTGTGCTTTTACTGTCGTCCAGTGCCTCTTCTGCTCTGGAGCCTGCAGGCTGAACAGTCCCAACCTGGAAACAAACCGATCCCCAAATCACGGGTGCTGTGAACTCTGGGCACCACTAGAGGGCGCAGTCTAACAGGTTCATCCGTGAGTCTTGAACTTGACTGTGTGTGGGAATCCCAGGAGGGCTTTAACACAGCCCACTCCCCTTGTCCTGCCCCAGGCTGCACTGAGCTTGGCATTCCTACCCAGTTCCTGTGTGATGCTGACCCTTGAGACCCTTTGAGGGTCACACTGTGCCCTTGGCCATGCTCTCACTTGGCCCAGGGCGTCCGTACTGGTGCACACATTGGATCCTCACGGGGATTTGGCTCTATGGCCCCATTCCCCAGAAGGGCAAGTGGAGTCTCCATCGACAGAGCTGAGACCTGGACCCCTTTCCCCCTTCTTTCTGCTGGACTCCCCGCTCAAGGGGTCTTGGGTAGCAGTGGACTGCACGGAGGGTTGGGGGGAGGCTAGGGGAGTGGCCGGCACCCCCGGCAGTGCAGGGGCCCAGAGCTCCTCACCAGTGGCCTCCACTTTCCTGCCTTCTTCTCTTTGGACATCCAAAAGGGTTGGTGACAGAGGCACCTGTGCTTTGCCCTGGAAAGACCTGGAGGACAGGCTGAACAGATCTCAGGGAACCAGGGAGGGGGCTCTCTGGGGAGATACACACAGGTGTCTGGTTCCTGCCTCCATACCCCATGCAGCTCTGATAATCAGGGGCACAGGCTTTGGGATTCCAGGTCAGGCTGTCCCCAAGGAAGACGGAGGAGGGGATCCTGGCCCCGTGTGTGTGTGAGGGGCAATGGGGAGCCGGGCAGTCAGCCACAGCATCCCATGTCCTCATCAGATCTGACTGCGGGAGCCCCGCCCTGTCCTAGCATCTTGCACCAGAACCCGAGTCCCGGATCTGCCTTTGAACCCTTCTGTTGTGCTACCTGCTTCTTGGTGGGTTTTCTTTAAAGACCTTGTGAGCCCATAAATATATATAGGGTATGTGAATATAGATTGTGAACCTCTATACATGACTATATGAGGGTAGTTTAAAAGTCTGTGGACCGTGGACTTGAAAGGAGGGGTGGGTGTTTAGCCAAGTGCAGTGCCCACGTCCCACATTGGAGTGCCTGGGTTTGATCTCCCTGCCGATGCTCGGGTTTGATCTCCCTGCCGATGCAGTGCCCGGGAGGCAGCAGTCATGGCCCATGGACTGGGCCCCTGCCACTCATTTAGGAGACCTGGGTTGAGTTCCAGCTTCCGGTTTTGGCCCCTTGGCCATTGCAGGCACCTGGGGAGTAAACCAATGGATGGGAGCTTTCTCTTACTTGTTCTCTAAGTCAGTCAATCAATCAATGAAAATTAAAAAGAGGTAAGCTTATTTTGGTGCAGAAAATTTACAGTTTTTTCGTAAAATGCATTTATTGAACTTTTGGAAGATGCGTGCGCGCGTGTGTGTGTGTGTGAATGTGCATATGTGTTTGGGTGTATATATGTGTTTGTGTGGGTGTGTATATGACTGTGTGTATGTGTGTGTGGGTATATATGTGTATGTGTGTGTATGTGTGTATATGAGTATGTGTGTGTATTTGTGTGGATGTGGATGTGTGTGCATATGAATGTGTGTATGTGTGTGTGTGTGGGGGGGTGTATGTGTGTGTATGTATATATTTGTGTGTGTGTTTGTGTCTGTGTGTATGAGTTTGTGTATGTGTGTATGTGTGTGTATTTGTATGTGTGTATATGAATGTGTGTATGTGTATATGTGAGTGTGTGTATGTGTCCATGTATGTTTGAGTATGTGTATATATGAGTGTGTGTATGAGTATGTGTGTATGTGTGGCTGTGGGTGTGTGTTCGTTCCAGTAGAAGTGACTCTCTTATGTCCTGGAGACTCAGTGAACTGTGGTGGTGAGCACTTAGCCACCTCTGGATAGAGCCCTGTGTCTGCCACTTAGCGTTAGTCACTTAACTTCTCTGGGCCTCACTGTCTATCTGTTAAATACAAATAAGACAAAACCAACACCCACCCACCCCCCAAATCATAATATAAACCTCGTGAGGTTCTTGTGGGAATGGAATAAGGTAAACACATAAAATACATGGATAGCACCTGGCGATTAGACACGACTCAGAGACATTGGCTGCCCTGTAGCTGGCGCCCAGAGCCAGCAGGCCACACGGGACGGGCTCCCTGTGGGGCATTTTCCTATAACAGATGCTTTATTACCTAAACAGGCAATAGAGAAAAGCACTTATTTACAGGGTCTGTCTCTGCTGAGATGGATTGCTGAGTGCTCCGAGCTGTCTGCCCCCCTAGGCATTCGGCCAGCTCCCTGGGGTCACCCTCCCCAGGCGGGAGATTCCCAGGGCCCCCTTCAGGCCATGCTGCTCCCCCTAGGGAGGCTGTGGTGCTGCTGCTGGCTGTCCCTGGTGAGGCTTCTCTAGTGGATGATTTAGAATCTCTTTGGTTGCATTTGGGCAGCATTGAGGGTTGCGTGGCCCGGGTCTTCCTTGCAGCTGCTCTGATGGAGATGGGCGGATCCTGAATTTACGGCTAAGTCTTCCTCCCTGAACCCAACTTCACCACTCTTCAGGACTCAGGATCGGGGTCCATTTGCAGGCACCTTGGGTCCTGTGTCCCCTTCCCTTTTCTCAGTTTATTCCCTCAGTGTGCTGGATACACAGCAGACGCTGCCTCAGCCAGCGTGTGGGAGAGTTGGGTTTTCTGTATCCTTGCCTGTCTGAAATCAAGCAGTGTCTCTCAGCACGTCAACTCATTCTTCTTCGTCATCTTTTAGCACCTGCTGCTGCTGAGGGAAACCGGAGGCCGTCGGTTCTCCTTCCTGTGTGGATGGCTTACCCTTCCCCACGTACAGTGAGCATGGGTGGGACCGCTTTGTGCATGTGTGAGTGTGAGTGTGCATGTGTGTGTGAGTGTGCATGTGTGTGTGTGAGTGTGCATGTGAGTGTGGGTGTGTTTTCATTTATTGTGCTGGGGATTCAATGGACCCTTTCAATCTAGTAACTCTTAGACTTTCAAGGTCGAATACTTTTTTTAAAAAAATTCCTTCTTTCTAGAAATCATATTTAAATTGGGCATCTTGGATTGATACAAAGCTTCGCTTCCCTGCCGGTTCCTGGATAACTTTAGGAGATTTGAGTTTTTAAAGGCATCATCTCCCAGGCGCCTTTCCCAGGGCTCGGGGCCAGCTCACTGGAGCTGAGAACTGGAATTCCTTCTGTCTCATCACCGGGACGTTGGGAGGAGGGGAGGTGGAGGAAGGGTTCAGCTTTTACCTGGAAAATGGTGACTTTTAAAAGGAGCACCAAGATGAAGTTATTTGTTTTGAAGGCCAAGAAGGATTCTCTAAAAAGCAAAAGCCAACCCACGTTGCCAAGTGCTATGATTCACAACTTCGAAAAAAGTGGTTTCATTTAAAAGTATAAAAATTGAAGGTTGGCCGTGTCTGCCAGGCAAACACAGAGAATAAAGCCGTGGTCATAATATTAAAATCAGTTCAAGTAAAATTGATCAAAAAGTGTGGAAGGGGGCAAAGAAAGCCGTTTTTAACCCATAGCTCACTGGTTTTTGAAACACTTCCCTGGGCACCTTGTCCCTCCAGCATGCTGGGTGGGCATCTGTTGCTGTGGATTCATTTCTGGGAGAAGGAACGTGGTGGGGGCAAGAGGCAGAGTCACCACACAGACCCCGGGAGTCTGGTGAAAGCAGGCCTGAGGCAAGCAGCCCGCAGACTCGTTTATTTCTGTTGTACAGCAGCTTATATAGCCAAGGCAGCCAATCTGGTCAAGGGGTGGTCTATGTCCTAACCAATCACACCCTGTTGCTAGGCAGTTTCTGAAGCCATCCAATGACAGCCTGTTGCCAGGCAGACTTCGCAGTCATGTGGTTTCTGAAATCATTCAATCACAGCCTGTTGCTAGGCAGTTTCTGTTGCTAGCGGCCATCTTGGCATGGCCTTCTCATTCCACCACAGGTACCCAATCTTATTGCTTGTTTTGGAGTAGGTGCACCTTTTCTTTGGGGTCATTTATGACACCTGGAGCCTTAGACGGCTCAGGAAGATCAAAGAGGAAGCTCTGGTCTTCTGGTCACTGTGGATCCTTGTGAGACACTCATTACTCTGCCCCCAGATTCAATGACAAGCAACCAGCTTGTTGGCTGTCATTTAACCCAAGTCTCTTAGTTAGGAAATTATACCACTGAAAAGCCAACAAAATTAGGAGGCCAGTGGATGAACTAAGTAACTACTAAATGCAGATGGATAGAGAATTAATGCACTGGGAAGCAGAATGAGAGAAATTCAGCATAGAGACAGTGTTAGACAGGTGGGTGTTGGGAGGCAGTGGATTAAACTGCAGCCGTGATGTCCACATAGAGAGTGCTGGTTCTTGTCTTGGCTGCTCCACTTCAGGTCTGGCTCCTTGCTAATGTGCCTGTAAGTCAGTAGATGATGGCCCAGGCACTTGGGCCCCTGCCACCCACTCTGATGGAGTTCCCAACATCGGCTTCATCTTGGCCCAGCCCCAGCTGATACTGGCATTTGGGGAATGAGTCAAAGGATGGAAGATCTCTCTCTGTCCCCTCCACTAACTCTGCAGTTCAAACATAAATGCATAAATCACTCTTAGAAAAAAATACGAAGGAGCAGCCAGGAGACAAAGAAGTGAGACCCCTCCTTCTTAAGTACCTAAGTTAGCGTTCCCATCACACAAAATAGGGAGAATAGAAGGGACTGATAATTTTCCAGAATGAATGTAGGTTGCTGATCCTTCCATTTAGGAACTGCAGCAAATGCCAACCTAGGTCAATGAAAGGATCCCCAGACCTAAACAATTCTCTGCGTACGTTATCTTTTAAGAGGGGGAGAGGAATAAGAATGGTTTAAGATAAATGAATCAAGACAGTTCGAGAGACTTCCTTCAAGGAGCTTCTGAGGGATGGGCTCTGGGAGCCCACGTGAGCCCAGTGGATGCTGTCAGACGCAGGCGGAAGGTGAGGGGACCATAGGATCAATATGAATGTGTCTTGACTGTCAGTCCATGCAACACACACTTTCTGGAGCAGTCAAGGTAAAGGTCTGTGGTTTCGGACTGCTACACTGTTGCTAAGTGTGCCTAGTAATATTTGTAACAATTAGTGCAAATGCAGAATTGGACCTTCAAGTGTATAGAGGAAGCCTTTAACTCCTCTTTCCCAAGAAAACAGCAACAAAGGAGAGAAAGAAAAGTGGACAAAAAACACCCAAAGAAGTGACGGAAATAAACCTATGTATCTGTAAAAATAGTCCCCATATAGGGACTACATGGAAACAAAGAGCATCCAATGATATATTTTTGTATAAAATAGAACCATATGTGGTTTGCAAGAGATATTTTTAAAATTCAGAATGGATTCCACGAGCAGCTTCAATTGTGTAGGTGATATTTTATTTCTTGAGGAATTGGGACAAAATTTCATTCTTTTTGGTATGTCTTGACATTCCTTACAAGTTAAAATGCAAAAATCTGCTCCAGCCAAGTGACATGATCATGGAGAAATATTCTTAAAATGTGTGCTGCATTAATATGCAATGTATTTCGGTATGCATAAGTCGGTCTGAGTGTGTGCGAGTCTGTGTGTGTGTGTGTGTGTGAGAGAGAGACACACACACACACACACACACACAGAGAAGTCCAGTACCTTAAGAGGAACATTTCTGGAGGCAGACTAGTCAAAAAACAAACAGTAGCCCTACAAATCACACTGAGGTGCATTAACAGTGAATGAAGTGGAAGTTGAAACACGTTTACTTTTGGTCTCCTCTTGGCAACAGTGCAAAGGCCTATTTTGAAAGTATGTGCTCTGCCTGTTGGACATCAGGTCAGCTTTTTCGGAGTCACTCTGATCCAATAGTTGGTGTACTCATTGATTTTAAGAAAATAAAAGATTTTTTTCCGAGTGAGAAAAAAGCCATGCAGATATGATTTCTGGCGTGGTGTTTGCCGGTTTGGAAGCCATCTAAACGTGCAGGCTTGGCAAGGGGTGGTTAAGTTCTATGTACATAATTGGAGGAGTTGCCAGTTAGACATGGCAACGATGTAGGTCCACGTGTATTAACAGGAAAACTGTTCAGTGCAGAAAGCAAACTGTGTGTAATAGGATTCTATTCATATTAAATATTTCCACATGTGCATGTAGTTATGTATGTGTGGAATAGAGTCTGGATGCCTACAAGGATACTCCAGAAAAAAAATGGAATTAATAAGTTTATGTTGGTGGAGAATAATTTTTAAATTCATGCTTAGTTTTTCCATAATATGCATTCCTGTGAACTTTTTGAAGACCTTTAGGATATGCTAAAAATCACTCTCGGTATGATTATATCTCCTGGCCCTTTTGGTGTGATAAAGGATCGTAAAGCATTTTTTACAGGAATGTTTCTCATTTTTGTATTTTGTATTACACGGTGAAAAGCATTAGCTTTTAAATCACGTACTTGTTGGTTTGAAAGTCCTTCGGCTCTGGCACTCAGCTGAGTGACCTCTGGCAGAATACTTAGTGTCTCAGTTTTAATGTCCTTGTCTGTAAAATGGGGATAAAAATAATGCCTGTCACAGTGGCACATAAGTGAGAAGATGCCTGGGCGTGCCCAGAATAGCCCCTCATGTTGTCTGAGCCAGCAGACGTTAGCTGTCACCATCACATTCATTCGGGATCTGAGCGGTTGGAAAATGATTCTCAAGGGACCTGGCAGCTGGCAGCATTGAGGGACAGTGTGGGAGCAGAACCCCTGGCACTAGGAACCGCCCTGGAGTGGTGATGAGGCAGAGATCTAGCCCCAGCAGTTTTGTCTTGTCTGAAGTGTCTGTTGAGATGAGCATGCATGTCTGTTTTCTTGTTTAAGTCATGGGTAGATTTCCTGTTGCCCAGCCACACTGATGTGTGTCATCCTGGGCTAAGCGGTGCATGGCAGCTCTGCACGGTTCTTGTAATATCATTAAAGAGAGGCTGCATTTGCTGACTACGGTCCACATTCGTGGGACCGCTGATTCCTCTCGATATTTGTAGCTAGAATCTGTAGTGTAGTTAGTGAAGCATTTGACGATATTTATTGTGTGTAAGAGAGAGAGAGGGAGGGAGAGAGAGAGAATGAGAGAGAGGACGAGAGAGAGACTCACAGTGTATTAGTCATGGTTCTTTCAGCTCTGAAGCACAGACAGCCCTGTTCAGACCAATGTAAGCACCCCATATAGAAACTGCTCACAAAACTGGGAGATCCAGGTAGGCACCTGGCTTCCAGGACACGAGGGTGCCAGTGCTGTACCTGGGGCCCTGTTTATCTTCCTTGTGGCCCCTTCACCCTTTGCCCCCTCTAGAGGTCTCACTCTCAGCCACGGTTGGCCCGGGTGGCAGAGTCTAGCTGTGTCTCACCAGTGGGGACCCCAGCAGGGGTCTCCGCAGCCCAGGTCCCCTCGGTCCAACTGCCCCCCAGGCAGCCCTCAGGGGTGACTTACCTGAGCCGAGTGGTCTGCAGATGAGACAGGGGCCATTCTTCACACGGGGCTCTCAGGGTGGGAAGCAGTGCAGCTGGGGTCTGCCGCCCGGGCTGGGAAGATTCTCCTGCCTTGGGTCTCAGCCCCCCCCCTTTGTCTTGCACACCTGTCCCACTTCGCTGGCTTCTGTGGTGCTGCATCCCCATGCCTTCCGGGGACACAGCCTCAGAGGTGCCGGAGGGCCAGTGGGGTCTGAGTGCAGAGCAGCTTCTCCTGGACAGCTTTCACTCTCCGAGCAGCTCCGTGGGCAGCCGTGGCCTGGCATTGCCGATGTCCCACCTGGTTTTATTAGGGCATCCTTTGGTGTGCAATAATCAGTTGCAAACATGGACCTGCAGGTGCCAAATTCACTACTTTCTGAATGCTTCCCTGTTGGACGCAGCCTTTTGCCTTCTGTTGCCAGAGCCGTGTTTTTACTTCGGATTACTGGCAAAATAGTTTTCAGTGTTGTCTCCCCAAAGAGCCCTAAAGAAGAACCAGAGAATGCATTTCTAGTTTGTCTCACAAACTCGGGCTTCCAGAAGCCTCCAAGCTTCTGGGAGAGGAGAGAGACGTCTTCCATTTGTTGGTTCACTCCCCAGTTGGCTGCAATGGCTAGAACTATGATGATCCGAAGTCAGGCGCCAGGAGCTTCTTCCAGGTCTCCCATGCGGGTCCATGGGCCATCTTCTACTGCTTTCCCAGGCCACAGCAGAGAGCTGGATTGGAAGTGGAGCAGCCAGGACTCGAACTGGCACCCATATGGGATGCCAGCACTGCAGGTGGCGGCTTTACCTGCTATACCACAGCGCCGGGCCCTGGTGGTTATTAGCATGCAGCCGTTTATATCTGTGGTTGCAGCAAGAATCGGGCACGGATTGTGTACAATCACCTGTTCACAATCTTGTTTTCTATCAAGTGTTGTGAAGTTGCAGGATCATGTAAGACACCCAGCTGAGGAGTTCTTAACACAAAAATGTGTCAGGTAGATGCTTTTGCAAAGGAAGGTGAAATGTTGGCCTGCAATCGAATTACCTGTGGGTGAGTCTTGGCTTGCTGGGTTTGCTGTGTGGCATTGAAAAGTCTGATAGGAGTAGCCTGGGTTTTGTCAAGACTCAAATACGTCTAAGGTGAGGATGTTGTCCCTAGGAACCTGGTGTGTGGAGACATCACTGAGTTTGTCATCATTCCAGGGGACTCCAGAGTGTCCGTGGAGGAATGGAGCTAAAAGACCACAGTCAGGTGGGCCCTGTGGCACTGCACACGGAGCTGTCACTTGGGCCGCCCACAATGCACTCTCAGAGCGCTGGTTTGAGTCCTGGCTGCTCCACTGGCCCAGCTTCATGATGATGTACCTGGGACAGCCCCACAAGTTTGTGGAGGGGCTGCACATCGGTGCTGTGGCCTGGTTTTCAGTCCCTGTGCCTCGCCGATTCCAACTTCCTGCTAAGTGCACCCGAAAGTCAGCAGCTGCTAGTGTCCTGTCGCTCACATGGGAGAGCCAGGTGGAGTTCCGGCCAGGCTTCTGGCTTTGGCAGACCCAGCCTCAACTGAGGCATTCAGGGGAGTGAACCAGAGGGTGCAAGACCTTCTCTGTCTCTATCTCTCTGCCTTTCCAACACAATGCATGTAAATAAATAATTTTTTGAAAGTCCATGGTGAAGACAGCCAGTGTTCCCATGTCGAAGTTCCTGGGTTTGATACCCGGCTCCACTTCCCAATCCAGCTTCCTGCTAATGCAGACCTGATGCAGGCCTCAGGGGATGGCTCACGAGGCTTGGATTCCGTTCCCTGCACCTGCAGCAGCTCCAGCGGGGGAGCCATTGCAGCCATGCAGGAAGAGAACCTGAGGATGGTAGCTCTGTCGGTCTCTGCTCAAATAAAAAAAAATGAGAAGATGCCCCTTTCATGCTCACTGGGCAGGAGTTGTCCATGAACTTGAGTCCTCTGTTCCTTGCAGGGCCCTGAGCTGACAAATGTAGAAAAGGAGGCCGCGGAGGACCCGGTATAGCTGAGACTCCCAGCTTCTTCTTCCCAGCTCTGACACCTGCTTTGCTAAAGCAGAGTTTTTCTCTTTCACTGGAGCCAGTTCTGTTCCTTTCTGGGAGATGCATGAAGAGAGTTCTTTCTCTGATTAAAAGGAACATTACTGCCAGATTCCCCAGTTTCATTCTGTGTCATCTGCTCCTCTCTACAGCTGGTCTCCGGGTCTCGAAATAGGCAAAGCTAATTCTGCAACGTGTCGTGCGCTGAATCCTTCACAGTGTCTGGACGTGGACTCCATGCCCGGAAACAGATTGGAAATGGTGTGGGATTTAACCAGCACCTGCACATGTGTCTCTGGAGGGTGTTTTTCTTCTTAGGACACCCTTCCTGCATCCCAGGTCTCCCTTTAGGGTAGAATGCAGAGGAAACCCACTTGACTGGGGCAGCCAGGCACTGCCGAGGGCTGATGCTGCTCCGCAGAACCTCCCAACTGTGATATTAAGAAGTACATGGTTAGGCTAGCGCCATGGCTCACTAGGCTAATCCTCTGCCTTGCGGCACCGGCACCCCAGGTTCTAGTCCTGGTTGGGGCACCGGATTCTGTCCCGGTTGCTCCTCTTCCAGGCCAGCTCTCTGCTGTGGCCCGGGAGTGCATTGGAGGATGGCCCAAGTGCTTGGGCCCTGCACCCGCGTGGGAGACCAGGAGGAAGCACCTGGCTCCTGGCTTTGGATCAGTGCAGCACGCCAGCCGTAGTGGCCACTTGAGGGGTGAACCAACGGAAAAAGGAAGACCTTTCTCTCTGTCTCTCTCTCACTATCTAACTCTGCCTGTCAAAATAAAATAAAATAAATAAATAAATAAATAAATAAATAAAGTACGTGGTTAGTCTGTGTTGGTGTTTCTTCTTTAAAATATTGATGATTGATTGATAGGTTGATTATTTATTCTAGAGATGGGTTGGGGAGAAGAGAGAGAGAGACAGACAGACCTTCCATCTACTGGTTCACTCCTTGAAGACAGCAACAGCCAGGGCTGAGCCAGGGCTGAAGCCAGGAGCCTGGAACTCCATCCAGGTCTCCCAGGTGGATGGCAGAGACTCAAGTACTTGGGCCATCACCTGCTGTCTCCCAGTGTCTGCATGGGCAGGCAGCTGGAGTCAGCAGCCCAGGGTCTTAACCGATAGGCTTCGTGCCCACTCCTTTGTTGGTTTCTTGACGTGAACTGCTAGAATCCTGGGAATCTCCAAGTGGTAGGAGTGTCTTGTGTGCCTAATGAGCTGCCTTGTAGCTGGTGCCCTGCAGTAGCTTTAGGATGAAGGCAGGTCACCAGCAAGACCAATGGCTGGAGACTTTGGCCATTGCCGGCAGCCGGTGATTTAATCAACGTCGTCGTCGACACTGGGATTTGCATCCCATCTCCCGTGTTGTGGTTGAGGAGCTTCCTGTTGGGTGAACGGGGAGGTGCTGGGAGGCTGACGTACCTGGGAGGCCATGGGAACCTCCCCCAACTAGAGCTTGCCCACCTATCTTTTCTGTTTGGCTGTTCCATAGTGGTGCCCTCTGTCTTCTGGTGTGTTGTCACATGTCAGGTTCTGCAGACTGTCCTAGCAGATTTCCAATCCTGAGAAGGGGCCCGTGGGGACCTCCAGCTTAGAGCCAGGCGTCTGGCTGGCACCAGAAGTGGGGCTAGTCTTGTGGGACCGAGCCCCTAGCCTGTGGGGTCTGTGCTGCCTCTCAGCCGTGTCATAGTGAATTGCTTTGAAGGAGAAGCTGTGTGTGTTTAGAGAGCTGGAGGACTGATTGGCATGGGTTCTGCCCACCTAAGGGACCAGCCAGGCTTTTCTCTGTCCTGTGGGTATCATAACGGCCTTTCTCACCCCAGGAAGTGGCAGAGGCCTTGCCAACCCCGTCCTGCCAGGCTGCTCCTCCTTCACCCATCCCTCTCTCCTGTGGAGTCACAGCTTCAGAACCTTCTTCACTCTGAGAAGTGCCATGGGCTCTAGCCCTAGCCCTAGATGTAGCCCTAGGCCCAGCCCTAACCCTAGCACCAGCCATGGCTGTAGCCTTTGCCTATGATGTAGTCTTAGCCCTCGCTCAAACCCCAGGCCTCACGCTAACCCTAACCCTAAACCTAAATGTAAACCTATCCCTAACCCAGCCCTAGCCCTAGCTCTAAGCCTACTCCTGGCCCTAAACACATTCCCAGCCTAGGGATGTGGGCGACCGGGCACGATCTTGCTGCCGCATGGGCGGACATCAGGGCCTTTGTGTGCTCTCGGAAGGCTTCCTTGTCTCCTCCCAGGATGAGAGCCGCCGTCCCTGGTGCCACCAGGGCTTCTGAGGCTTCTGCCTTGATTCTGAAGCTGTGAATCGTGCTTCAGGGGCCCAGATTGTGTGGCTCCATGTCTGTGACCCTGCTCAGAGACCTCTGCGGTTTTCCCGTGCCCCAGGGCCAAGCAGCCTCCCCTCTGACCTGCCGTCCGTTTTCCGCCAGACCGCAGATAGGAAGCAGCTTCTGGGGAGAGCAGAACAGAGCCATGGTGTTTGTATGATCCAATCACCGTCTAATGCACAGCAGTGCTCCCAAATCCAAGGCCTGTCTGTCCAGGAACTCCTGAGAATGCTCCCTCTTCCCACCCGCCGTCCTGGGCCGGGAGGAGCGATCCCAAGGGGAGCAGAGCCACAGTGATGTGATAGATGCTGGCTGTCCAGCCTCAGATCAGCAGCCTTAGGTTCTCTGGCTTTGCTTTTCAATTTTGTTTACTTGGGGGGGCGGGGGCGCTTCTGTCTGCTGGTTCACTTCCTTTTTTTCTTTTTATTTTTTGACAGGCAGAGTGGACAGTGAGAGAGAGAGACAGAGAGAAAGGTCTTCCTTTTGCCATTGGTTCACCCTCCAATGGCCGCCGTGGCCGGCACACTGCGCTGATCCGATGGCAGGAGCCAGGTGCTTCTCCTGGTCTCCCATGGGGTGCAGGGCCCAAGCACTTGGGCCATCCTTCACTGCACTCCCGGGCCACAGCAGAGGGCTGGCCTGGAAGAGGGGCAACCGGGACAGAATCCGGCGCCCCGACCAGGACTAGAACCCTGTGTACCGGTGCCGCTAGGTGGAGGATTAGCCTAGTGAGCCGTGGCACCGGCCTGCTGGTTCACTTTCTAAATGCTTGCAAGGGCTGGGGCTGAGCCTGGGGCTGAAGTTGAGATCCAGGAACTCAATGCAGGGACTGCCACGTGGATGGCAGGGGAGCCATCGCCTGCCGAGGTCCTTGTGAGAGCGAGGCTTCGTGCTGCAGAGAGCCCTCCCTCGAAGATGAGGGGGCGTTTCTCAGTGGTCAGAAGGCAATGCCTCGTCCCGTTCCACTGCTACTCCCAGTGGGGTGTGGGCTTCCCGGAAGCAGGGACACCAGCAGTGGCCTCTCACCTGCCCCTCTGGGGTGCAGCGGGAAGCCGTGCCTCGCCCAGCTGCTCGATTGAATTAGAGGTGGAAGATGCCTCAGCTTCTCCTTAATCGTCCAGGACCGGAAGTTGGCAAATCATGGCTGATGGACTGCATCGGCTGGCCCCCTGCTTCTGAATGGCCCCTGAGCTGAGAAGAATATTCACAATTTTAGTTTGCTATTTTTAAAAAATATTCCTGTGGCCGGTATTCTTTTACATTTTTATTTATTTTATTTGAGATGAAGAGCCAGAGTACCCATCTGTGGATTCATTCCTCAATGCCTGCTGTGGCTGGGGGACTCCATCCCGGTCCTCTTGTGAGTGTTAGGAACCCAATCACGCCAGCCATCGCCCACGGCCTCCCAAGGTGTGCGTGAGCAGCAAGCCAGCGTCAGGAGCTGGAGCCAGGCAGCAAACCCAGGGGATGGGGGATGAGGGCGTCTTAACCGGCAGCTTAACCAGCTACTTTGCCAAGTGTCCCCCTCAATCTTTACATTTATTTATTTATTTTTATTTGACAGAGCCATAGACAATGAGAGAGAGAGAGAGAAAGGTCTTCCTTCCACTGGTTCACACCCTCTCCCAAATGGCCGCTACGGCCAGCACTGCGCCAATCCAAAGCCAGGAGCCAGGTGCTTCCTCCTGGTCTCCTACGTGGGTGCAGGGCCCAAGCACTTGGGCCATCCTCCACTGCCTTCCCTGGCCACAGCAGAGAGCTGGCCTGGAAGAGGAGCAACGAGGACAGAACCCAGTGTCCATATGGGATGCCGGAGCCGCAGGTGGAGGATTAACCAAGTGTGCCAGGGCACCGGCCCCCAATCTTTACATTTTTTAATGGACTGATGTAAAAACCACCAAGGAAAGGATTATTTTGTGACATGTGGAAATTATTTGAAATTCAAATCTCCATGTTCCTAAATGGCAACAGCCACACGCCCTAAGCACTGTGGGTGGCCGCATTGGTCCCCTGGGTGTGGGGTTGGGTGGCGGCCACAGAGGTCTCATGGTGGCAGCCTGGCCTGCTGACACTGTGCCCCTTCACAGAGAACGCTGGCCAACCTTGGCCTCAGATGGGCCAGGCCGAGTGGAGCCATCTGCTGGGGTCAAGCCTCTGAGAGAGCCGTGGTGTCCCCGGGAGCTCTCTGAGCCCCATGTGCTCATCTGTAACTGGAAGGAGTGGCCTCCCAGCCCCCAGCCCAAGCCCCTGTGCTCCTGGAACCCTCAGCTACCCCTTCCACTGCCTCACCCTCCCTTGCTCCAAGCCGTGGGCTCTTGGGCCTCGGGGGAGAGATTCCACTTGGCCTGTGGTTTCAGGTTCACGGGGTCTTCAACAAGTTCCCGGAAAGTACCCATTATGAGAAAACCATGAGTGGATTTCAAAATAGTTTTTTGCACCAAAATAAACCTATCTTCTTTTTTTTAAAATTGTTTTATTTATTTGAAAGGCAGAGCGACAGAAAAAGAGGGACAGAGAGATCTTCGACTCATTGGGTCGCTCTGCAATAGGCTGCAATGGCCAGGGCTGGACCAGGCTGTTCCAGGTGCATGGAACTCCATCTGGGTCTCCCACATGGGTAGCAGGGGCCCAAGTATTTGGGTCATTTTTAATTGCTTTTTTAGGTGCATCAGCAGGGACCTGGATCAGAAATGGAGAAGCCAGGACTCTATTTTAAATTCTATTTCCATGAACTTTTTAAATACCCTCATAGCATAAAATTACCTTAACCACACTGAAAAAAAATTAATGCCTTTCATGTAAACATTTTTACTCTTGCATATTTTATAATTGTTGGGCAATTCAGTGCTTAAAATTTAACACTAAATGTTTTTGTTGAATGAAGGATGATTGATGAATGCATTCATCAAGGAGACAACTTTGTTTCATCATACTTCTTAGAAGGGATTTTATTTCTGTGAAAGCATGTGCGATTTCCTTAATATTTGTTCTGTAAACAGGAGATGCGCTCCCATTTCATTTTCTCTTTTAAAAAAGAAATTTCCTAGAAAGAGCATCTTCAAAGGATGAGTTACCACTCTGCTGCGGTTTTACCATATTTCCACAACAACAGGTGTTCCTCTTTCTGCAGTCAATAGAAAGATTCCCTTGGCTTGCAAGTCGAGGGTATGGGGGTCTTCCAAAGGTTGATGGAAAATGCGTGTGATGGAAGCACTGTGCATGGACTGCTAGATATTTTGGGTGTTAGGATGACTTGAAAATTCCCTTTCCCTAACGTATTTTCTCCTGCAAAGTGTACCTCATTGGCAGTCTCTGGATGCGGAGTTGTGGCCGCGCCTGAAAACTTGAAGCCACGAGCAAAATCCAAGAGCCTGAGAGGGGGGTGCCCCAGAGAAAGAGAGAGGGAGGGGGGAGAGAGAGGGAGGGAGGGAGACAGAGAGAGAGAGAGGGAGAGGAGGTGGGGGAGTGTGTGCTCATTTGTGACTTTTGTCTTGGGGCGGGAGGTGGAGCCTTGGGTGGTGGGGAAGGGTAATGAGAGCAGAAAGTGAGACAAGGAGTGAAGGATGAAGAGGAAGGAGGCACGGGCAGCAGAGGAGAGAGGATGCAGAGGATGCAGTGAGTGGCAGGGAAAGGGGCGTGGCATGGAGGAGGAAGTCAGACTCAAATACAGGAAGAACTTGAGGCTGGTGAAAAGGATGCAGCGGTCTTTAAACAAGTTCATGAACGATGCCTGCTGTGAGGAGACCAAAATAAACTTAGAATTCTGTTTCTCTGAGAACTTTTGGCAGTATGGGCAAATGACATGTATGGAAATTTTCCATGAGTTTTTTTCTGGAATCGTAGTGCAGGGTGGATGGAGGGTGGGGCTGTCCGAGGTTGCCTTTATTTTCCTAAGTGCTACTCCTGAGAGGTCAGGCTTGGATCCTGACCTCTGGCTGGACAGCTGGGACCACTGAGGTCCACTGTGCCCCTCATTTGCTTGGGCACCTGGGCAACTTTCCACTCTCACGGGAGCCCACTTCCAGGGGATCCACTTAGTTTCAAATGCGGTAGGAAGTCAGACTTCAAACCAGGAAGAAGTGAGGAGCTTGGGTTAAGGCAGGTGAAATGGATGCAGATGTCTGTAATACAGGATCATCATGGAAGGGTGTGGTGACTACACAATGAGATGGAAGAGACACAGTTCCCACCCTCGGGAGCTTATCTTGCCTGGGAAAAGCGGGGGGTGTGCTCCCAGCAGGTGCTAGGTCATGGCATGATGGTGCTGTCTGCATCCAGGGTCCGCATCGCAGTGCCGCCGCCTTGGGGTTTGAGGGGAGTGTGTGGGAGGCCCAGTTGCTAGGTGGTTTGGGGAGTCTAAATTAGGCAGTGGTGTTCTCTCATCTCCCACGTTCCCCAGATGACCAGCCATCTGGCGACTATGTTTGCTTCATGACTTATGTGGGTCCTGGGGTGGGACATGAGCCCACCTGAGACCACCCACCCACCAAAGGATGGGCTCAGAAACGTGAAGGAAGCAGAAAGCGAGGCGTTTCCTGCTGCCCGGTCATGACGCGGTGACCAGCAGGTGGGAGTGGGCACCACCGTCAGACATTCAGCTTCGGACACGCAGAGGTTCTTTCCCCCAGTTCTCAGCGGTTGAGAAACTTGGGGGAGGTACAGTCCAAACCCCACATGGAGCCCAAGGCAGGACGAGGGAGGGGAGGTAGGGTGGGTGTTATGGGCAGAGCTAGGACAGGGGAAGGAGGGTTACACCGTGGTATCATCAAGGCTAAGCAGACATTCGCTGGTGACTCAGTCTGGAGGGTAACTGAGATGCTGGGATGCCTCCTGTTTCCCTGGCAGGTTCTCCTTCTGTCTTCTTCTCTCTGGATGGATGGACTTTGATTTACTGTCGATGTTACAGGGGGGCATTGGAGTTTTGACTCCTTGTGCATTTTTGAGGTAGCAAATTGACAAAGCTGACTATTATCTTCTCCTTATAAATATAGGAAAGCTTCCAAGTAAGAGTTTTCCATGAAAGATGCATGGGACCGGTGTGGTGGCCCAGCGAGCTAAGCCTATGCCTGCGACACTGACATCTCAAATGGGTCTTGGCTGCTCCAGTTCCAGTCCAGCTCCTGCTAATGTGACTGGGAAAGCAGTGGAAGGTGGCCCAAGTGCTTGGGCCCCTGCACCCACGTGGGAGACCTGGAAGAAGCTCTTGGCTCCTTGTTTTGGCCTGGCCCTGCTCTGGCTCTTGCAGCCATTTGGGGAGTGAACCAGCAAATGGAGGACCTCTAACTGTCTGTCTCCCTCTCTCTGCATAACTCTGCCTTTCAAATAAACAAGTACATATTTAAAAAAATAAAGATGCATGGGCTAAACGGAAATAACTGTTTAAAACTTGAAGTCTTGGCCGGCGCCGTGGCTCAACAGGCTAATCCTCCGCCTTGCGGCGCCGGCACACCGGGTTCTAGTCCCGGTCGGGGCACCGGATTCTGTCCCAGTTGCCCCTCTTCCAGGCCAGCCCTCTGCTGTGGCCCAGGAGTGCAGTGGAGGATGGCCCAGGTGCTTGGGCCCTG
>CM027402.1:91669218-91769922 GCA_015711505.1 Sylvilagus bachmani
GCAGTGGAGGATGGCCCAGGTGCTTGGGCCCTGTACCCGCATGGGAGACCAGGAAGAAGCTCCTGGCTCCTAGCTTCGGATCAGCACAGTGCCGGCTGTGGCGGCCATTTGGGGAGTGAACTGGTGGAGGGAGGACCTTTCTCTCTGTCTCTCTCTCTGTCTGTAGCTCTACCTGTCAAATAAAAAAAAATAGTGTTTACCATATGATCTTAAGTTGTTGCATATTTCACTCTTGTAATAATTCGTGTAAGTTTATAAAGCATCTGACCGGGAGAATTGAAATGCACAGATGCTATTTTGCATCTAAGTGCATGGGGAAGGTGTATTTACCATTGAGAGTGAACGTTCAGACGTGAATGGCAGCAGGTGTCTGGCACACCTTGCACACAGCACTGATGTTAGCCTGTAGGTGCAGCTGTGGTCCTGACTGGTGTAGCTCATGATCACCGATCAGCTACAAGTTCCAGAACCTCAGAAATGATCCTGAAATAGGTATTTGACTCATTATCCTTTCGAAGGCCAAGGCGTTTGTTCAGAAGCTGAGGCCAAGCATAAGATCGGGTAGATGGTGCGGCTGAAGCTGAGCTGGGCTGCTCCCCCGCCAGCGTGCGCGTGAGAGACTTTCTATCTCGTAACTTCTCCATGTCCCCAGATGCTCCTTTAGGAACAATCTTTGAGAGTGACATTTAATGGCTGAGCGGTTTTTCTGAGTCAACATCCCATAATTAATCAAATGTTCTCTTGATGTCAGACATGTTAGTTCACTTGATTTCCACTTCGAGCTGCGAGTGGACGGTCAGCGTGCGTCTGGGTCATTCCTTGTCCCCTCCCCTTTCGTATCTGAAACCATCAGGAAGAAGCCTCGCCCCCTGCAGCCGCCAACTCTGGTCATGGAGACCTGGGCTTCTCACTTCCGTGCAGGAAGACCCCCCGCCAGCGCTGGAGACGGCGTCAGGCTCCTCTGCCTCAGGCTAACGCGTTTCATTCTCCTCGATGTCACATTTGAACTTTCACCATCCTACAGCCCTTTTCCATATATAAACATGTATGTGTATATATATATATATATATATATATATATAATTGATTTAATTTATTGGAGAGAGTTTTCCATAGGCCGTCACTCCCCAAAATGCCCATGACAGCCTGGGCTGGAGCGAGCTGAAGCCAGGAACACAATCTGGGGCTCGCACAGGAATAACAGGGACCCAACCATTTGAGCCGTCCCCTGCTGCCTCCCAGGGTGCACGGTAACAGGGGGGCAGAATCGGGAGCGGAGCTGAGAATCAAATCCAGGAACTCAGCCAAGGGTTGCGTGTGTCCCCAGTGGCATCTTAACCACTATGTCATATGCCTGCCCCCAGCTTTCTTATATGTTGAACTGTGGAGACCCAGAGCTCAGACCCCACCTCGCGCCCTTCCCGCCAGCATCTCATACCTTGCACTTTCTCCAGAGGGCTCTGTCCTGCCTCACTGAGCTCCCCATGGCTAAACTCAGACCCCAGCCTGGATTTTTCCCCCCAGATCCCTTCTGAGTCCTTCCTGGGGCAGTCTGTCCACCGGGCAGCCAGCTGTCCAACCCAGGTGTGTGCTTGTCTTCTGCATGGTGGCGCAAGGCTGTTAGGTGTGAACCAGGCATGAGGCTGCTCACAGTGGGTGAGGGGTGGAGTCCCCCCTGGTCAGACCTGTCTCCCAGAGAGGGCCAGGTGGAGTGTGGGCCTCCCCTGGCTGTCTTGTTCCAGAAAAGCCTGGACTGTACTTTTGTCTGCGGGGATGGGTGGTTGCCGAGTCTCGGTTGTTTACCTTTTTAGAAAGCCCAGGACAGAGACGCTGGGCCTGCAGCCAGCAGGTGGCACAGGAGCCACAGGACGAAGGCCCAGACGCCAGTGGGAGCAGGGGTGCTGACTCCACATTGGTTGCCCAGGTCACAGCACAGTGCCCAGTGGGGCCCTGGGGGGCTGGGGTTCTGCCTGCACCTCCACTGCTAGCTGGGTGACGTGGTCCCATGCCGCCTTGGGACTGGTTCCTGTCCCCTAATGCTAGGAGTGTGGCCCAGGCAGGTGGCCAGGGCTCCGTGCGCAGACTGAGGGAGGCAGGACCTGGCCTTTTTCTCCTTGGCCGGGCCTGTGTCTGTCACCTGCTGCCTGATCAAGATGCTCTGAGCCCAGCCCTGCTGTGGGCCGGAGATGTCTCAGGATCACAAGGCAAAGACCCCACGTCCCAGTCGTGTCGTTTTTTTCCGTGCATTGTATTAAAATATCTCCCTGGTGGAGAGAGCCTTTGGGAATCGTGCATGTGTGTGTGTGTGCATGCCCCTGTCTTCCATCCAGAACTCTCCTCCTTCATTGCACTCAGAGAAACATGCTTCCTTGGATGTTGTTTGGGCAACAAGATAGATATTCCAAATGTGTGCTTGGCACAGTCGCACGAGAAATCCAAGCAACCGGTTTTTCAGAACCTAAGCAGTTAACACTGGGAAATTTTTTTTTTTGCTGCAAATAAGTAGATCAGTATGCAAGACAGTTGTCACAGCTGAATCATGGTCCACGGTTAAGGTAAACAGATCTGTGGTGACATTTTCTGAGCAGAATACAGATGCACTTCGCTTCCTCCCAGAGGTTCCTGACATTTCGTCTGAACGGGGAGCGGATTCTAAGAAGGTGTCGGCCACAGAAGAAAGATCTTTGTTTAATCCCTCGGAAAAGGTAGGGCTGTGATTTTTGGTGTGCTTCTGTAGAGGCAGTTGTTCTGGGAGAGGGTGAACGTTGAGAAGAGTTCTTTCTGAGAGGCTCAGCTGCCTCCCCTCACCCCCACGCACCCACGGGGAGAGAGCGAGCCATTTGGCTTTCTGTTAATTTATTTGAATGAGCATCAAAACATTGCATGTTCTTGGGGAAGTTTGCGAGCCGTTGGTTGTTTTCCTGATGAGAAAGAAGATCAGAGATTATTTTTTTTTTCTTATTTGGGTTCCCAGGGAATACCGGGGAGAACAAAACGTCGTTTTCCCATTCTTTCCTGTGCCTTTCATCTGTATTCCCTCAAACTCTCCCATTGCCCCCTGGAATTGTACTTGCCTCCCCCGTGTTATTGGAATTCTATACAATATGTCTGCGTTTGCAATCTGAAAGTCTGTAGCCGGGTGCAGCAGCCGAAGATGGATACATTTTCTGTGTTTGCAGGAGGCTTGCCAAATCCTTAGCTCTGGCTGATTCTAAAATGAGCTCAAAAAAATAATAATAAAAAAAGAAATAAAATGAGCTCAGAACCTGCTGGCAACTTTGTCTAAGGTCAGACGGTCACGCCCTGTCCCTGAATGGGATGGAAGTCACCGCTTCCACGGGCACATGTTTGCATCTGGGGCTGGGCTGCTCTGAACGCATTTCTGTCTGTGCATTTGATGTTAGTTATGATCGGAGGCCCTGTGCCAGGATCTACACGAGAGGGTTGCAAATGAGGTGAGGCTGTGGTGGTGACTCCCGATCTGTGGGGAGTTGCCGGGGTGGGGGTGGGGTGAAAGGTCAGAACTCTTCAGTGACAGGAAGTGAACAGGGAAGCAGAGCCCGCAGTGGGAGACTGCTCAGACATTCAGGAGCTGTCCAAGGAATGCAAGGAATGCAAGGGAAAGGCATCCTTAAGGCGCTTCATTTTGCCCACTGCCAGGGGAGCACAGGTGTGGCCTCCTCCAGGAAGCCCTCCCGGGTCTTCGCAGTCATCCCCACAATGCGGTGCTCAGTGCGTCTCACAGCACGCGGCTGTCCGTGTGGAGTCACCCGGCCACGTGTCTCCATCCTCCACCTCTTAGGTTGGGTCCTTTCAGCTCTGATGGTTGTTCAGCTCCTAGCATAGCCCCCTGGGCACCACACACTCAAGAACAAGAACGGTGTTCTTACAGCAGCCCCTGCCTAAGGAGGGCATGTGGTGGAGGGGATAGGAGGGGAAACTGAGTCAGGAGCGATGGCGTCAGACCCCTGCTGCTCGTGCGGACGGAGGGAGGAGGGATGCTCTCTCTCTTCTTGCCGCACGGCCCCCGTGTACGGCTGTGGGTGTAGACAGGCGATCAGCCCCTCCGTCTGGGATTTTTTTTTTGTCCTGTGCAGTGTGGGGGGACCAGGTGACCAAGGCTGTTTGCCGTCCTCCCTGTTTGGGTTCTGACACAGCGCTAGTATTTTGAGACGGTGACATCATCCCTTGTCTCTCGTACACCCTCCCTGTGGCTGTCCCCTTCGGACCCGCTGTGTCTCACCTGGGCAGCTGCGACCTTCGTTTGTGCACACGAGAAGAGCAGGTACATTGGGATGACTCACCAGGCTGAGCAGGGGAGGGCTGGGGTGGGGACGAGCTGCCTTGAGAATTGATGTTTGGGCGGAATCTAAATGGCTGAGAAGAACTGGAAGAGAAGGGGGAAGGGCCTTGTGGCAAAAAGGCGTAGCACGTGCAAAGGCCCTGGGGTGGGGTGGGGTACATGGTGTGGCTGGAGCTGGAGAACGGGGCAGCAGAACTGGCAGAGCATGGCTGGGCACTGCCAGCTGCCCTGGTCAGATCTGGCTCCCCAGTGGGGAACATTTGGGAGAGTCTGGGTGGGTGCTGGAAGGCTGAGTAGGGGTCCCGAGGCAGGTCAGAGCTCTCCCAGAGGGGAGGTGACAGCAGAACTTGATGAGCAGATCTGGGAGTCATCAGCCAAGGGGGGGTGCTGGTGCCTGGGGGCGTGCAGAAGGAGAGGGGAGCCTGCAGGGGACACCCTGAGCTCTGGGAGAAGGGCTCCAGGCCGGGGAGGGGGCATTGGGGACACAGAGGGCCTGCAGGGAGGAGGTGGTGAGGGGAGCAGGGGAGCAGCCCGGTGCCGCCGTCCCGGACGTCTCCCTGTGGTTGGGAAGTTCTGCATCTGTTCTCAGAGTTGGCAGGAATTGTGACCCGGGTGCTGTCGCTGTCACTGCTCATGTGTGCATGCTGTGCACGTGTGGGCGAGTGTGCACATGTGTGTGCTGCTCCAGGCACCTGGCCTCTCTGTGGGCGGCAGCCTCACCAGGGTGTGGGGACTCACGATTAGGGTCCCCACTGTGACTCACATCTCTGCTGCGACCCTGGGACCCACAGGGGCTGGATGATTCACCTGGAGCCCCTGGCTCCCCTCACTGGCCCTGAAGGCTGCATGGGGCCATGGGGTCCGGGGCTGGGACTGAGCAGGTGCACCCCTCCCCGTAAGGAGCAGCTCCTGCTGGGGTGATGGTGCGTGTTCCACCAGAGAGAAACAGCCACCGTGTGTGTGTACATGTGATATGTGTGTATTATGTATATGTGCTGTGTGTGTTACGTATGCCTGTGGTATCTACAGTATGTGTAATGTCTGGTGTGTGTTTATGTGTGGTATGTGCAATGGGTTTGACATGTATATGTATCTGGTGTGCATAGGTACATGGTGTGTGTGATGTGTGTGTACAGTGTGTGTGATGCATGTAGTATGTGTTGTGTGTGTGCAATGCATGTTTGTGTTGTATGTATGTGGTGTATGATTTCATATTTGGTATGTTTATATATGTTGTGTATGGTGTATGTTCATGATGTGTGTGTGTGTGTGTGTGTGTGGCCCTGGGAAGAGAGGGGTGAGGCAGGAGCCAACAGCTCAGCGTCAGCTCTGCCCCAGGGTGGGCTTGGGGCCTGGCCGGGGCCCTGGCTGAGGTCTGGGGCCTGCTTGTGCCTTGAGGACCGGTTCCTGCATAAAGGCGGTGCTGGTGCAGAGGGCGCACGAGGAGCCCCTCCTGGGGGCAGTCCTGGGCGTGAGCAGAGGTTCTTCCCTGTGCATGCCCTTCCTCTCCCTGTCTCCTGTGTTCTGGAGACACAGAAGCCCAAGCCCAGCTGCCCAGCTGTGGTCCACGCTGAGACAAAGGCGGAGAGAGCGTTGGCAGCTGGGTGTGTGATGAGCAGCCCTGTGCACACGCTGGCTCTGGCACACACAGGCTGCCCAGCCCTGCTCCCTGGGTGGGGGTGGGGGTGGGGCTGGGGGGGGCGAGGGCCCTCCTGTGTGTAGCCCTGGCCTGGCCCTGCCCAGCCTTCCCCGGTGGGTAAGGTGGAATGACTTCGTGCCTACCATGTAGTGGGCAGTAAAACACGCGTGGAGAGGGTGGCGCAGTGTGATGTCAATCTTAGTTCACCCAAATTCTTACCAAGATTTTAAAAAATTGTTCAAATATGTATATTATTTAGTTATTTGAAAGTCAGTTATGGGAATGCAGAAAGAGAGATAGAGATAGAGAAACAGAGAGAGAGAGAGAGAGAGAGAGAGAGAGAGAGAGAGAGAGAGAGAGAGGAATCTTGCATCCTCTGGTTCACTGTCCAGATGGCTCCTAGGGCTGGGCCACGCTGAAGCCAGGAAGTAAGAGCTTCTTCCGGGTCTCCCGCATGGGTGCAGGGGCCCCCAGCACTCGGGCCCCCATCTGCTGCCTGCCCAGGTGCATTAGCAGGGAGCTGTCTCGGAAGCGGAGCAGCCGGGGCTCCATATCCGATGCCGGCGGTGCAGACGGTGGCTTAACCCGCTGTAGCACTTTGCTGACCCCACATTTTCCCTTTCCTACGTCCGTCTCTTGAGGGGCTGGTGTTCTTGCTGTTGAGAATTGCCTCTGCTCTCCAGCGTTGTTCTCTCTATGGTGCCTTCCACAGGAAACTCCTTAGGAGCAGTTGTTATTCTACCTGTGATCGTTCAATCAACATATCATTAAGTTAGCGTTAAGTTAACACATGTTCGTTGGGTTAAAAAAAAGAGAAATAAACCTAGAAAAATTAAAAAAAAAAGCTGTAGGGAGAAAATAAAACCCACCTCCACGTCCCGCCACAGGAACGTGCACGTGTAGCGCATGGGGAGTGGGAGTGGGGGGGCTTCTCTCTGCCCTGTGCATGCAAGTGTGAGCTTGCTTCAAAGTTCATGGAAAATGTAATTAATGGGTAAGTCTATGTTGATGCAAAAAATTGAAATTTGAAATCCATGCATGCAAAGGGTCTTCGAAAGTTCATTGACAAGGTGCATTATAAAACATGCGAGATTTTCAATTTTTTGCACCAAAGTAAATTTAAAATGTTAATTCTACCTCCATGCATTTACACACACACACACACACACACACACACACTTTCTCAGATCCTGCTGAAGGCCCAGATATTTTAATGTCTCCTGGAGATATCGCTGAGTGGCCTTCCAGCACGGCTGTAGTTGTGTGTGGAGTGTAGCGGTCCCCGCGCAGGTGTCGGAGTGTGATGCCCGCCCTCCACAATGTGACGCTCAGGTTCCTCCTGTCCCTGCTTCGAGTGGGACTCAGGAACCCCGTGACGAATCGGCAGCGTGAGGATTCCCGCACAGTTAGCTCCCTCTGCTCCCACTGATACCTGGCCCCGGCTCTGGGACTCTCCCCTCTGGCCTGGCCGGTGGTCCCCCTGGCCACCTTGCTCAGGTGGGTGTCCCAGGACCTGAGTCAGAGAGAGGAGTCGCCAGCTTTGGGAAGCAGGTGGGTAATTTTCCCAGGAATGCGGACAGCAGACGTAGCGTGCTCAGGAGACAGATGAGTGTTTTACTTCCTTTGAATTTATTAACAGTAGCACCAAAAAAACCAATGTTAGAGAAAGCACTAACTTCTAGTATTTTATGATTTATCTGAAAGGCAGAGAGAGAGAGAGATATCTCCTTTTAACTGGTTCTCCCCCCCTAAATGCACGCTACAGCTTGTCACAGCCGGGAGCTGGGAATTTAACCCAGGGTCCGAGTATTTGTACTGTAAGCTCCCAAGTGCTCATTAACAGGAAGTTGGAATCCGCAGCAGAACCAGGACTCAAATCCAGGTGCCCAGATGCGGGATGTGGCCTTCCCAGACTACAGCTTCAGTGCCAGGCCAGACACCTGCTTCCGCTGAACTTTTTTTTTTAAAGACTTATTTATTTATTTGAAAGTCAGAGTTATACAGAGAGAGAAGGAGAGAGAGAGAGAGAGAGAGAGAGAGAGAGAGAGAGAGAGAGGTCTTCCATCCACTGGTTCACTCCCCAGTTGGCTGCGATGGCTGGAGCTGCACTGATCTGAAGCCAGGAGCCAGGAGCTTCTTCCAGGTCTCCCACGTGGGTGCAGGGGCCCAAAGACTTGGGCCATCTTCTACTGCTTTCCCAGGCCATAGCAGAGAGCTGGATGGGAAGTGGAGCAGCTGGGACTTGAACTGGCACCCATATGGAATGCTGGCACTGCAGGCGGAGGCTTTACCCACTGGGCCACAGCACCCACCCCATCTGCTGAACTTTTAAAGTGAGTTTCAGTTCATTCTTGCATCTTCCATGTGTTTACTTGGTATCTAGAATCTTCTTTGAGTCACCAAAGTGGCATTTGATAAAATGAGATGTCCCTTCCTTAAATAAGTTTTGTATTAAACTTTGCCTCTTAAATTAAATCAAATATCTAAGCGGCATAATAAACCAAAAAGAAAAAAGAAAAAGAATCCTGGAAAGTAAGTACTCAGAGAAACATATGTCACCAAATATGTCATAAAGTGCAATGCTAGAGCAAATACAGATGACCAGACACTTGACAAAGACATAGGTATCCTAGATGGGGCTGTGTGCAGGGCGGCTCCACTTCCTGTCCAGCCCCCTGCTCACGCGCCTGGGAAAGCAGCAGAGGATGGACCAAGTTCTTGAGCCCCTGCTCCCATGTGGGAGACCCTGGCTGTTGCAGCCATCAGGGAGTGAGCCAGTGGATGGGTGATCTCTCTCTGTCTCTCCCTCTCTTTCTCATTCTGCCTTCCAAATAAATAAGTATTTTTAAAATAAATAGATATTCTAGGCCGGCGCCATGGCTCACTAGGCTAATCCTCCACCTTGCAGTGCCGGCACACTGGGTTCTAGTCCTGATCAGGGCGCCAGATTCTGTCCCGGTTGCCCCTCTTCCAGGCCAGCTCTCTGCTGTGGCCCAGGAGTGCAGTGGAGGATGGCCCAAGTGCTTGGGCCCTGCACCCCATGGGAGACCAGGAGAAGCACCTGGCTCCTGCCATCGGATCAGTGGGGTGCACCGGCCACAGCGCACCGGCTGCGGCGGCCATTGGGGGGGGAACCAACCGCAAAGGAAGACCTTTCTCTCTGTCTTTCTCTCTCTCACTATCCACTCTGCCTGTCAAAAAATTTTAAAAAAAAAAAAAGAAAAAAATAAATAGATATTCTAGAACTAAGAAAAAAATAAGGTAGAGGAAGCAGCAACAAAAAGTCTTATGGGGGAAAGGAGGGACTCCTAGATCAATGGTGTTGGGATCATTGATCTTGTCTCTAACTTGTTAAAACCTCCTGTAGTACTGGACAGAATCTTAAGGTATGAGAAAGGCAAGAGATTGGGGGAAATGTTACGTTTTCAGGAAACGCGACAACGCTCTCATTTCTTTATTACAAGAAAGAAGTGATCCGGGTAAGGAAGTTGCCCGGGGTCTCTGTAGAGGAGTGAGTACAAGGCAGGCAAATGAAAGTCAGCAGAGAAGAGCCGGAACTGGAAGGAGTCAGACGTCCCTAAGAAATAATCTGGGACGGTTTTGGGGAGGGCAAACGCCTGCCTCTGTTAGCTGGGGACCCGTGTGCACCTCGCATTTTTAGGTTGTGTGGTGCGTTCGTGTGTTCAGTCCAGCCGCCCCTGTTGCTGCGCCCCTTGGGACACTGGATGCCTGGCACACGCGTGATTGAGTTCTCTCTGACAGACACGTGTGAGGCTTCTCCGTGGCAGAGATCACCTGAGCCCACGTGGTATCGTGCACAACGCATGGAGGGCCCGAGGGTGTCCAGCGCAACCTGGTACAGGCAGAGCGTGCCTGCGCTCAGGAGGGTGGCCCTTTGGCTGGGAGGCTGAGCAGACGGGTCTGCTTCTGGTCTGCCTCGGGCCCTGGCCCACTGGGGGCGCCCGTGTGACCCGCCTTCGCTGCCTTCGCGTTGCTCCCCGGCTCTGTCTGAGAATGGGCAGGATTTCGGTGATCCTCATCCTTCCGTGTGGCACTCAAGGCTACCAGTATCACGGCACAACAGGCACTTTTGTGTTCTCGCGAGATTAGATCCACGAGTGTCATTCACCTAGCATACTCCCGCCTCACCCACTCCCACGCTGAGCTGGAAGGTAGTCGGGACAGGGAAGGGACGAACCCTTCTAGCTTTTGCAAACTCAACTCAGTCAAGGTCTCTTTTTCCAGCCCAGAGTTTCCTCAACTCAGAGGCGGGAGTGAGGAGCTGGCTTTAAACTGCAGAGTGTGGGTGGGACACGAGCTGACAGCTAACACACTTGGAGAGTTTTGCACACGAGGGACGTTTATGACACGCAGAGAGAAGCAGAGTTAAAAAGCTCCTTCCCTCACGACTCCTCGGTGTGTTTTCACGGCCGTTGGAATCTCTAAGCAAGGGATTAAACTCACAGCTTCTCCTGACTTGTTTCACCCTAGGGCTTATTTCCTTAGAGAACCTTCCAGGACTCCTGTTCTATGGAACTTGTTTTAATAAGCAGTGACTTTTTACTTTCAGCTGTGTTTGCTGCAGAAACAACCATGCCCTTCAATTTGGGGACTTAACGTGGACATGTTTCAAAAGAAAAAAGTAGCTTTCTTATCAGAAGTAGGCAGGCAATAAGGTGGTTGGATCATTGCCATTCGCATGGCTTAGCTACTGCAAGCCCGTACAATGCTTATGAAAGAGGAGACAGTCGCTTTGAAGAAGGCATTCCTGCCTCCCCTCCGGAGTACTTTTCAATTTGTACATCGGTTAAACAGACAAAACAAAAATCTGTAATAGTTCTCAAAGTCGAACGAGCACAGCGAGGCGGCTGAGTCAAGGTTTTGTTTATTAGAAGAGTTCTTCAAGAGTTGTGAGTGCAATGGACTTTGGACGTGTTTCTGAAGCACAGAGTCCGTGGTCATAACTGTGGGTCGACTGCTGCACGGCTGTCTGGATTCCCACACCCCCACCCCCGGAAGTCAGCAAGTGCAGCTGGTGCACGTACCCCGTCACCAGGCGCCCCTTCTCACCAGCGGGGGCCCAGGTCTCCCTATGGACCTTGAACTTGTCCTATTGAAATAGATACCTTGTAGACTGGTGCTTCCCTTCTGCGATGGGTGGGTGAGAATTGAGCTCAGAAAAGCGAACGGGGAGGAAGTCACTCCCAACAACACCACCACTTCCAGTACTGACCTTGCCCTAGGATGGACAGCAGAAACCTTTTAACCGAGTGGTTCTGAGATGCTTCTCGTGACCTTGGGGGTCTGGCTAGTAAGACACCACGTGCGTTAGCCATGACTTGTGGGAAGGGTGTCTTCACCTACTGCTGCTCTTGGTCTTTAAATCAGTGTGCATTTCTAGAAAGGCTTAGCTACGGCGAGCCAGGGCGCCTCCGTCTGATGTGGTCCCTGGCTCCTGGTGCCACCTGGAGTGGGTCTTTCATCTGCTCTGGATGCACCATCCTGCTCTTGACCAGAGGGGCCGATAGGGCTCCAGGACGCACGGGTTCTGAGTCCAGAGTGAGGGTGGGGCCAGCTTGGGTGTTTGAACTTGTCACCCAGGGCAAGGCTGTTGCAGAGCCCTGGCTCTCGGGGTGCATCCAGCAGTGATGGGTTCCCTTACCCCCACCCCCACCCCCACCCCAGGTCTTGGCCATGCAGCCCAGGCTGCTCAGTGCCTTTCTTGCGCCCGGAGGACCAGGACACAGACATCCCTTATAGAAGCTGCTAAAACTGCACTGAGTCTTTGTAGCCACTGTTGCTGGCATTGAGTACGGGAGTCCTGTTGATGGACAGTGCAGCCTGCGGGAGCCCAGTCGGAGGGGCGTCCACATGCTGCTGCTGTTGCCTGGGGACCTCCTGGCCCTGACAACACCTCTTCTCTGTGCTGCATTCCAGAAATGGCTTCCGACATCCCCGGATCGGTGGTGTTGCCTGTGGCCCCCGTGGCGGCCTCTGGACAGGTGAGGATGGCAGGGGCCGTGCCCGCCCGCGGAGGAAAGCGGCGTTCCGGGTAAGCAGCCCCACGGCGTGTCCAGGAACTGGGCTTTCTAGCTGTTGAGCAAGGCGCTTGGCCTGGGAGAAGAACATTTCCTCCCCCTCCTACAGGATCAAAGCTCAGGCGTTTGCATCCTGTTTGGATTTTGCAAGATCTCTGAACAGGCACATGGCACATGGACTTGCTTTGGAGTGTTTAGGGCTTCAGGGGGCCCAGCTGGGGACTTGTGCTCGCTTGTCCTTGCGGAGAGAGTGTGCTCTGTGGTCCTGCTGGGCCCCGGCTCTGCAGGGAGAGACTGGCCCTTCACCACCGGCAGCATCCAAGCCAGGTTTGGCAGAGCTGCCCCAGCCCCTGAGGGCTGCAAGAGTCCACCCTGGGCCCTGCGTCGCTTCCTTCCCTTCCTTGGGCTGCTCCTCTTTCATGTTGCATGGGTGATGAGCAGGACGCTTTCCAGAAGCATTGGCTGAAGTTTGCACTCCAGGCTGCCCTGCCAGGAAAGGTAATTAGTGCTGTTGGCTGTCCTGTCTCTGACCGGGCAGGGAGAACCTCCCTCCTGAGCAGAGGAAACCACAACTCCCATCTGCTGGGATGTGCAATGTTTGCAACTGTGCACAGGACTGAAAACCAAACCCACTCACAGATCCTGCGGGGAGAACACACGTGAGACTCAGCGTACCCCTCGGCCCCCTTCCTCCTCCGGCTCCATTCTATTCTCGGTGAAGTATTTGCTCACCAGGGCTTCTCAGTAAACAGAAGCAATGCCTTGATCCGCAGGAGTGTGGCTGCAGTTACATCAGAACCACCCCCCCCCCCAGCCCGAGGCCTGCAGGATGGGCAGCTCTGTACCTGGTCTAGGGTTTTAACCCTGAGCGGTCCATGTGACCTTCAGAGGGACGGGGGAAGGGGGTGCAGGTGTGTACCAGGGCCTGGGATGGAGAGGGGCTGGAGTGACACCCAAC
The DNA here is from genome assembly GCA_015711505.1 of Sylvilagus bachmani. NCBI lineage: Eukaryota > Metazoa > Chordata > Mammalia > Lagomorpha > Leporidae > Sylvilagus > Sylvilagus bachmani. The sequence goes on from CM027402.1 coordinate 91,682,157, forward strand.
ATTATAATTCCATGTATTTATTTATTAAAATATTTGTTTTATTTATTTGAAAGACAGAGTTACAGAGAGAGGGAAGGAGAGAGGGAGGGAGGGAGGGAGAGAGAGAGAGAGAGAGAGAGGTAGGTCTTCCATCTGCTGGTTCACTCCCCAAATGGCCACAATGGCCAGAGCTGAGCTGATCCAAAGCCAGGAGACAGGAGCTTCTTCCAGGTCTCTCACACAAGTGCAGGGGCCCAAACACTTAGGCCATCTTCTACTGCTTTTCCAGACCATAACAGAAAGTTGGTTTGGAAATGGAGCAGCCGGTTCTTGAACCAGCGCCCATATAGGATACTGGTGCTGTAGGCTGTGCCACAGCACCAGCCCACTCATTTATTTATTTGTAAAAACTATCCTAGCCAGGACTCATTTTATTTCTTTGTCACACACACACACACACACACACACACACACACACACAGATCTTCCATGTGATGGTTCACTCCCCAGATGCCTGCAATGGCCGGGGCTGGGCCAGGCAGAAGCCAGGAGCTGGGAGTTCCATCCAGGTCTCCCACGTGGGTGGCAGGGACCCAAATCCTTGAGCCATCAGGATCCTGCCTCCCAGGATGCAGGTTAGTGGGAGGCTGGGACTTGACCCCAGTCGCTCTGATCCGGACGTCCCAAGTGGGGTCCTGACCCCTGCTCCGAGTTCTGGCTGCAGCATTGGGAGTTCAGCTGGTGAGAAAGACGGCTGTGTGTGTGGAGCACAGCCTTGAGAGGGGAGGCTGAAGTTTGAAAGACTGGCGAGCGTCTTACACAGGCCCAGCAGCCATTGCGGGGTCGCCGTGGTGCCACACACGCAGCTTGCTCTCCTGCTGCCACTGCTGGGCTGCTTCCTGCAGACACGGCCATGCTGGCTAACCAGGTGCTCGTGCCCCGTCAGCCCATCGACCCAGCGACTGTTTACAACTGCGGGCCTTTGAAGCTGAGCTCTGTGTTCTGCGCCCCAGCTGGCAGCCCCTGGTGACAAAGCCCCACGCTCGCCCACGTCTGTTAGCAGCACAGGATGGTGAGGAGGACGTGGCCTGGGCCAGCAACGCTCCCACCCTTCCGTCACCACCTCCTGCAGGGCCTGGGCTGGAGCTGGCTGGGGCTCCTTCCGTCCTTGGTCTGCACTGAGCCGGGGTCCAGATTCCTGAGTCCTGGCTTCTGATTCCTCCCTGAGCTGACGACCTGGCCCTAGGGCTCAGTCCCAACTCTGGTCCCCAGCCGCCTCTCACCCCGCTGGGTCCCACGCACGCAGCCTGGCGTTGGGGCCAGAGGCTGAGAGAGTTCACTCCCACTTCCAGTCGTGCGAGAAAAACATCAGGAAGAGGCACACGAGACCCAGGAGGATGAGCAGCCACTGCCGATGCACCCCAGCGACCCCAGGCTCCTCCTGGGGCCTGTCCACTGTCGTCCCCGTTTTTGGGGTCTACGCCCTTCCCTGACCCCGGCTCCTTCTGCCAAGTCCCAGGGAGACCTCTGCTCCGTAGAGCAGTCTCCATAGCAGCTGTAGCGCTGGCCGACAGTGGAGCCTGGGTGTTCAGGAGAGGTCCCGGGAGGCCCTGATGCAGCCTTGGTCACCAGGAAGCCTGCAGCCCCATGGGTGACCCCGCAGAGGGCCCAGTGGCCACCCCCAAAGTTCCTGTCATTTCTTTTGCCGCTGTTCTGCCTTGTCCTCTCTGGACCAGGGGGAAGCATGCCCTCGGAGAGACTCGAGGAGTGGGAAAGGAAGAGATAGGGAGAGGGAAATCGGTGCAGCCAAGGACCCTGCCCCGGCTCCACCCCGGGGGCAGCCCCCACCCCACACTGGTGCTTCACAGCACGGAGGGTTGACCCCTGGTGGCTCCCGTGTCCTCTGGCCACATGCCTGGCCAGCATGGTGGACAGGACGCTGAACCGTCTTTCCCCATCCCCGATGTGAACCATGTTCCCCCATCCCCGACAGCCTTGGGCGGCCAGCAGCTTAGGGAGCTGTGGCTCTCCTGGCAGTGGGTGGCGTCAGAGTCTTTCAAAGTGAGGAATGAGCTGAAGCCGGTCTCGTGAGATGCATTAAAACATGACATTTAACTTACTGGAGAGGCAGAGACAGACCAACAGACAGACACACACATGAGAGAGATCGTCCATCTACTGGTTTACTTCCCAAATGCCTGCAACAGTTGGGGCTGGGCCAGGCCAAAGCCGGGAGCTGGGAGTTCCATCCAGGCCTCCTGGGTGAGTCCTTGAGCCATCACCTGCTGCCTCCCCGGGTGCACATTAGCAGGAAGCTAAAATTGGAAACGGAGCTGGGACTGGAATCCAGGTACTCACTCTGGCGCAGGATGAGGATGTGCAGGTGACGTCTTAGCTGCTAGGCCAGGCACCTGCCCTTTAACCTGCATCCTTGTAGTAGCTTCTCTGATCTCAGCAATAATGTCGGCGAGGGGCTTCGGAATGAGCTACAGGGGTTTGTTAGGCTCTGTGCCTGCCCCCAGAGCTAATCCCCATGCCTGCCCCCAGAGCTAAGCCCCATTGGGCGTGGCAGGTGGAGGTTATAGGAAACATACATCCATGGGTCCTTCCGTACTGCCTGGGAGTCCAACACTGGGCTTCTACCATAGACCAATGATGGAGAATGCAATTCCAATTGTGCTTGTCCAGCAGGAAGCACCTCCCTGTGTCGTACCCCCACAGGCAGCTGGAACGTGTCCCTCCGTCAGCCGTGCGTGCCAGCCTTGCTGCTCTAGACCCTGCAAGGCTGCGCATCGTCCAGCACCCCTGTGTCTGGCTTCCTGTCTTGGTGGCAGGGACCTCCAGCTGGCCAAGGCCTTGCCTGCCTCCGTGAGCCCCGCCCTGTGGCGTGATCACCTGTCTTTTCAGGGCGCCCATGAATTCTGTCTGATGCCTCACGTTCCATGATGCATCGTCATCACTATTACATCATCACTGCTGGGAGTTCGTGGAGAGAGGGATTGTCCGACTGCTGGTTCACTCCCCAAATGGATGCAAAGACTGGGGCTGGGCCAAGCCAAAGCCAGGAACCTGGAGCTCCACCTGGGTCTCCCAGCTGGGGGACAGGGGCCCAAGCGCTTGGGCCATCAGCTACTGCCTCCCAGGTGCATTATTGAGGAGCTGGGTTAGAAGTGGAGCAGCCAGGACTGGAACAGGCACGCATGTGGGATGCCGGTGCCCGAGGTGGTGGCTTTACCCACCAGGCCACCACACAGGCTTGTCTTTTTATCACCCGTAAGAGTGCAGTCTTGTTGACAGCAAAGTGAACGCAAGTGCCTTTTCCGCTCAGCCCTTAAAGACTCATTGCATCCACTCATTGCATCCACTCATTGCATCCACTCATTGCATCCACTCATTGCAAGGAGTTCTTTAAACCAAGGTCAATAGGATCTCGCATTCACGTTTGAGGTCTCTCAGCATACAGATGCTTCAGTATCTTAAGGCACACAAAAGACAAAGATGATATCCTTAGACTTTTTATAGCTGGAGAAACCGGCATTGCTTCCCAAGGTCGTTATTAAGGCAGAGACCTTGCAGTGGCGACAGAAAACCCCAAGGTGGCAGCATCGTGCCGAACAGAGTTTGCTCTGAGCTGCTGAAGCCCAGAAACTGTTTTAGGGAAGGATGAGCCATCCTGAGGATTTGAACAATCGTTGGGGGTCCTGATTTCCTCTTGAGTTCGCTTCCATGTTGAGTTTTTCAGAGTCACTAACTCCGACAGCTGCGCACGTGCAATAATCGCCCAGGTAGGAGGCACAGGTGCCCGGTTCTCATTTTTTTTTCCTTGATGGATCCTGGTTCCCTGGACTTAAGAAAACTCTGGGCGTCGGGCAAGGCCACTGCTTTCTGATAACCTCAGCTTTCTCAAGCCACAGCTGGCCAGGCCAGGACCCTGCACCGCATGGCTCATGGCCCCATTTATCTGCTCCATCGGGAACAGACCGGCTTTGGTAAAAACATACCTGCTAAAGCTAGGCGTGATCCCTTGTCCTGTTTGCCCTTGACTCCCGCAGTTATCGCACTGAAGTCCAGGGTCCAGGAACCCCTGGAGTCCCAGACAGGACAGTGCTACCCTAAGCACCCTGAAGATTGTTCAGGCTGAGAAGCGAGGGCCGGCTCGTGAGTGACATCTCTCAAAAAGGAACCTGATGATCACACTTGTGTCAAGTAGAGCTAAAGGAACCTTAAAGATAACTGAGGTTGGGCCGGCACTGTGGCATAGTGGGCTAAGCCTCCGCTCTTGTGGCGCCGGAATCCCATATGGACACAGGTTCAAGTCCCGGCTGCTCCACTTCCGATCCGGCTCTCACTATGGCCTGGGAAAGCAGTGGAAGATGGCCCAGGTACCAGGCCCCTGCACCCACTTGGGAGACCCAGGAGAAGCTCCTGGCTAGATCGACTCAGCTCCAGCCGTTGTGGCCATCTGGGGAGTGAACTGGTAGATAGAAGACCTTTCTTTCTCTCCCTGTCTGTTACTTCCTCTCAAATAAACAGATAAAATTAAAAAAAAAAAAAAAAACTGAAGTCATGCGCCTGCTTGAGGCCTTGCGAGATGCTTGCAGGAATTCTTTGGAATTTTGAAAGTGTCATGTTTTTTTCCCTCCCTAACACGGAAATGCTTCTCACAGCTCTGGGGTGTTTAGTAACTTACATCCCTGTGGACAGCGAAGTCTCTCTTCCCAAAATGAACACTGGGTGGCAGTGTGGTCCTGCGGTTGTGCGGATTGGGGCGCCCTGTTTAAGGCAGGCATCACCCAGGTGTCAGGCGGGCCCAGGCCGCTCTCGGCCTGATTTTCCAGACGGCCCTGTGCAGGTGCTTGTCTGACTCCCGGAGGGACGAGCGTGTGGAGTTTGCACAGAGCTTCCCCTGTGCTACCAGCTCTCTCCCCGACAAGCCTTCCTGTTGCCGTCCCTGTCATCTTCTTGGCTTACCTGTTTCCTTTGGTCCTTTCACTCTCAGCAGTTGCTGCACCCTTGTGTCTGAGAACCCAGGATCCCAAGTCGGCAGCGGACCTGACCGTTTTACCCTGGGCTATACCCAGAACTCTGGCTGCCCTGAGCGTTGAACAAAACACAGACAGACAATGGATGCTATTTTTGCGAAGAAAATTTTCCTTTGCCTTATCTGATCCCGGCCCCTGGGCCCCTCAAGCTACCCCAGGCCTGCAGAACGTGGTTTCGCTCCCGTGGGGCCTCCAGGGTGCACTGTGGGAAGATGGTGACCCCTGAGCCCTGGGCCTGCCCCGGGTCACCCGGTAGCCACTGGAATACGGCCCGTGGAACTGGAGGCTGCAGCCCTGGCCTCTGAGCTGTGGACTCTGAGTGCTCACTCCCTCTTTGCACTGAGCTGCTTAGATGAGGGATTTCTCCAACCTGGGCATCCTGGCAGGCCAGCCTCACTTCTGCCTGGATCCCACGAGGCCCCTGCCTCATGCCGTCACTCAGGACCCCTGAGAATGGGACTCTGAGATCTAATGCACCCCACTCAGCTTGGCTGTCCAGGAGAGCCAAGCCAGCTTTGTGATTTCTCACTTCCATCCCCAAGACCCTGGGTGCGCTGGATACCAGCCAGTTCCCCCTGCCCAGCATCCTCAGGGGGTACTGGAGGGTTTGAGATCAGTGAAGCCAGTCACCGTGAAGGCCTGATTTTGTGTATGTACTGAGAGGCCCAGGAAAGTGGGACTCCTTGATGCATTGGTGTGTTTCAACAGATGGCCGAATTGAGTAGCTTAGACCCCCAACGACTGCTCCCCCATAACAGCCCCTCGTTTGACCCTGGACTGCATGGGACGTGGCCTCCGGTGCCCTTTCCACTGTGGCTCACGGAGACCAGCCCAGTTCTCACAGTTTGTATTGACTTTGAAAGTCAGAGTTACGGACAGAGAAGGACAGACACACAGAGAGTGAGGGATCCTCCACCAGTCGGTTCACTTCCCAGATGGCTGCAATGGCCAGGACTGAGCTGGGTCAAAACCAGGAGCCAGGAACTTCATACGGGTCTCCCAGGTAGGGGGCTAGGCCCAAACAGGTCATCTTCTGCTTTTCCCAGGCCGCTGGCAGAGAGCTGGATAGGAAGTGGAGCAGCCGGGACTCAAACCGGCACAGGCAGTGGTTTAACTTGCTACGCCACAGAACTGGCCCTGAGCTTGCTGTATCTGTTAACACACCATAAAATAAAAAGGGACCTCTCCGTGTGGAAGAAGTGATGTCGGGGAGCAGGGATCCCCAAAGCTGGAGAGAAGCAAACCTGCTGACCTTTCCTGTGTAGCCAGAACACCGCCATCTTGGTGGCAGCTGGGGCCTGGGCATTGCTGACGGTCCCCCGTGGCCTTCTCACTGAAGACCTTCCACATGACCCCTGCCTGTCCTGAGCCTGTTTGATTGCTTTTTAAAAAAGGTTTTCTTTATGTGTATTTATTTGAAAGGCAGAGTTACAGAGAGAGAAGGTGAGACAGACAGAGAGAGAGAGATCTTCCATCTGTTGGTTCACTCCCCAGTGGTTGCAATGGCCAGGGCTGGGTCAGACTGAGCCTGGAACACCATTGCAGTCTCCCACATGGGAGCACTTGGGCCATTCCCCATGTGCATCGGGTCATCCTCTGCGGCTTCCCAGGTGCATGTGCAGGGAGTGGAGCAGTCTCAGCGCCCAGATGAGATGCCGGCTTCCCAGGCGCAGGCCCCGAGATCCCGCTTGGAACACAGCCAAAGCCTGGGACGGTTGCACATCCTCCTGATCGATTAAGTCCCCCTTTGCGCCAGCAGGTCACGTTCCCGGTAGAATGTTCCACCCGTGACCAGTGCACACTGTGCTCTTGCCTTGGCAGGATGGACTTTGACGACGAAGATGGCGAAGGCCCCAGTAAATTCTCAAGGTAAGCGGATTTTACTTTTCCATGGTTGAAGGAGGACAGCCGCCAGCAATCACCGTGCTGGGGTGTAGAGGGGTTTCCTGTCGTGTGCTGGGGTTCTGTCCCTCTCGTGCCCTCCCCGTGTGCCTGCGTCTGCCAAGCTTGGCCCCAGCCTCAACTATCAGAACATTCGGCAGCAAGTTCTTAACTCCGTTTGCTTTTGAGTTGAACGGCGCCTGCCAACTTTCATGCATTCCTTTGGAAAAGACAGACCTAGAGTTCCAGTTGAGAGAAAGAGAAGTCCTTTCTTATTTTTTTTTTTTTTGCGTCCGTGGAAAATAAGGAAAAATATGGGTGGCCCCGTTCCCGAGTGCAGGCTATAAACCTTGGCTTGTGTTCTAAGGACCGTGTCCCTCACTGGCCACGTGGCAGCATCTGGAGCCGGGCTCTGTGCGTGCGGCCGTCACCAGGCAGAGAGGGAACCAGATAACAGCTGCTAGGACCGATCTGTCCAGGACATGCGTGGAAGATAAGACAAACCCAGCCTCGAGACTTCTGTCTGCTTTTGCTTTGCCTCAGGTATGATAGGCACTCTGGCAATGCGATGCACAAGCACAGATAGTTCCATGTGAGTTCTGAGCGAAATTCCCATCTGCGTGCACTTTTCCATGCCTTGACATTCCTGCCCGTCAGCCAGACCTCCAAGCCTTCCTTGGTGCTTGGTGAACTTGAAACCTTGATGCAGGTGACAGTGGCTTTTCTCCTGGACGCCCCCACCAGTGGGGACGCCCCAGGGTCCCCATTGTTTGCAGCAGTGTTGAGAAGGAGCGCTGAGCCCAGTGACGCACCCCGGGCTGCTGGTTCCCATGGCTTCGGTGCCTTCGGCTCTTAGCTGACATTGTTGTGGCTGTAACTCCAGCTCCCTTTCCCACGGGTCTGACGAGGACATCGACCTTGCTACTTTCCAGGGATTCCCAGAGTCTCCACATCCGCAGCAAACTGCCCTGCAGGAGACCCTCACCTTCCTTCTTCCAGCTTCAGTTGGGGCGTGGCCGTAGAGGGGACCCTTCCTCTGCATTTCGCTCGCTGATGACCTTGGAGTTTAGCATCAAGACGAGCGTTTGCACCACAAAGGCGTGCATTGTTCCTTCCCGGCCTGGGATGTCCACCATCCCTCAAGCTACATTGTAGGAGCAGGGGTCCCTGTGTTCGTGAACCTCTGAAATACGGTGCCGGGGTTCTCCTGCCGTCCGCGGCTCCTTTAGGAGAAGCAGTCACTTTGATTCTGCTGTGTCAGTCCCCCTTGAGATAACATTCCAGAGCCCACTGCCCTCAGGAAATGGTGATTCCCGGGCTCCCGGGACTGAGATGAGGAGTGACAGCTGTGTGACACCGAAGGTCAATGTCAATAACAGAGCAGGCAAACAAAGAGCCAGCTGTCTTAGGCCCGACCCCAGGGAGACAGAAACCCTAGACTGTATAACCAACTCATGAGTCTGCCAGTGCTGACACAGTCGGGGCTCAGACCTGGGCTTCCACAAGCTGTATCCTTCCCCCTCCACACTACAAATAAGAGAGAGAGAGAAGCTGGGGTGTGCTTCCCACACATGCTGTTACTTAAGGGCTGAGTGTGTAGGATCCCAGAGGCCACCTCACCGTATCACGGCAGGATGGAGGATGGTCACCTGGGCTCTGGCCCTTGGTGACGAGGTGCCTGGGGCCGCTCCTCTGCCCGCAGCCCATCAAAGGAAGCCTGGAGCATGTGGGTGCTGAGGCGTGAGCCGGTGGCCACCTTGGCATGGCTGTTGGCTGAGCATCTGGGCAGGTGCCGTGCCACCATTTCTGTCTCCCACTAGGTGTTCAATCAGCTTTGCCAGTGTTTCTCAAGTGTGGGCCCCAGTTCCAACGTCCTCTCTGTTTACAGATCTCGCGGCTCACATGTTTGAGGGATACAGCCATGGTCACATAGGAGTGGACTCATAGCCAACCTGGTGTGGTTCTCACCTTATCACAGCTGCACCCAACCCCACAGGCCTCAGAGGGGACAGAGAAGTGAGGGTGAGGCTGCCCATGCCACCTGACCTCACATGGGTGCCACTCATCTGGACACAGGTGCACACGTGCACACATGCATGTACCTTCCAGCGTCTGATCAGTCCTCAGGCCACTTTCACCTGTCCTAAGGCCCGAGCTGTCTCTCCCACCCATGACACATGTTGATCTGGGGCTGTGACATGCAGGACGTGGCTCTGCCAACCCTCGGGGATTCCCTCCCCCCACACAGACTCACAGGGACATCAGTGGTGATGGTGGGCACAGACCTGGACTGTAGTGGGGCTGGGGGCTCCCCAGCAGAGGAGGAAATGAGTGGGGACAAGTCTGGGAGCAGCGTGGATGGGTGTGAAGACAGAGGAGGTGTGCGGGGCTCAGGGAGGGCGTGCTGTGAATGATTTGGAGGCTGGGAGCACCTCACGGGAGGAGGGAAGGACTGAGGGTGCCAGAGCCCTGGAGGGTGGGATGGATCCCAGGGTTTGAGCCCCACATGAGAGCCAGGGGGAGGAGCTGCAGCCGGCGCTCAGTGGATAGCTCTTGAAGTTGGGGGATGCACTCCTGTGGCTTCCATGTCGTTGGCACTGTCAGCTATGTGCTGTGGGGGGGTCTGAGTCATACAGAGTGTGTGAGAGGCGGGCAGGGCTCAGGAGGAGGGGTCGTGAAAACCCTCCACACTGGCCTCAAGTGGTGGGCTCCAAACAAGAGGTGATACCTGTCCATCTCCATGTCGGGCTTTCTAGCCTGTTAGGGTCGGGGGTGCTGGCTTCTCTAGGGCTCAGGGGCCGGGATCGACAGGTGCGGTGCAGGCTGGGGAGCTGGGTTGAAGGGGTTAAGATTTGCTGGGAGCGGGGATGAAGAGGCCAAGGGCCCAACTGCAGTGGGGGCAGGGGAGGGCTGGAGGCTGAATGTGGCCAAAGTGTCCCTCTGGCTTTGTGGGAGTCTGAGAGGCTGGGAGAGCAGGAAGTTGTGGTCAGTCCGTGAGAGGCTGCGGCCCTGGGAGAGGCTGGCTGAGGGGCAGGAGGAAGGGAAGTCCTGGGGGCAGAGAATGGGTGTGCACCTGCTCGTGCTGGGCACGGGATACGTGGGCAGCCAGTGGTGCCCTGATGGAGGGCCTCCAGGGTGTAGGGGCGGCTGGTACCAGCTCAGAGCAGGAGGGGCACAGGGAGTGGGTGCAGGCAGAGCAGCCTCTCGCCCAGCCGGGTCTGAGTGCACCTGGCACCTCCTCAGGCCCACCTCTCAGAATGGTGGCCTCCAAGTCTTCCGTCCCAGCAGCGGAGGGAGCTGGGCTCCCTGTCTCTGGAACACTGAGTTCACTGGGAAGACCCTTGTGTGCGGCACGCGTGGAATTCAAACTTGGGTTTTGCACCAACACAGACTTCTTTCTGGCTCTCAGTCTCCCATGAGCTTTGTGAAAGTTCTCGTCCAGATGTAGACCACGGGAAGGGGGCGGTGCCACTGTGGTGGTGTTGGTGCCGGCTCTGGGATGCACCCGTGCCCCTGTGAAGCAGTGTGCAGTGGGACCCCATCCACCCCCTGCTGGCCGCTGGCCCCACTGCAGGCGCAGGAAACCCTGGCATCTCCAGAGTGGATCAACCCAGAGCGCAGTGGAAGAAGGCAGAGGCCCTGCCCCGCTCCTGGGGTCTCCCCGAGTGTGGGGATGAAGGACGCGCAGCCAGGATGGGTGCCCGCCTCCCAGGTGGACAGAACCCCTTGATGCTAGCAATGAGACCCGGGAGGGTTCATACAGACCTCACTCTTTTTTTCTTTTTCCACCAAAAGGCAGTTACTGTTCAATGCCATTTTCCAGAAATTTTGTGAAGTCCCCCCATCTGTGTGCAACATCTCCTTAATCCACTGTGTCCTGTCATCCTACATACAGGGAATGTCTTTTTATCTGAAGTGTATAACTTAGGGACCACCACACTTTCATTCCTAAAATGAATTCGTGTCACTGCCTGATGCCAACCTATTTTTGAAAGATTTATTTATTTACTTGCTTGAAAGGTAGAGTGGTGTGTGTGTGTGTGTGTGTGTGTGTGTGTGTGTGAGAGAGAGAGAGAGAGAGAGAGAGAGAGAAGAGATCTTCCATCTGTTGGTTCATTTTCCCAAATGGCCACAAAAACCAAGTCTGGGCCAAGCTGAAGTCAGGAGCTCCATCCGGGTCTCCCACGTGGGTGCTTGGGCCATCTTCTGCTGCCTTCCCAGGTGCATTAGCAGGGAGCTGAATCAGAAGTGCAGCAGCCAGGACTGGAACCTGTGCTCCACTACGGGGTGTGGGCATTGCAGACGGCAGCTTAACCCACTGTGCCACAACGCAGGCCCTGTCACCCTGAGCTTTGCTGGGTTCAGATCTGCTCTTGACCCCAAGACCCTTCTGAGGGGTTCCCATGTTTATCGCTATGGATTCTGTCGGGAACCCTCGCCAGCGAAGGTCCACGCACGACACGACCGCTGTTGATCGGTTCTCCAGGAACTTTTATTTTTAGTGATAGAAGAAGGAAAGGAGAGAAAGAGAGGGAAGCAGCCAAGAGAAAGAAGGAGAAAGACTGAAGAGACTGCTTCACGTTCCCGCCCCTAACAAGGTCTTTTATCCTTTCTCCCAGTCCCCCAGGGCTAGGGCGAGTAGTCCATCAATCAGATCTCAAGGCATGCATAGCCTCAGGTCAAGGTGTATCTTATCCCATCAGGTTGTTTGCAAGTCTTTTGTTCAGGTTGTTTGCAAGTCTTTTGTTCAGCACTTCCTTGACCTTGTTCTGCTCCGAAGGATGAGGCAGTGCAATGAGGAGGTCCCCACAGGTGGCCAGCCTGTGGTTCCCCACAGATTCAGCTCCAGGGCTTAGGGCCCTGGGGCCTCTGAAGAGCCTGGAATCAAAGCCCCCTTGCCATAGGCTGTGCCCTGGGGAGGTTGCATCTCCCAGCTGTGTCTTGGGGAGGTTGTGTCATTCCTTGCACATTGTAGAATGTGGCCAGTGGACTCAGAGTCAAGGTGTCCACCACGGAAAGGTGCCCGCACCTGGACCTGTTTGCTATCAAACCTGTTGATCCTTCTTTTTTTCATGGTATTTCAGCTGGCAGACATTCCCTCTGGCTTTATAGATTATGGGGATGCTGTTTTAATCTTTCTATGCGTCCCACCCTGTTTTGTTTGTAGGTATGATAATCAAAACCCTCTGGGTAGGGAAAGCTATGCCAGGTGGGTGTGTCCTGGGGAGATCTTTCTTGGCACAGAATGCAGTGCTGGTTCCCAGAATTCTTGGTCTGTCAGCTTAGCTTACAGAACTGCTTACTGCATTTCTGGGTGGAAAAAAAAAGTGCTCAAAGCACTTGGTATTTATTTATTTAATCTGAAAGGCAGAGAGGCAGATAGAGAGGACTCCCAACCACTGATTCATTCCCAAAATGCCTGTAACAGCCTGAGCTGGGCCAGGCCAAATCCTGAAGTTGGGAACTCCATCCGGGTCTCCCATGTGCATGGCAGGGACCCAAGTACTAGGGCCACCGCACATTAGCAGGGAGCTGGAATCGGAAGCAGAGCCAGGTCTCAAAGCCAGGCAGTCCCATGCGGGGTGCAGGCATCCCAGGTTGAATCTTTAACTTCTGGCCAAGCCCCCGGCCCTCGAAGGACTTCACAGAGGGGATGGCCAGGCAGCCAGGGTTAGCCTATTTTGTGTGCCCTAATCTTAGCAGTCAGCCTGTGGGGGCACATGGCGGGGGCTCTGGGATGTTACCTTAAAGCAGAGCGACGCTAGCTGAGCCTTTGCGCTCCGTGGGGTGAGGTGTCCACGCTGTGGCTCTGAGTGCCCAGCCAGGCCTCTAAGCTTCCTCCCTCCCCACCTCCCCCTGCTGTCGTTGAGGAACAGAAAATGCTGCAGGTGAGCTGGCGAGGACTTGGTGCAGGGAAGTCTGTGAGCAGGGAGAGCCCCTGCCCTTTCAGGGGGCCAGGGCTGGTACTGGGGCTGAAGGCGCTGGCGTGAGCTCTCTTAGGATCAGGCCTCCACAGACTGCTCATTTCTTGACGTGGGGTGTTTGGGTCTCGACGTCAGAGGTGGCTGGCCGGCACTGGACGCCTTCTTTCTTGCCATGTTCGCCAACCCTGTCCCCCTGCGATTTTCTGCTGAGTGGATTAACCTGGATACCGGTTGCTATCACCCGGGTAACTCCAGGGTTGGTGGAGGGAGCGAGGCATCATGATTTCTGCAATCTCCAGGTGTCCTGGGCTGTGTCTGTGGAAGCTGCAGGCATTGGCCTTCCCCATAGAGCTGCTCGCTGTGTCCGGGAGCTGTAGCTCCGAGTCTGGGCTCCGCTGGGCCCTGCAGTGGAATAGGAGTGCGAGACGCAGCAGCTCCTGGGGCAGCCGGGCCCCGCTCGCCTGGAGTCGGTGCGCTCTCAGAGCCGCAGCCTCCTCTCCCATAATCAGAGCAGCTGTTTCCTGTGGGCGGCTGTGTGGATGCCACGCGCCGATGGCCGAGCCAGGGACACCTGCTGGTGTGTTCTGGGAGCAGTATCACACAAGGCACTGGGGCTGGGCCTGTCTTTGGAAGATCTGAGCTTGCTTTCTTTGGTTTTGTTTCTTGAGATTTTTATTTATTAATTTGAGAGGTAGAATTATAAACAGACAGAGAGGTCTTCCATCTGCTGATTCACTCCCCAGATGGCCACAATGGCCAGAGCTGGACCTATCTGAAGCCAGGAGCCAGGAGCCAGGAGCCAGGAGCTTCTTCCTGGTCTGCCATGTGTGTGCAGGGGCCCAAGGGCTTGGACCATCTTCCACTGCTTTCCCAGACCGTAACAGAGAGCTGGATCGGAAGTGGAGCAGCTGGGACATGAACTGGCGCCCTCATGGGATGCTGGCACCACAGTTGGAGGCTTAGCCCACTATGCCACTGCTCCTCCGGGCTTTCTTAGACTCCTCCCTGTGTTTGCGTGAGCCCCGTACTCAGCATAGACACACGGGTCCCTTGTAGCTGCTGTGGATAGGTGCCTGCTATACTCCCGACTAAGGAGGGATCATCCTTCTCTTTCCTGGAGAAGCCTCGGACGCTGGCAAGACTTCCCAGCCGGGTCCTCCCGTGGGTGCCCCCTGCAGGCCTGGGGCCAGCCACGATTGGGCTTCCCAAATGGCTTTCCTGTGGCCTAGTGGCCCCCACAACACTGGAGTGGCGGCCCTGAAGGATGTTTCTGAAGAGCTGGGAGGGGTGTGTTCTTCCCTCCTGAGTGCCAGAGAGGAGTGAGGACGGCCAGGTGCTGTGCGCTGATGCCATCTGGGGAAATGTGTGGGTGCTGTGCCCCGTCCAAGGCCCATCCCCAAGCCTGGTGGCTCTGAGCATGCACCTGCTTGGAGACACTTAGCTGGGGCAGGAAGAAGATTTTGCTTGTTTCCAGCAAGTCTGTTGCTGGGGCTGCAGAGGTCTGGGGGCGCTGTGTGGCTCCCAGGAGGTGGAATCACAGGCCAAGGCGTTGCAGCCCTGGGGCCATGGTGGCACGGCTGCTCTGCAGAGCGTCCCCCTGTGCCCTGCGTCACGACAGAGCTGGCAGTGAGCTGTGGCCGCCAGCGCCGTTGTTGACTTCTCAGATGTGCACCGTGGCAGCGAGGAGTCCCTGGCTGCAGCTGGACCTGGCTTACGCCTCTGTTAGACCAAGTGGGTCCACTGGCTGCCCTTAGGCGTCCACAGCCTTGACATGGGCGAAAAGAAGCAAGGGACGGCATTGGGTTTCTTGCAGACTGGACCTGCCTGGGGGCTTTCAGAGCTGCTTGGGGTCCTTGGGTGCCTGGGTGGGTCCCTGGGGCTTTTGCTCAGGCCGTCTCCCCATCGTGCACACTCACAGCATCCTCTTCCTTACCCCTCAGGCTGCAAGGGAACAGCCCAGGGACCGTGCCTGCATCTGCTCACTCTCTGTGGCCCCTGCTGGCCTCTGACCTCTCTGTCCTGCGCAGCACTGTCCCCTGGTACCCAGCATGGTGTTTCCTGGGCCTCCAGCAGGTCCACGTGATGGAGAACCGCCCCTGGCATAGGGGCGGTCGCGTTCAGTCTGCCTGTGCTGGGTCTCAGTTCCCTCCCCGTGGGAGATGGGAGACTCAGCTGCCGTTCACTGAGTTTAGGGATGCTCTTTATTGAGGTTTTACAAAATTCTCACTGTTCTGATTCAGCCTAGGAGGTCCCTTTTGGAGCAGAGCTGGGAAGAAACCCCAGTTTCCAAGCACACACAGTCACTTGCACCTCTTCTTCCCATGATCCTGGCCTCCTAATCTCCACCAGTGTGTCCCGGCGCCAGGCTCTGGCTCTTCTGGGCCCACAAGGAGCTGTCTTTGAAGCCAACAGCTGTGCTAGCCGCATGCTGAGTCACTAGTCCTGCTTGCAACTACGCAGGGGCAAATTGCTTTCTTGAAGCATGACAGCATGGGGGCGCTCTCAACGCAGACGCCAGCGTCGCCCCTGCAGCTCCTCCCAGCACACACTGAGCCGGAAGCAGCCTTGGCCTCCGCGATGTGGCCCCTTCTGTGCTAACAGGGGGCTCGTTCTCCTCCTGCTGCCTGCATGGAGGCGTCACAGCAGAGCTGGACACACGTATGCCGGCAGTGGAACTGGACACACGTACGCAGGCACTCCAAAAAGTCTATAGAATAGAATTTAAAGACACTTTCATTATGTGCCCCAATTTTTCTGAAATTCCTACATTGATTTTCCATAATACACAGTTCTGCAAGTTTTGGAAGCTCCCTCGTATTTCTGACACTTACCCATGAAATCCGGATGCCAGGTAACTGGCAGCTCTCGGTTCTTCTGGCCTGCCGCTAACTCCTTAGTTCATAAACCACAGGTTCTGAGCACTTTCTGGGCTCAACAGTGAACATGATCAGGTTTTAAAGACTGATTTATTTATTTGAAGGGCAGAGAGAGGGGGACGCGGGGAAGAGAGAGAGAGACAGAGAGAGAGTGAGACAGAGAGTGAGAGAAAGTCCTCCATCCTCTGGTTCACTCCCCAAGTGGCTGCAGTGGTCCAAGCTGAAGCCAAGGGCACAGAACTTCATCCAGGTGTCCCACATGGGTGCCAGAGGGCCAAGCACTTGAGTCATCTTCTGCCTTCCCAGGTGCATTAGCAGGGAGCTGGATGGGAAGCAGAGCAACTAGGACTCTAACCTGTGCTCTGATATGGGATGCTGTCATCTCAGGTGGCGGCTGCACCTGCTATGCCACAGTCAGTTTTTAAACAGTTGCTCTAAGGTTGTTATCTTTATGCACCTTATCTCACAGATCTATTTATGGAGCACTGTGATAAAGTTGCTTTAGACTTCTGTTTAAGACCCCCACAAAGATTCCCCTTACCCCAGAAGTGTTTATCAAGCCAGATGATCCTTGGCAGTGTGACCGAGTGCTTTGGAAAATGGTATCAGAGGCACAGGTAGCTGTCCTCGCATCGGAACAGTCACTGTGGTAACTAGCAAGAGATTCAGACTTGACGTGGGGTTGGGGGCTCCTTTAAGGGAAGGGTCAGACTTGATTTTGAAAAACCATCCGTGTGGCCGCAGCATGAAGGTGGACCTGGAGGGAGATGAGATTCGGGAGGAGGGAAGGGAGGTGACGGTGGGTGCGGGGAATGGGAAGAGAGCCGAGAGAGTGCCACAGGGGTTTTAACAGGACAAGGGGGCGAGGGGAGGCAGCAAGCCAGGCATGCTGAGTGGGGCTGGAGATCACACGGCGCGGACCCGGCATTCTTGTGATGCCGAGAGGGGAGGCGTCAAGTGGTCGGATGTGTGTTGGAACAGAGGAGGGGGCAGCATGTGGCGCCTGATGAGGAAGAGCCTAGGGGTCTGGCTCTGGAGGCAGAATGCTAACTCCAGGGTGTGTGTGTGCTGGTGAGCCTTGGGGAGTTGCTCGGAGCACGTGGGAGGCGCACCCGTGCCCCTGGGCCTCCCCGCAGGCGCGTGCAGGCGCGCTGCTGAGGGTGATGGATACACTGTCCTAAACCGCCGCATTCCTGCCTGACATCTGCAGCCCCAGCCGCATTCCCTGCATGCCGCCCCTCCCAGCGCCCTGGACACCGAGCAGGCCCACAAGGCACCCCCAGGAGCTCACCCAGGCCGATCTTGGAGTCTCCTGGGCCAGCACCGCCATGGCCTCCTGCCATAGGCCCCTCGCTGAGGCACAGCGGGCAGTGCATATGGGGGAGGACCCGGCTGGCTCAGGGTGGGCGGCCACCACTTGAACAAAGGTTCTTCAACAAGTTCACGGAAAATGCATACATATACATACATATACATATACATACATATACATATACATACATATACATATACATACATATACATATACATGCATATATATATAAATTATGCATGGATTCCAAACAATTTTTTGCAACCCACATAAATTTATTTTTATTTCTTCCCACTTTCCCATGTGCCCTCCCGTTTATTTGCCTGCTTTGGAATTGTGCAGAGGCAGGGAAGGAGCTCCTGTGTGTCTCCCCCGAGGATTCCTGCCTGCAGCCGAGACCCCGCGGCTCTCCTAACAAATTCTACCCAGTCGCCACCTTCCCGTTCCGTTCCCATCCTCTTCTCTTATACCTGTCCCTTCCCTAGCAAACAGCTCTGCCCACTTACGGCAGCGCCACCTGCCCTGTGTGTGTGCCCCCCCCCCCCAGTGTCTTTGCTCTGTGGTGCACAGGCACTGGTGCCCGGTCTGCTCAACTAAAAACAGCTGTCCCTGGGGCGTGGGAGGAGAGCACTGGGCCCAGGAATCCCCCACCTGCTCAAACCCCCCCCCCCCCAAGTACAGGGCCAGGGCACACCAAGGGGTCCAGCTCTCTCTTTCTGTGCTCTGGTCTTGTCCCCAACTGCTTATACTCGCTCTTCTGTCCTTGTATCCAGGCCCCAGGTGTGCACCCCCCCAGGCTTGTCTTCTCCCCACCCCCAACACCTTCCTCCCATCTCAGATTCTCTTGATCCTGCCATTCCCCCTCCTCCCGCCAGAACCTGCCTTCCACTCCTGCTGCCAGGCTAGGCCCAGCTCACCCTGGTCCCTCCTCGGCCACCTCCTCCAGCCCCCTCTCCCCAACCGCTCCACCTCTGGGACCAGTACCTCCTGTTCTCCCTGGTTCTCTTGTGGTGTTTACATTGTGCAAGCCTTTCGGGGTCCTCTCGTCACATCCCACTGTGCAAAGCAAGTGTTTTCCCTTTCTCGTTAAGCCCCTGTAGCTTGAGGACAGCCCGCCTCCCCCACCCTCCTGAAGCCTGACCACGGGGCATGGCCTCTCGCGCAGTCTCACTTCCCTCTGACACGTGCCGCCTGTGTGGCATCAGGCCTGATTGGCACATCTGCGCCCTGGACTGGGAGGTGGGGTGCCGCGCTGATTTACAGGCAGCCTTGCCCGAGAACGTTCCTTTCTTGCTCTTAGTGCGGCTCTCATTCTCCGAGCACCAGCAGAACCCGAAATTCTGCAGCAGACCTGGGATGCATTTTCAGACAGTTCTTTTATCCCAAGGAACAGCTGTGTCTTTGTGGCCCTGGACTTGGGGAGGGTAGGGGCTGTGGCTGTCTGTGAGATGGGAACATTGTTCTCTGCCTCCTCTCCTGCTAGTGTTTCCTCTTAACCCATCCCAGAGAGGAAGTTCAGCCATTCCTTGCTGGAGCTTTTCTTTGTCACTGGCTGTTTGTCTTTCAACCGGACAGGGGTGCATCTGTTACAATGTTGCAGAAAATGTGCGGCCTGTAGAACAAAGGCTTGTTCACAGCTTTATACAAAGTGAATCCATGCTCGCCTGGCAGTATTCGTGACTCAAAGCCTAGGAAGATTCTAGAGTGCCGCCGATAATGTCTGTGCAATTTGGGGGGGGGGGGGCGGGTGGTTGCAGGATGAGGTAGACTCACTGCCCACTGCTTCCTGGCATGCTGTGTGATGCCAATCTTGGGAGAGGAGTATGGCTCTGTAACTGGCCAGTGAGGGGCAGAGGAAGTGACTTGGGTCTGCTTCCTGGACTGGGGTGGCTGAGGGAAGCTTTGCAATTGATTTGGTAGGAGGCGGCTGGCGTGCAGAAACACCAAGGAGACAAGTTCTGGCCAGAGGGGCTAACATCAACAGGGCCAACCCAGAGTTCTCAGGTTCGGGAACTTTCCTGGGAAAGCAGGAGCGATCCAGGGCAGTCTTTTGCCCATACAGCTCGTGCTGACGTAGCACAGCCAGGGCTGCGTGCCCACCATGTCAGGTTCATGAGTTCAGGGGCGTAGAACTCTGAGCAGCATCATGTCTTAGTCTACGCATGCTCGCTGCGGTAACCTGGAGACTTCTGTGCACGTCTGGGGGTTGGCACTGTGGGATCTTTGCCAGCCATACACACAGAGCCATGAGTGGCTGAGGCATCGAAGGAGCAGCTTTGCTCCACACCAACCCCAAGCTCTCGGCTAGCACACGTTGGCTCTGGTTGACCTGGTGTTAGCAGTGCACCATTTTTTTTCGCTGGGGCTGTAACCTTGGTCTGATCCTTCTCCTCTCGCCCCTTCCCGATCGCGTGCCTTCTGGGAAGAGAGAACCACAGTGAGATCGAGCGGCGCCGGAGGAACAAGATGACCCAGTACATCACAGAGCTGTCGGACATGGTCCCCACCTGCAGCGCGCTGGCCCGGAAGCCGGACAAGCTCACCATCCTGCGCATGGCCGTGTCACACATGAAGTCCATGAGAGGCACCGGGAACAAGTCCACGGACGGCGCGTACAAGCCTTCCTTCCTCACCGAGCAGGTACCGGCTCTCCTGCCTCCCCGGGCATCCTCGCGGGCTCACCAGCAGGGACTAGGCCACCTGGGGAGACGCAGCTTGAGGCGGACGAAAGGACACAGCCAGGGAGGTTTGTCTCGCTCTGTGCCAAGAGGGTGCGAGGCAGAGCTTTCGTATTCCCCGTGTGCATTACAGAGGCACCGCTCCGAGGACACTGGAGCCTGTCTCTGGGCATGCTTAGCGGGCTGTCACGGGAAGAAGTGGGTACGAAGCACCGTGTGCCACGAGAGGCGTGGTGGCTGCCATCAGGGTCATGGGGACAGAGAGCGCCACCAACAGCACTCAGCAGGGGTCTGTCACGCGCCTGGCCCGGGTCCTGTCTCTCTGTGTGTGATGCCATCTAGTCCTTATTCAAGCCCGAGGAAGAAGCTACGGCTACTTCTCCTGCTGTTGTGTAGACCAGGACACTGAGCCCAACTCAGTCAGCTGCTTAAGGAAGGGGCCACGAGTTGGCCCCACAAAGACGGGTAGGCAGGACCCCAAAGCTGGGTCTGTGACAACTCTCGGGGTCTTTGGGTAGCGTGGAAAAAGCAACTCATGACAGAGCGTATACATGGGCTCACAGGAGTCGGGAGCGCTGGTCCTCCCACGTGCAGGTTGCAGGGCCAGTCAGCAAACCCTCCCAGCTTCAGTTTGCTCATCTGTGAGACAGGGGGAAGCTGTCTGCCTTCCTGATTCTGAGGATTGCAGGATCCACGAGATGAACGACTGAAGGCACTTTGTGCAGGACAGAGGGGCGGGAAGGGGTAAAATGACTTGGGTGCCAAGGGATGCAGCCAGGAAGTGCCAACGCGTGCAGAACACGGGCATTTAACACGATGAGAGTGTGTGGCCAGCACGGAACTGGAGATGGGGGCAGTGCCTAGTGTTGGGAAGGAGTCCCCGCCAGTGTACAGAAGAGGGGAATAGAAGGAATTTTGCTAACGGGGACGGTGCGCCCAGAGCCTCAGAGGAAGGAGCGGAAAAGGTGTGGGAGGAGATGAGGGCGGGCATTTGTTCTGCTGCCGGAGCCCGGAGTCTATTTCTGTCGTGGGAGTCGGGCTTAGAAAAAGAAGGAGGGAAGAGGAACTGGCGTTTGTCACTGCGTGTCCTGTGGAGACGTTTCAGCGACTGCTTTACCTGCTGGCTCCCTTTGACAATCTGTGGATGAGTCACACGGTCCCGCACTTGGCAGGTGTCAAAGGAGGACACGCTGATTGAAACGGGGCTTGTAGAACGATGAAGGGGGACCGGCTGGCAGGAAACCCCATGGAAGTTTATTAAGTGCCACTGTCTGCTAGAGTCGGTTCAAAGCTGTAGCTCCACTTTTCTTCACTCCTTATGCAAATCCTGCAAACCGGTACTAGCAATGAATCTCTGTCTGAAGACATTAAACAATCAGCTAATTTGATTCGTTTAAAAGGCAGAGAGGGGGCCGGCGCTGTGGCAGATGAAGCTGCCCCCTGCAGTGTCAGCATCTCACGTGGGCACCTGTTCCAGTTCCGGCTGCTTCTCTTCTGACCCAGCTCCCTGCTGGTGGCCTGGGGAGAGCAGCAGAAGATGGCCCAGTGCTTGGGCCCCTGCACCCACGTGGGAGATGTGGAGAAAGCTCCTGGCTCCTGGCTTTGGTCTGGCCGTTTTGGTCATCTGGAGAGTAAACCAGCAGATGGAAGATCTCTCGCTGTCTCACTTTCCCTCTGTAATTGACTTGCAAACAAATAAATAAATCTTTAATCAGAAAAAAAAAAAAGCAGAAAGAAAGAGAGGGAGAGAATCTCCCTTCTGCTGGTTCACTCCCCAGATGCCCACAGTGGCTGAGACTGGGCCAGGCTGATGTCAGGAGCTGGGAACTCCATTCTCGTTCCCAACATGGGTGGCAGGACCCCAACTATTTCAGCAGCTACTGCTGCCTCCCAGGGTGTGCATTAGTGGGAAGCTGGAATCAGAGTGGAGCAGCTGGGACTCGAACCCAGAGACTGACAGTGGGCGTCTGATCTGCTGGTGCAAACGCCACTCTTTGAGTGACCAAGGATTAGGAAGCAGAGAGGAGAGAGGCCGCTGTGCAGATGTCTGAGTCGAGCCTGGGGTTTCCCTCTCTTTCCAGAGGTGATGAAGATAGCTACCCTTGTGGAAAGCGCCTACTGTGCGCCAGGCCCTACTAAGTTCCTCCCACTCAGGAGCTCATTTAACCCCAGGAAAGCTCACTGGAAAAAGCTGGTGTGGCACCAGGGGAGCCGAGGACGTTAAGTTACATGCCCAGAGTTGCACAGCGAAGACGAGGGGCCCTGGGTGACAGTCTCCTTTTCTTCTGAAATTCATGCCGTTGGGACCGGTGCTGTGGCGTAGCAGATAAAGCCACCACCTGCAATACCGGTGCTGATTCATGTCCAGGCTGCTCTACTTCTGATCCAGCTCCCTGCTGATGTGCCTGGGAAAGCAGTGGAAGAGGCCCTAATGCTTGGGCCCCTGTACCCATGTGGGAGACCCAGAGGAAGCTCCTGGCTTCTGGCTTTGGCCTGGCCCAGCCTGAGCCATTGCAGCCATCTGGAAAGTGAACCAACAGATGGAAGACCTCTCTCTTTCTCTCTCTCTGTCTCTCTCTGGAACTCTGACTTTCAAATAAAAAAAATCTTAAAAAACCAAAAATCCATGCTCTTAGCCTCCACTGAGCCAAGGCAGGGCAGGGTCTGGATTCTGGATGGTGGTGTGTGATTGCCAAAGAAGAGCACTGGGGATGAGGGTGGGAGGGGGAGGGGCCCGCGGGGAGGGGGGCTGTCCCGTGTGACCTTCCCACGGCTGCAGACACCCCTCCTCCCAGGATTCCCTGCTTCCCCAGACATCCTGCATCTTCCTTCCTTCCTGTTTTCATTTTGAAACAGTTCTTCTGGTTAGGAAGACCTGAAAATAAAAAATGCTGATCCCATCCCCGGGGCGCACTGAGCACCCAGGAGGCACAGATGAGCAAGAGACAAGGGCGAAACACCCTCTTCCTTTGGAAATGCCTGTGTGGTCAGCCTGCCCCCTGCTCTCCCAGGCCACCCTCCTCCAACCTCATAGCCGGCCTGGAGCTGAGAGCCCCACACAGAGCTCCCAGGCTGAGCTGCGGGCAGGCAGCGCCTCCAAGGCTTCTGGTCTTGGGGGCCCTGCCGGGGCTGGGGTTCAGGCAGGGCCAGAAGTTCTGGAAGCTCACCTTTCGCTTCGCTCTGCTGGCCTTGCCTATCTGGGTCTTACAGAGGGGCTTCCCTGTATGATTCCGTTTGAACAACGCATTCCTGGCTAAAGAGGTTTGCCAGGTGCTGAGAGCAGGGTGTGAGTGGGGTACAGGGTGGCTGGGGACTGGGGTGCAGGTGGGAGAGCTGGTTCCTGAACTCCTGCAGGTGTAGCAGGACCAGGCAGCTGAGCCTGATGTGAGAATGGCACAAGTAGCTTCACTTGAACCACCCTCAGGTCGCCCCAGACAAAAGACGTCTCATTCTAACAAAGACATGTCTCTCCGGGGTGACATGAAACTTCCTGCTGCCTGTTCATCGATCCCAAGCAGCTTCCTTCCGGCCTCACTGGCAGCCACAACTGCGGCGAGACAGCCTGACCCCCGGAGCTGACACTCACAACCTCCGCTCAGCGAAACGTGATCTGGGTGATGCTGTCTCAGGGCTGTCTTCCTGCCGCCCCCCAAGCTTCCTCTGTCGAGATGAGGGGATGGTTGGCAGAGTTCTGGATGCCCGGCAGAGAGGCAGAGGCATCCGGCTCAGAAACTCAGAGATAAGAGTGCAGGAGGCACTGTGACAGACAGGGATGGGGTGGGGAGACACAGCCCCTCCTTCCCCGATCACCACCCAGCACCTTTGTGTGAGCACTTCTGTTGCAATGATGCCCCTGCAGTTTTAGTCTGTGTGTGAGCCTGTCCATGCCTCTGGATACCCGACACCCACTTAAAAAAGATTTATTGATTTGAAAGGGTTACAGGGAGGGGGAGAGAAATCTTCCACCTGCCAGTTCAATCCCTAAATGACTACAGAGGCCAGAGCTGGGCCAGGCCAATGCCAGGAGCCAGGAACTGCATCTGGGTCTCCCATGTAGGTGGCCAGAGCCAAAGCACTTGGGCCATCTTCTGCTGCTTTCCCAGGTGCATTCTCAGGGAGCTGGATCAGAAGCGGAGCAACAGGGACTGGGATCAGCACTCATATGGGATGCTGGTGTCACAGGCCACGGCTTAACCTGCTGTACCACAGTGCCAGCGCCCCCAACACCCTCTGATGGGCACTCCTTGCTCTTCCATCCCTCCTGGCTAGGTATTTCTCTTTACGAAAGAACTGTTAACGACAGGGACAATGATGTTTAAAGGAGCTGTGTCTTAGGGATGGTGTTATGTTTGTAGCTGACTTTCTGGTTAAAAAGGAATAAGAGGAGAACAATTCCTGAACTATTTGTATTCCAGGCTGAATATCAGAATAAAAGCAGTGGAGGGTTGCTAACGAGAGCGCCGTTCGCCTGGTGCACTGGTGTCTGTGCTAACCACGGTGTTTTCTTCCCAGGAACTGAAACACCTCATCCTGGAGGCTGCTGACGGGTTCCTCTTTGTCGTGGCAGCTGAGACAGGGCGTGTGATTTATGTGTCTGACTCCGTCACCCCTGTCCTGAACCAGCCCCAGTCGGAGTGGTTTGGGAGCACCCTCTACGAACAGGTGCATCCGGATGACGTGGAGAAGCTGAGGGAGCAGCTGTGCACCTCCGAAAACTCGATGACGGGTGAGTGTGGCTCCCTCTGTCCAGGAGGCTGTTTGATCCTAAAATTAGTTTTCCCAATCCATAGACAAGGATGTCAGGGGTCGTTAGGAGCTATATGAAAGAGAAGTGACATATTTGACTTGTCTTCAGTAATGATGCCATTCACCCTAGAACTCTTGAAGATCCATTTTTCATCTATCACCTCTGTATTTTACCTGCAATACACACACATCACCACTAGGAGTCACCACTGATCCATTAGTCAGATCTACTCCTCTGTATAGCTGATGTGTACTTTTGCTCCTGCGTGCTGTTGGGAAATGGTGGAAGGGTAGGGCTGTGTTATCAGGTTGGGGGGGGGTTAACTGCCAGTGTGGACTGGCGTGGCTTATTCCACGGGCTGGGCGGGAGACCTGCTGGATGTCTGAGGGGTGTGCTTTCAGTGTGCTCCTGTGTGGGCGGCTCAGCCGGGTGTCGTTTTTTGTGTTCATCTAGTATTTCTTGCAGAAACACAAATAGAAAGGCACATTACGTTCAAATTGTTCCCTACTGCACCAGTCACCCTGGGACGCATCGGCATGCTCAAAGCGTCAGAAGCATTCATATTTGCGTCTCCCACACAACAGTCCCAGGTGTGCCGTCTCCTGTCCCTGACTGTGGAGTGAGCTGTTGTCTCTCGTGTACTCTTGCGTCTGCCCGCCATGCATTGCACAGAGTAGGCATTCAGCAGGAGCCTGATGGGGAAGTGTGTCCGTGTTCTCTGCTCACTGGAGCCCGTTGGGGCTGCCCTGAAAAGACCGAGGACTGAGGCCTGTGTTGTGGTGCAGCGGGTTAAGCTGCCACTTGCGACACCAGCATCCGTATGAGCACTGGTTCGAGTCCCAGCTGCTCTGCTTCTCATCCAGCCTTCTCCTAATGTGCCTGGGAAGACAACAGATGATGGCCCGAGTAGTTGGGCCTGTGCCACACACGTGGGAGACCTGGATGGAGGTCTAGGCTTGTGGCTCCAGCCTGGGGCATTCTCAGCTGTTGCAGAAATTTGGGGAGTGGGCCGGCGCTGTGGCTCACTAGGCTAATCTGCTGCCTGTGGCTCCGGTACTCCAGGTTCTAGTCCCGGTTGGGGCGCTGGATTCTGTCCCTGTTGCCCCTTTTCCAGTCCAGCTCTCTGCTGTGGCCCGGGAAGGCAGTGAAGGATGGCCCAAGTGCCCACATGGGAGACCAGGGGGAAGCACCTGGCTCCTGGCTTTGGATTGGCGTAGCGTACTAGCTGCAACTCACTGGCTGTAGCGGCCACTTGGGGGGGGGGGTGAACCAACGGAAAAGGAAGACCTTTCTCTCTGTCTCTTTCTCACTGTCTAACTCTGCCTGTCAAAAAAAAAAAATTGGGGGGAGTGAACCAACAGATGGAAGATCTCTCTCTCTCTTTCTCACCCGGCTTGAATCTTTAAAAATAAAAAGACCCCGGATCACGGTGCTTCTGTAACAGAAACGGAATTCCTCGTAGTTCTGGAGAGCTCAGAAGCGCCGGGTCAAGGCAGCAGCAGAAGTGGTGTCTGCCAGGGGCCTGCCTTCCGGTTCACAGGTGACCTCGTCTAGCTCCGTCCTCCTCTGGCACCGTGAGGGCACTCATTCCAGCCGTGGGGGCGCCCTCCTGACCCAGGCACTTCCTAACGCCTGCACCCTGCAGACGGGGGCCGCTGCACAGGAGCCTTGGGGCAGTGTGAGTGCTCTACCCGCTGCACCTGAGGTCAAGGCATGGCAGGCCTGGGCTGCCCTGCAGAAACCCACCTCCTCATCACGCCTCACCCCGTCTTCCTGCCACGTATGTCTGCATCCCCGTTGCATCTTCATCTGCTCATGAGGATGCCCGTCCTGTGGGATTCTGGGCCATGGGACCCCAGTGACCTTTACAAAGTCTTGCTCTCCAATGCAGT
This sequence comes from Sylvilagus bachmani, assembly GCA_015711505.1. Lineage (NCBI taxonomy): Eukaryota > Metazoa > Chordata > Mammalia > Lagomorpha > Leporidae > Sylvilagus > Sylvilagus bachmani. Next base: position 91,708,488 of record CM027402.1, read on the forward strand.
CACACTCTGGGGAACTGGGGATTACAGCTGCAACATGCGGAGTTTGGAGAACACACAGCTTCATCCATGATATATATATATATATTTTTTAAAAAAAGTGTATTTATTTGAAAGTCAGAGTTACACACACACACACACACACACACACAGAGGTCTTCCATCCAATGGTTCACTCCCCAGTTGACTGCAATGGCCAAAGATGCACAGATCCGCAGCCAGGAGCCAGCAGCCTCTTCTGGGTCGCCCACGTGGGTGCAGGGGCCCAAGGACTTGGGCTATCCTCTACCCCCTTCCCAAGCCACAGCAGAGAGCTGGCCTAGAAGTGGAGCGGCTGGTTCTTGAACCAGCGCCCGTATGGGATGCTGGCACAGCAGGCCAGAGCATTAACCTGCTATGCCACAGTGCCGGTCTCCATTCATGATATACTTTTAAGACCAAATCAGGGGGCCGGCACTGTGGCACAGCGGGTTAAAATCCTGGCCTGCAGTGGCGGCATCCCATATGGGTGCCGGTTAGAGTCCTGCCTGTTCCAATCCAGCTCTCTGCTGTGGCCTGGGAGAGCAGTAGAAGATGGCCCAAGTCCTTGGGCCCCTGCACCCATGTGGGAGACCCAGAAGAGGCTGCTGGCTCCTGGCTTTGGATCAGCACAGCTCTGGCCATTGCAGCCATCTAGAGTGAGCCATCGGATGGAAGACTCTCTCTGCCTCTGCCTCTCTGTAGCTCTGCCTTTCAAATGAATGAATGAATCTTTACAAAAGAAGGACCAAGTCAGATGTCCAAAGTGACAGAAGAAGGTGGACGATTGGGCTGGAGGTTGGGGCACCTGTGTCCCCCATCCCAGCACCTGGGTTCAGCTTCAGACTCTGGCTGGAATTGGGAGCGGAGCTGGGAATTGAACCCAGGCAGTTTGATGTGGGGCAGACCTGCAAGGCAGCAGTGGCGGCTTGAGTGCTTGGTTCCCTGCCCCGCTGCGGGGACCAGGGGGAGCTCCCAGCTCCCCGCTTTGGCCTCCGCCCAGCGCTGACTGATGCAGCCATTTGGGGAGTGACCCAGTGGATTGGAGCGCTCCGTGTGTGTGTGTGTGTGTGTGTGTGTGTCTGTGTCTCTGTCTCCTTGCCTTTCAAACGAACCAACAAAGTGGCAGAAGTCTGGCTGTTTCTGCAGCAAGGTGGTCCCGTTCTCAGTGTTGGTGACCAGTGACATGGGAAAGGGGGAGGACGAGGGAGCAGTGAGGCTGGGCTGCGTTCTTGCTTGGCCCTGCATCTCCCAGCCGCACCAGCAGCGCTCCGAAAAGATCCAGAAAGGCTTGCTCAGCGCCTGCTGCCCGGGCTGAGCCAGAGGTCTGCTCCTAGAGACCCTAGGGACCATACTATACAAAGGGAAATGTTGGAGGTTGGGGGAGGGATGGGGGGATGAGAGGGAAGGCAGTCACCCTGGAAGTGCCAGTCTGACGGCTCAAATCACCTCTGTGTTGCGCTGTCTCCCCCAGATTGCTCTGTGGGACCACAGGCTGTGGCTTCCTGAAAACCAGGTCAGGAGACCCAGTGTGGGCAGGCGGCAGGGGCAGTGGAGGGCAGGTCAGGCTTGGGCCAAGGGCGGAGCCCACCAGGCCCGGGTGGGCCCCTCTGTCTCTCTGAAGTCTTTTGAGGTTTTTTCCTGTTTATTTATTTGAAAGGAAGAGAGAAAGAAAGAGAGAGAGAGACTGACTCCTGTCCACTAATTCTGTCTCCAAATGTGCACAACAGCTGGGACCGGGCAGATAGAAGCCAGGGATGTAATCCAGGCTGCCCACATGGGTGGCAGGGACCCAATTACTTGGGCCATCACCCATCACCACTGCCTGCCCGGACCTGCATCAGCAGGAAGCTGGAATTGGGAGCCGGAGCTGGGAATTGAACCCAGGCACTTTGATGTGGGACCGTGGGCATTCTAACAAAAGGCTTAGTGCTTGCTCTTGTGGGAAGAGTCTTCCTGTGTCTGGCAGAGTTCACAGGGGGCTGTATGGACTGGGTTTGGACAGAAACGTCCTTGGAGGGGACACTGGGCTGGGGCCACGGTGGCCAGAGCTGGCAGGAAGTACAAGAAGTCGTGCTGGTTGCAAGAGGAGACCCGGTGGACGGCGGCCAGCCGGGCCTAGGAGCTGTCTTCCTGGCTGGGCTCCCCCTGCACGGATCAAGACAGGGCTGGGAAGTGAGTCCTTGCCCTTAGGACGAGGTCTGTGTCTCAGCCAGCCGGCGTGTGATGTGGCTGTCGCAGGATTCACACAGGAGAGCTTGGAGGAGCTGCTTAGATTCAGGGTCTCTCCAGGGGCCTGGTGCCCAGCAGAGGCCAGGAGCCAGGCTTCTGTGGTTGCAGCCGAAGGGCAGGTGCAGTGTCAACTGGTGCTGAAAAGCCTCATGGGGCCCTTCGACACTGTTGAGGACTGGACTAGGGTCTCCCAAGCCTTTGTGTCCCTAAACTTTGGCTTGGTTTCAGGACCCGGAAGAGGTGGCATGGTCCACAGTGGGGGGTCAGGGTGGGAGGCTGGCAGGGTTGTGGGATTGGTGGGGGGTCGTTTGACTCAGGCAGCCTTCCCCCTTCTCCCGGGAGCTCCCCTCCTCTGGGCAGTCAGCGTCTCATTCACTGGCCGTGCAGGGTCGCTGGTACTATGTGGGGTCGGGGGTTGGGGGAGAGGGGAGGGGTGTGTGTGCACCAGAGGGGGACAAGGAGCTAAATTGCAGTGGGGCCTGCAGACTCCCCTGCTGGTCCAGGGACCCTGGGCAGGTGATGCTCGCTCCAAGTTGGCAGTGTGGGGTGAGGTGTCTGTGTGCGGTGGAGTCCTTTGTTGAATTAAATCTCTCCCCGACTAGAGAGCTGGTGAATGAGCACAGACGAGAAGGCATAAAACACTTGTGGAGAAGCCTCACGGATGGTGTGAGCCAACGCAGGGAGTTTATCTGGCTGCCTGTAAAAATCTAGAATTTACTGAGGGAGAGAGAATGAGTAGGGCCCGGCCCTGGCAACAGCAACGTTGCTGGTCGAGAAAGTACTGGGAGACAGGGGGTGGGTGCGACATTCTGATCTGGTTTTCCATTTGTCATCTCAGAATGCTTTTTCTCTCTGACTCCCATTTCTTCTCTCGGCTCAGGGAGTCCTTTGGGCTCCTTCGTCACTTGACTGTACTGCTCGTCCAAGGCCCCAGCACAGGATTTAATCCACTCCTGTAAGAAGGAGTTGGAGGAGAGGGACGCAAAGCGGGTGCAGTCCCCAAAGAGAACCAGATTCCAGGGCACAGGGCTCTGAGCTCGAACCCTTGCGGGCCTGGATCCCGGTTACCTCTCCATCGCCCACTGGCAGCACGAGTGGGAAGAGGGTCCCTGTTGGCCCCTGGAGCTCTAGAGCCGTGCACACAGCATGTCTGTTCTCCAGGACTCAGATGGGCAGTGGGAAGAGGCGGGCGCCACCGAGCTCATTCTGCGGTGGCTCACGGTGGGAAGAAGTCCACTCCATCCGGGCAGGTGAAAGGGATCATCGTTGTGGGCCGAGTAACTCGGGGTGCAGACCTGGAAGACTGCCCTGCAAGTGTGCCTGGGGAAGGTTGAGCGTTGTGAGGATTGTCAGGGTATTAAGGACTGGGGGATGAGGGCATTCAGAGGGGTTGAAAGGGCTGGGTCTGGGAGACCTCAGTGCCTACAGAAAAGAGAGGCTGTGAACCCAGCCTGGACCAAAGCCACAGAAAACTGCCTCTGAGCAGGCTTGAAAGGGGTTGATGGCTTCGGGCACAGAAGGGTCCACGAGATCCGGTGCTGCTAACCAGAGTGTGGTCAGTCCTTAGGATCCGTGGATTCCATGTTTGCAATTCACCTGCCCACCAAAGCCCACTGGACACCCCCACGTTAATTCCCATGGGGCTTTCCTGGCCACTTGTGGACAGGGGAACGGTTTGGGTTTCTTAATGTGCCTGTTCCCAGCTGAGTTTAAACACGGCCACCTGGCCTGCCCTCTGGTCCCACCTCATCCTGTAAATAAGTGTTTTCCGAAGTGTATTTGGTGCCACTTTTTTTTTTGCATCATTTTGTGGATGATTTATCTGTGCAGTGTTGTGCTGCTGCACCGTCTCAGCGCCTGGAGGCTGTGCTGAGCCTGACAGAGGAAGGAGGGTGTGTGTTACAGGGGCTTCATTCACGTGTGAATTCCAGCTGTTGGCTGTGAGTTCAGTGTTACCGAGTCAACAGTGTGTGATACACAGAAACCCACATCCAAAGGGGAGAGGCGTTGATCAGTTGACAAGAGTGCTGTGACTATGTGGCAGATCAAGCCCCCAAAACTAGTTGGAGGAGTTGTTGTACAAACCCCCAGCCTGGGTCCTCTCACCCAGCGCCCAGAAATCCAGTTGCTGGCACGGGATGGTGGAGGACAGGTGGTGTTTGGTGCAAAACCCAGAGTGAGGGCCGGGCAGCTCTTAATTCCCAGGCTCGGGGTGGGGTGGGGGGCTGTGGTGAAGCATCTTGTGAATTGCAGCTGGGGCCAAGAGGTGCGCGTTCAGCTCATATCCAGGTTCCTGGTTGGTCAGTGGTGCTCATGACCCTCCCATGACTGGTGGGCCATGCTGTGCTTTTTCGGAAATTTTTGTGGTGGTCTGGGCTTCAGTTGGTTGTGGGGAGGGGCCTACATGGAGTCACGTTCTGCCCCAGACCCGGAGTTTCCCTGCCAGGACTGGAATTCCCCTAAACTAAACCCCTCTGGACAGCAATGGCCATCAAGGTTTCACGTGCTGCAGAAGCACATGGCTTCTCAAGTCTCGTGATCAGAGCCTCATCGGGCCAGCTCTGAGTTCCTTTTGATGTGGTTAATGCTAAAGGACAGACAAAGACACCTCGGGACTAGAGGCTGGGTCTTGCCTCTACACTGGGACTTGGTATAAGGGTTCGGTACCAACCAGAGGCATGCACGAACCTACGCCCGTGTTTCCCCCAGCAGCAATGGCTCCACGTTCACTAGTTCGATGTCCACTGCAGCTCTGTGCAGCACCACTGCTTTGAATAACGGGAACTGGCTGCTGGGTGTCTTGCTCTCCACCGCTCACCGTGGCTTCTGTGTGGGTGGGCTTGACTCTGCCCTCACCCCATCACAGGTGTGCTTGTCAGCAGCTCTGGCTGTACAGCATCTGCAGGCACAGGATGACTTCCTGCCGCTGTCCCAGGGCCAGCTCTCTTGGCTCAGCTTAGCCCAGCTGCCCTGCCCCATGGCTAAAGAGACTCTGAGCCCAGGGTAAGACCCACCTCGCTACCCAAGGCACTTGGGTCCCACCATGGGGAGAAGCGATCCCCCAGAGGAAACCAGGTGCTGTTACTACAAGAGGAAGGATGCTGGGCAAGCAGAGGGCCAGGTGTGCCCAGAAGCCAGCCAAGATGAGCCTGACGGGCAGGGCAGGGCGCTGTGTGGCTGACGGGATTCTGAGCAGAGGGCGAAGCGGGTGTCAGTCTGGAAGGAGGGCAGAGAGCCGGTGCCAGTGTGGGTGGGAAGGGGGAGCTGCAGAGCCAACCGTGTTCTCTGCCTCAGCCCTCCATGGGGGAAGAAGGGGAACCAGGGTCCCCAGGTGGTGGCATAGCCCCTGCTGGAGCTGGACATGGCCCAGGCTATGGAGATCTGAGGGCAAGCCAGGAACAGCAGAAAATCGCTGGGCGGGGGCCGCCCAGGGCAGTGCAGGGCCAACTCTGCCCTGAGAGGGAACTGCCTGGGCTCCTGGCCGGGGAGCAGAAGTGGCAGAGAATGTGTTTGTGTGGTTCTGCCTCATGTGGGTTCAGTGCAGGGGGTAGGTTATGAATAGCCCTGCGCATCCGTGGGAGGGGAGCGAGCAGAGGCTGACTTGATTCCTCCCTCTCCTTCTGCCTTTCTGTCCTTCTCCCCATCTCCCCCTCCTTCCCTCTCTCCCTCCTCATCCACCCACTGCCTCATTCAATGCTTCATTCGCCCAGCACTTGGTCTCTGTGGCTCTAGGATGCTCGTGTGGGCTGCAGCTCAGCCCGTGGTCCACCTCTTTCTCCAGCATCCTCAAGGGTTCCCAGCTGTTGCTGCACGAAGGCTCTCCCATTGCCTAACTGCTGCAGCCCAGTCTTGGGGGGAGGGTAATGTGGGGCGAAGCCGAGCCAGGCGAGTCCCCAAGGGCTTCCTCTGGAAAGCCCCTGCGTGTGGCTCCCATGTCCCAGCCAGCTTGTGATTAAGCCACTTATCTCCTCTCCCTTCCCTCCCCCAGCCCCCACCCCGAGAGCGGCTGCAGTCCAGAGATGCCTTCAGCCTTGGATCACAGGTTTTGGCAGGGCTGAGGTCTGGGCACAGAGAGGCACGCATGACAGCGGCCACCAGGGAGCTGCCGCAGCCGGCTCTGCAGTCCGGCCTGCGCACCTGTCTCAGGCCGCATGTCTGGGGGCTGCGTTCATCCCAGAGTGCCCCATGCCCGTCTGGGAGAGGGGGCGCGTGAGGCACACGGCGTGCTTATGGCCGTTCTTTCTTACTCAACCCTAACAGTAAACTATTCATTACTCTATCGAATTCCCTCGCGTTTGCAGGGCACTTTGGGCTGCGGCTCTCCACCTGGCTGCCGGGCAGCATCGCTCCCTGGGGAGAGTTGACAAATCCACAGTACAGGATTGGTGGGGGGAGGGGGCTAGGCCCTGCTGTCAGAGCTTTCTGGGTGACCCTGATACAGGGCCATCGCAGTCCTGTGCTCGAGTGGTTGCTGAACGCATTTCACAGGTAAAGAGCATGGGGCTGGGGGTCCCTGAGAGGCCCATCCAGCTGAGGCCACCCAGCTGCTGCAAAGCCCAGCTCATGCTTAGAGACACAGCTCATTGCCTCTGGGGACGTTTGGGGACAAGGAGGCTTGTCCGCCTCAGTGTAGCCCCCTGCCCCTAGAGCACCAGGGGCCGGTCCAGCCGTAGCAGTTGAAGGGCTTTGGGGGCCCCTGTTCATAGAGGGTCAGCCAGGACAGTGTCCAAGGGGCAGATAAGCGGTGATTGGCATCCGAGCTCCAAGACCAAGGCAACCCCCGGGGGTCTCCGAGACCCCTTGTGGTCTAGTGCAGCGGTTCTCACAGGGTGGGCCCTGGAGGCTTTGTGAACGTCCCTGTGAACCCGCTGCATCACAGCTCTGGGGCCCAGGACCCTGTCCTGCTCACCCCCACGTCCTCAGGAGGCAGGCGGAAGCACGCTCCTTGTCCAGCTTGCTGATCTGAGGCGAACTTTCCTCCCCAGGGAGCTGGCGGGGGTGTGATTTTGTGAGATGTCCACGCCAGTGATCGATTGTGCTTGGAAGGGAAACTCTGTGCCCTCTCCGCCCCCACCAGCACCTGCGTCTGAGAAATGCAGACTTGCTGGGGCTCCCCTGCCCAGCAGGCTGACTGCACTGAACAGCACGGTGGTGCGTCTTCCAAGATGGCGAGCCCAGTGGCAGGCATTCGGCATGGCCGTGAGATGCCTGCATTTCCTACCACGTTGCCTGGGTTTGAGGCCCAGCTCTGCTTCTGTGTCCGGCTTCCTGCCAATGTAGACTCTGGGAGGCAGCAGGTGGTGGCGCAAGTGTTGAACCCCCTGCCACCCACATGAGAGGCCTAAATTGAGTTCCTGGCTCCTGGCTGTGGCCTGGCTATTGTGGATATTTGGAAAGTGAACCAGCAGATGGAATCTCTCCCTCCCTCCCCCTTCCCCTCCCTCTCCCTCTTCCCCTCCCCCTCCCCCTCCCCTTCCCCCTGTCAAATAAATAAAACAATAACCAGGGGAGGCTTGTTAAAGTCCTCACCACAAAGAAGGGAGACATACTTGAGAATTCCTTTCGTCTGATGACTACACAACACTCGCGTGCATGAGCCGTCACACTGTACCCGGTAAGGACTTAAGTAGAATCATGCGCCAATCAAAAACAAAATTAAATTCATTTAAATTCAACAGCAACAACAAAGACTCAGGTATGGCATCCAGGCCTACTGCTTCAAGATCCACATTTTAAATAGGAGACGCGAATAAGCACAGTCAAGTTTAAGAAGCACTAAACAAGAATTCGGTGCCATGCATGTGTGTGTGTGTGGGGGGGTCCTGGGGCAGCTGGGGGTGTCGTGAGGCCGTGGCATCTGCCCCAGTGGCTGCCCCTGCTTGCGCTGAACCTCCACTCAAGGCACTGGGCCAGGACTTTGGGAAGAGTGGATGGAGGAGCAGCCGCCAGGGGCCAGGGCGTGGGGAGTGTGATGGCAGCGGAGCGGCCCGCACAGCCCGGGGAGCCTCCCTCCGCAAGCTCCCTAGGCAGTGTGCAAGGTCGGCAGGCGGCGCCCTCCACTGAGGCGCAGGAAGGCGGCAGAGACCCGGGGCATGGCCACGCGGGCACACGGGGAGAAGCCCGCTGAGAGCGGGGAGGGTGGTGGTGCAGGCTGCCCCCGAGGGCACCGGGCACCTGGGATAGGAGGGAGCCCACGCGAGGCAGCTGGGCCTTCTTCATGACGCGTCACGGACGAGGGCCTGAACACACTGCGCCGAGTTTGGCCGTGCGGCTGACTCCTTGGGTGCAAGAATGTGGGGCAGATAATTGGTCCCGCAGGGGGCCTGTGAGCTGTGCAGTCCTCCCCTGTGGTATCAGCTCTGGAAAAAGATGGCTAGTTCCAAATGTCAGCCATAAAGGTGACTTCATGAAAACCATACTTTCCAACCTATAGCTTATTTTCTTTGGAATACCCAAACTTCGTTTTTGGACAGATGCCAGAAGCTGAGATCCTACCCATACTCAGCCGGGCCCATGTCTTGCCATATTAGGTAACATAGATCAATGTGGCAAAAAGAAATAAAAAAAAAATCCTGATTTTATCTCAAGTCCACTGTGAACACTGGTACCGAGCTTGTGCTGTTCAAACTAGAAATAAAACATTTTAATGGCAAGGAAAGCGTCTGGCCTGCTTTAGGCTCGCTGGCCACTGCCCTGTTGTGTGATAAACACGCCAGCTGCCCGACGCAGCATTAGGAGGAGGTGCTGGGTAAATGCACGTGAGGGTCACAGGCTGCTTGTTTTTGTCTCTTCACGGACACTCTGCCTCCAGAAACCGCAGCCCCCTTAGATCTGCTGTCCCAGACCAGTTCTCTCTCACTGTTAGATATTTATGTAACCTTCCTTGTTTGGCTCTGCTGCTGCAACCACACTGTGCTGAGGCTGCTGAACTGTGTGTGTTGTTCTCTCCTGTTTTATGTTGAAAGATAGTTCGCGAATCTGCTGGCTTCATTATCTCTGCGGTGTCACAGCGGAGGAGGGGGCCCGCCTGGTGTTTGTGCACACGCTGCCCTCACACAGGGCTCCCAGCAGCCCGTGTGTGCGCATTCACCATGGAGCTGGGCGTGGGGGCAACCCCGGAGGGTTCCCTGCAATGGCAGCCAGCTGGACCTGGTGACAGGTGTCTCCATGGCCCTCGGACCCTCCTGGGCCTCAGCCCCCTCCCCTGTCGTGGCAGGCAGTAAGGTCCCCCGTGCAGGAATGTTCAGAGTGGGCACGGGGTGATGTGCGGGAGGGCCTCGGTGACAGCCTCTAGGACTTGCAGTGGCTTCGTCCATCTTTTAGCCACTGAAGATGGCGTTTCAGCAGAGCGGAGGTCAGAGGTTTTCCAAGCTGCCCTTCTCTCTTCCCAGGGTTTGGGGTCTTCTTTGGGTTCTGTTGACAGGGAGGGCAGATGATACTCCCCTTCCTACCCTATGCTTGGGAGCGGCTGTCACAGGTTTGTGGCGGCGAGACGGAGGGAAGAAGTGCTTATTTGTTCTGTCTTTGGTCACGCATTCATTCCCCCACCACATGCAAGGACACTTCCAAAAGTTAATGGAAAGAAAGGTTTAAAGGATGAGTTCAGAGTGGTGCAGAAATTTTGAAATCCATGCAGTTTTGTTCATAATATCCATTTTCCATGAATTTTTTTTGAAAACTTCCTTTGCATGGATTTCCACATTTTGAGGACCACAATAAACAGACATTTTTTGAAAATTTGTATTTCAGGTTCAGAGAGAGAGAGAGAGAGAGCCCCTGTTCTCTGGTTCACCCGCCCAATGCCCACAACAACCAGGACTGGGCCAGGCCAAAGCATGGAGCTGGGGACCAAATCCTGGTCTCCCATATGGGGGGAAGGGACCTGGTACTTGACCCATCCCTAGTGCCTGCCATGGTCTGCGCTGGCAGGAAGCTGGAGTCAGGAGCTGGGGCTGGAGGTTCCAAGATGGCAGAGAAGCAAGGGAGTTTACTGCTCCAGCCCAGGAGAAGATAGTTTTTAAAAAGTGGAGATAGTGTAGTCTCAGGGAAGAGTTAGGGAAGCGACAGAGGAAACTCTACGAAATTAGAGGGACACAGTGGACCTACGTGGAGGGCGAGGTGCCCACAGCTCGGGACTCCAATAGCTGAGAGCCTACACACCAGCGCTGGAAATGAGATGAGAACAGATCTCACAGCAGCCCAAGCCACCAGCAGAAAAGAGGCAGGAAGAGCCCAAAGGGAAAGAGGCTTGAAGCCCCCCCACCCCGGGGTGGGGAGTGTACCAGCCAAACTAGAGGAGGAAAAACAAAAGGACAGGACAGACACGTTTCTCTCTCTCCGATCACCTTACAAAGGTGTATAAGCCAACAGAGCAGGCGCCATTCTGGACATATGTGACAGCTGCACCAGCTCACGTCTGTGCCGGGCAATCAGCCGAGTGGAGACTCCTGACTCTGGTAGGGAGAAGTAACAGCAGCTAGGAGCTTGTGACTGTGTGAAGCTTCTGAACCGGGGCTGAGGCCGCGTGGGAGGAATCACGGTGTGGCTGGGACCTTGAGCAGTCTCAGTGGGAGACGCCACAGGCGTGGGGGTTCCTGGTTACCTGGAGAGGAGCTGGGCTGGGCATTGAACCTGACGTAGCCTGGCTTGCGTGGAACTCGCACGTCTGTATGGGGAGAGAGGCCCCAAAGAAACAATCTCTCCCCTAGCACACAGAACCCACTGCGATGGGTGTTACCGAGGAGAAGTCCCCGGGGGTGAGAAGAACTTCTCATAGGGGCTCAGACCTGCTGGGGCAGCCTCCAGGAGGCACTCAGAGTGTGGGCAGCTGGAGGAGGTGGTAAGGGTGGGCAGACAGGTGCTGGCCCCCAGAGCTACAGCAGTCCCCGCAGGTCTCTAACCAGAGGAGCCCCCCATCGGCATCAGCTGTGGCCAACAAGGACAGTGTGTTGCTGGCCTGGCAGAGTCAGTGAGGGAGGCCTTGGAGACGGTGCAGGCGTGGGCCGGGGGCTGGCTTCCTTGGGCTGTGGTGGCAGATGACCACATGCTGGGTGGCTTCAACCCCATGACCTCATTCTCTCACGGTCCCTGAAGCCAGAGGTCTGAAATGCAGGTGCCTGTGGGTGAACTTCCTGCCACTGCTGGTTTGCCGGCCCCCCCTGGTGCTCCGTGTAGGCTCTTCACCACCATCTCTGCCCCCTGTCTCCTGTGTGTAAGCCCAGACCTCCCTCCACTTGCCAGGAAGTCAGGTGTGCTGCACCCGGGTCCAGCGTCGTCCAGCCTGACCTCATTCCCACTTGTGTGTCTACAGAGACCCTGTTTCCAAAGGCCACATGTGCAGGTTGTGAGAGAACATCATTCCCCCCCAGTGTAGATGGTGAAAAGGGAGACGGAGAGGGTGTTAGAGTTGAGAGACACTGGGGCAGCAAAACCGTCAGGGCGTGGATCCGCTCAGTCTAGCCCTTTCGTTTCCCAAATAGTGTTTAGGAAGCTGTGACTGGGGGGCCTGCATTGTGGCACAACAGATTAAGCTGCTGCTTACAATGCTGGCTGCTCCACTTCCAGTCCAGCTCCCTGCTGATGCACCTAGGAATGCAGCAGAGGATGGCCCAAGTGCCTGCCACCACCCTGTCTCTCCCTCCACGGAGTTCCAGGCTCCTGGCTTTGGCCTGGCCCAGCACAGGCTGTTGCAGCCACTTGGGAAGTTAACCAGTGGATAGAAGATCTCTCTCCCTCTCCCTCTCCCTGTCCCTGTCCCTGTCCCTCTACCTCTCCCTCTCTTTCTCTGTATGTCCTTCTCTGCCTCTCTAATAATTGTTAGCAAGGTTGACACCTTTGGTGACATTGGTTGCCATCACACGTTCCCACTGATGAATCTCTCCCTACAGGTTAGGTTGATGTGGACAGCTCAGAGAAGCCCTCTGTGTGTGAGCACTCATGTCTGGGCCATGTTGCATGCCTCAGCCTGACTCCACTGGTGAGCTTGGCTGCATGGTGGGGTGTGCTCTGTGTGCCTGGCTCTGAGTCTCTATGGCTCCTCATCACCCCACGTCTCCATCCTGGGAGTGGGGCCTGCTGACCGGGAGTGGTACCTGACATGGTGCCCTTCAGGACTGATATCCACACAGCCTGTGCCATGCAGCATCAGTTCCTCTGCTCATCTTCTGGCTCTCTCACACTTTTCTGCCTTTCAGCTGGACTTTCTGTCTGAGGGAGGCTTCAGCCTGCTCTAGGAGGGGTGGAGAGCAGCCCTTTATCTGCCCCCAACCCAGATCCGGTGGAACTTGGGGTGCAGTCCCCCACTCAGACCCAGGCAGGTAGTTTAGTCCCTTGGCTGGGCCCCTCACCAACTTCTCCCTGCTTCCTCTGCTCACCCTGGCCTTCCACTTGGGCGTCAGTGTTCTGACTTCACTCATCTTCTGAGGCCCAAGTCTTGCCCCCCTGCCTTGCACCACAGCTGCCACTTGGCTCTGTCTGCAAAGACAGAAGCAGAGCTGGGTATACTACAAGGCCTGGGCCCAGGCCATTTCCTGCTGAGTGCAGTGGAAGGTTGCCACACTGAGGGTGTGTGAGGACTGCAGACTGGCCAGGACTGAAGCCAGAAAGGGTGCATGAGAGATGGGCCAGGATGCCCAGGGGCAGAAGCAGACAGTGCATACCAGGAGGTGAGGGGCACTGGACTATATACTCTGCAGCGACAAGGACTTAGCCTATGAGGCCTGTCTGTGCTGGTTTGCAGGACACAGACCCAAAGCAGATGTAGGACTTAGATGGTTGGTGCATGGCCACTGTGCTTCTTCCAAGGATTTCCTTTTTAAAGAACCAGTCAGAGCACCCCGGTCTCTCCCCACTCTCCCTCTCTTCTTGCCTTGTTGCCTGCATGGGAGTCCTAACTTTTTAGGGAAGGGATCTGATGTGGAATCTCTCGAAGTCCCAGTATGACTGGGTTTTCCAATCCCCTTGAGCTTCCATTGAGTGGCAGGTGCACCTTGCCTCCCCAGCAAGGGGCTGGCAGGAAGGCCAGAAATGGGAGTGGATCCTCCCCACTGTCTGTTGACTGTGCTCGTACACAGCCAGCGGGATTCTCCCCCTTGTTGTTAGGAAATCAGCTGTCCTCTGCCTGAGCCAAGCAGCTGTGACCCCAGAAGCCGGGTTTGTGAAGGATGGGAGCTGTGGTCTGCACGACCCCGTCTCTCCCCAGCTCTTGAGAACATTGTGTCTCTCTCCAGGATAAAAGGGAGAACAAGGTTAAAGTTCTCTTCAGTGGGCCAATGTACATATCTTCCATGCCATCAAAAATGTGTGTAACATATCAGAATACCCGGGACTGAGGTTCCAGCTTCCTGGCAATGCAGAGCCAGCAGGATGGCTCAAGTAGTTGAATCCTTGCCACCACATGGGAGACTTCAGGTGAGTTCCTGGCTCCTGCTACATTCTATTTTTTATTATTTTTTATTTATTTATTTTTTTGGCAGGCAGAGTGGACAATGAGAGAGAGAGACAGAGAGAAAGGTCTTCCTTTGCCGTTGGTTCACCCTCCAATGGCCACCGCGGTCGGCGCGCTGCGGCCGGCGCACCGCGCTCATCCGATGGCAGGAGCCAGGAGCCAGGTGCTTCTCCTGGTCTCCCATGGGGTGCAGGGCCCAAGCACCTGGGCCATCCTCCACTGCACTCCTGGGCCACAGCAGAGGGCTGGCCTGGAAGAGGGGCAACCGGGACAGAACCCGGTGCCCCGACCGGGACTAGAACCCAGTGTGCCGGCGCCGCAAGGCAGAGGATTAGCCTGTTGAGCCACGGCGCCGGCCAGCCCTGGTGATTCTAATGTGAACCAGAGGCTGAGAGCTGTCGCATCTCAATGTGACCCCTACTAGAAAAAAAAAAAAAAGCATCCTAATCTGTCCTATATCTAGGAGAAAATTTTCAGGGAGATAAAAATGTTTAATTTAGTGCCCCAATGAACAAAATGTTAAAAATCTAATCAGCAACACAACCCAAAAATGTGCTGCGTCAGCCTCGCAGCCTCTCTGCAAAGCCTTCTTTCTTAATGAAGGCCCTTTTATCCTTATTGTGACACTCACCACGAACCTAGACAAAGTCTGTTTTTTCTCCTATAAAAGGAAACTCTAACAAAAATAACCTAGAAGTCATATTGTTTTTAGGCAGATGTAATTATTTTGGGTTACTTTGGGACGTTTGGAAAGACACATTGAATCATGGCTTCCTGCTACTATGATTTAGGTTTCAGTAATCGTCTCACGTGATGGGCATATTTTGTAATGCTTTGGTTAAAAATAGCCTGATTGCACAAACCTCAGCATGATCACAAAAATTAAAATCGTTTCCTTGAGCTTCTCCAAAGCAAGACACGTTTGTCTCTGAAATGTCATGACTCACGCCAGATGGTTCACTGAAAACGCAGAGAGCGAGAGCTGATCTTTCCTGTTTATCGCTCGTTCAGGAGGAGCTAACTGAGGAAAACATGTGCATCCAGTTTGGCCTTGATTTTGGACGATTCTTTCCTCTGCGGGAGCACAAAGCCCCCCGGCCGGGCGTTCGCTCAGGCAGTGATCGGATGTACCGTGTGCAGTTTTCCACTTCGGGGCAATGAAACAAATTTCTCTCAGTGAGCTACTCGGGAGGTCATACTTTAACCTTGAGTCGAATGCACGTGTTCTGAGCACCTAGATTCACAACAGCTCTGCATCGTGGGGGACTCTGGGCCAGCTCTTCCTGCAGCCAACAGTAGCCCACTCTGCAACATGGCTGCAGAGTGGCCGTGGCTTTGCACACCTGCCGTGGAGGAACTGGCCACCTCCGGAAGTGCCTCGGGCTCAGTTTCAGGTCACACTCCTGCAACGCCAAGCGCTGTCTTAAATGGCACAGCTTACTCATGGCTGTGTTGGCAGTGCTGGTATCTGCAGATCTGTAGGCTCACTCATGGCCGGGCACTGAGGCCGGTGCTGTGGCACAGCAGGTTAACACCCTGGCCTGAAGTGCCGGCATCTCATATGGGCACCAGTTCGAGACCTGGCTGCTCCACTTCCCATCCAGCTCCCTGCTATGGCCTGGGAAAGCAGTGGAGGATGGCCCAGTCCTTGGGCCCCTGCACCCACATGGGAGACCCGGAAGAAGCTCCTGGCTTTGGATCAGCACAGCTCTGGCCATTGTGGCCATCTGGGGAATGAACCATTGGATGGAAGACCTCTCTCTCTCTCTCTCTCTCTCTCTGCCTGTCCTTCTCTCTCTGTGCAACTCTGACTTTCAAATAAATAAATAAGTAAATAAATAAATCTTTAAAAATGTGGACTTTGGACAGAGGCTGCCTTGCGTTTGAATCCTGGTTTCACCTCTGATCAGAGGGGTACAATACCCCTGAGCCTCCATCCCCTCATCAGAAGATGAGACCAAGGGAAGATAGGAAGTGGACCCTGGAAAGGGAAGCTGGGACCAAGATGCCACCCAACATGTCCCTGGGGATTGGTGGACACTTTGTGCCTGCCTGTGTCTTGGGTATTGCAGATGGGGATTTCTCAGGACACAGTAGAGGCAGAGAAGGGCCTAGGCCAGGCCATGTGAGAGGAGAAACCAGGCAAAGATGGGGTCCAGGACAGGGCTGTCCTCTGGTGCACAGGGACAGATCTCAGGGTAAGATGCAGAGTTAGTCTCACCAGAGGCAAGGGAGTGAGTGGGCATTGGTAACCCTGTCACTGCCTTGGTTACTAGTGTGCTGATCCGTGAGGCCTTGGTTACTAGTCTATTGATCTTTGAAGCCTTGGTTACTAGCCTACTAGTCCATGTTGCCTTGCTTACTAGTCCTCTGGTCCAGGTTGCCTTGGTTACTAGTCCTCTGGTCCACGTTGCCTTGGTTACAAGTCTGCTGGTCCACGTTGCCTTGGTTACTAGTCTTCTGGTCCAGGTTGCCTTGGTTACAAGTCTCTGGTCCACGTTGCCTTGGTTACTAGTCCTCTGGTCCACGTTGCCTTGGTTACAAGTCTGCTGGTCCACGTTGCCTTGGTTACTAGTCCTCTGGTCCACGTTGCCTTGGTTACTAGTCCTCTGGTCCAGGTTGCCTTGGTTACAAGTCTTCTGGTCCACGTTGCCTTAGTTACTAGTCCTCTGGTCCACGTTGCCTTGGTTACAAGTCTGCTGGTCCACGTTGCCTTGGTTACGAGTCTGCTGATCCATGATGCCTTGGTCGTGTCAGTCCCCCAGCTTTGTTCTTTCCCAACCTTTCAGGAACACTGCTCTTCCCTGCCCAGTGCTGAGTGTAGGAGAACCATTGTTTGCAGGGTTTCCCTGACTGTTGTCATCGTTTTGGAATTGGGGTCAGCCCAGCCCTGATGCCCCATGTTGGCAGGAAGCAGGAGCTTCTATGGTGCTTGTGAGACTGCCTCTCCCCTGCACCTCTGGGCTCAGTTCTGCAGCCCCTGGGCCAGGCTCCCGACTCTGTTCCCTGGGAATCTCAGTCCACCACGTTGCCTCTCTTTTCTCCTGCTATTTTGATGACTTGGAGAATCTCTCAGCAATTTCTTCTAATTCCTTGATTGCGTTTCCAGCAGTATCACTAGCCAGTCTCCATCGGGTGTTCAATTCTGAGGTTGTGTGTTTCCTGTGAAAGTAAGCCTTCCTAGCCTTTATGACTCTTTTCATGTATAAAACATCTTCTCAAATACTTCTGAGATTTAGCGTTTTAATTGGCTGTCTTCTTCCTTGGAATCTGTTTCATTGGGTGATGTTTGTTCTGATTGCTCACTTCCTTTCTTTTAATAAACCGAGTCTATGCCACCCTTCTCCTCCTCCTTTTCATTCATCCTAAGTCTCTAATGCTCATACTTATTAAGGCTGGAGTGGTCACAGTGAGCGTGTATTTCTTGGAAGGTTTTCTGTCCCTGGTACCACCGATCGGGAGCTGCAGCCGGAGGCGGCTGTGCACCCTGGGCCTTGTGGCTGCTTCCCACTCCTCTAAGTGCAGGGCTGCCGCTCGAAGCAGCCTGCAGCTGTCCCCCACCTTTGCCTTTGGCAGGTTGGCTGCTTTGGGTCAGGGTGATGTGCAGGCTCTGCCCCGGCCTCCCAGATCCCAGGCCCCGGGCCTCTCACCCTCTGCTTCCCGCCTCTGCCGCTATCTCCCAGAGGAAGCTTCTATTTAGGACTCTCACATCCTTCCAGCCAGGCTCTTCCTTGCACCGCCACCCCTTGGCATCCAGGATTCCAGGATTCCCTCCATCCCTTTGTGGGGATGCTCACATCTCTCATATGAAATGGCAAGGTACCTGTTTGCCTTGAACCTACACACATCTGCCGTATCCTTTGTCTCTCTAGATTACTTGTAATATCAAAGACAATGCCCATGCTATGTCAAGAGTTGCTAGGCTGCATCATTTGAGAGCATAAAAGCAAGAGATGAGATCTGTCCATGTTCAGAACTCAGTATATGTTCTGAGTGTTTGCAATCCACGGTTGGCTGACGCCATGACTGTCCTGTGTTTGCTGAACCAGGGACCTGCGGATCCTCACGTCCTTGCTCTCCCAGGTGCCCTGTTTGCAGAAGTCCCCCAGTGTCTCCCTGATAAATGTAAGGCCCCTGCCACTGGGTGTCTGCATGGGTGCAGGCGTTTCCGGCTATTTTACATTTTGAAGTGTTTCATTAGCAAATCGCCAGGGAGAGGAGGGGTGACCCAAGGTTGCCTGCTTGAATTCCAGTCAGCAGGGCCTCTCGCCCGAACACAGGCTGCCTTTCTCCAGTGGAGGGGTGCTGATCATTTACTGTTAAAATGAAAACCCTTCGGCATGCATTTCTGGCATTTTTGTAGCATGATCCCCGGAGAGCAGCGGATTTCTTTAAATCACACCCCAGCGTATTCTAAACAGGATGAGGAATTTGTACTTTTGTCTGTAGATTAAATAGCTGAGGAGGTGCTGGCACGGGGGATAGCCGGGTGATGATTTTATAATGAATAGCAGAGCAGCAGGCTGCAGTGGGCGGTGGCGCCCCTGAGACTCCTCCTCGTGTTTGGAATGTGAGTGCGGGAGAAAGTTCTGGGGCTTTTCCGAGAGGTAGAGCTCTTCCGCCTGGCTCTGGAGGCGGCAGAGGTGGCGTGACCTACCCCTCAGACGGGGGCTCTGTGCCCTGGTCTGGGGGTCTGCCCCCAGTGCCTGAGTCTTTTCCTTGTCCCTTGGGAGCTCTGTGCAGACTGTGGCTGCCCTGTCTTTGCCAGTGCTGTGCCTACTCCTTGGCTAATTAGCAACTCATTAGCACCTTCCCCAAATGCGGAGATGAGGGACTGGGGTGCCAGCCAGCGGCTCTGAGTGCCTGCAGGGCCTAATAGCCCCAGTGCCTCTGCCAGGCCTCATGAGATGCCCCTGGGGGCCTTGTTGTTCCATGGCCGAGGACTGCAGTCCTAACCCCAATCCCAGCACCATCTTCCTTGGTCAGGAAGACAAGAGGGGTCAAAGGGGGCCAGATGGTTCCCCACCAAGCCTCCTCTTCCTCCCCGAAAGCAGTTCCGCTCGTGGTTGGCCAAGAGTGTCGCTCAGCCCCATGAAGGGGTTGCGGCTGGCGACCAGCTCCCTTGTCGGCTGTGTGTGTAGACTGACACCTGTCCTAGACAGCCGGGTCCCCCAGTCTGCAAGGACTCCTTCCCCGAGTGTCAGATGCAGGCAGCGTTGGATTCAAACACTGGCCTCACGGTGGTCGCTGCTACAGTTGGAATCCTGGTGTTCTCGCAGTTAACCTGCAGAGCCCGTGCATTCCCTCAGGTGGCGCTGTACCATGGCCAGCCTTTACTGAGCGCCTTCGGTTTATTCAACAGCGGGAAGGGGCAGATGGGGCTGTGGGACGCACATTTCCTAGTCACCTGGAGCTCTGCCCTGCCCACCTGTGCCGGGGCTCTGGGTCCCCGCATGGGCTCCCAGCCTTTCCCACTGGACTGCAGCCCAACAGAACTCTGCCCCATTCCCAGAGCCCTCGGTCCACTCCGCATGCCGGCTGTGAGCCCCGCCCTGGGGCATCCTACCCCTCCTGCCCCACCTCTCTCAACCTCCATGCTCCTTCAACTCGCCTCCTGTAGGAAGCTTTCCCTGATGGCACTTTGCTGGTTGTGGCTCCTTCTCCCTCCCTCTCGCTGCTCTGTGCTGCTTTTGCCCTTTGCGTATACTCCAAGCCCCAGCTGAGTGGGTTTAATAGGCTCTGCAGTGTCTGGTTCTCCCCCATGCTCTGAGCCGCTCTGCTTGGGACGGTGGCTCGCGCTGCAGGGTTTCTGTTGGAGCGTGGCCAATCAGTCGCGCTCCCCACCCAGCCTGTAGGTGGTCATGCACTTCTGTGCGCCCTCCTTGGACTATCTTATTTTGGAGAAAGGATATCTATTGCTCTGTGGCCTCATCCCATGCCAGAGGGTAGGGCTGGGCTGTCTCCAGTTCTTCATGCCTGTCTGAACCCACCACAGGCCTGGCACCCTCTCCTACCTTCTGGCCTGAGCTCCAAGCCCTGAGTGTGCTGTGGGAGTGTGCCTGGGGTGCGGGGGTAAGAGTTCAACACAGCTCAGCACGGAAGGAAGCTGCTGCACTCAATTGGTGCCAGTAACCCATACATCCTTCCCTTTCCCGGCTCAAATGCCAGTGTCCCCATTGGATAACTGGCCAGTATCTGGCCATCGTTAGGATGCCACCTGCCTTTCCCTGCCTGGATGAACACAGAGAACCAGTAAAGAAAACACGCAGTGATGATCAGGGGCCCAGGTGACTTGAAGAGGGTCTGTGTCGACTGCCTCCTGGGTGTTGAGAAGTTGGGAGCTCAGACTCTTGGTGCTGCCCACGATTCCTGCTGCCATAGAGAAGTTTTCTCGAGGTGCAGTGGGGCTGCTTTGAGAGAGAAGCCTTTGTCCTAAGTCTTCAAGGAAAACTGGAGCAAGAGTTGCATGACGTGTTACAGTATCGCATGCAGTGCTGTCACTCAGCCCCTGTAGTCACCGTGGCCTCCATGGTGGATGACAGCAACACAGGGCAGAGTCTGGAAGGATGCCCACTGGCCTGGGGGACGTGCGGATGCTCAGCTCTTGGGCAGTGGAGTTCACAGTCTGCAGTCGAGGGAGGGAGGCAGCCAGCTGCCTGGCAAGCTGCAGTGCTGGGTCCCAAGGCGGGCAGTGCAGTCCAGGGCCCCCAAGACCCGCATCTCTGAGTTATCCAATTGCATGTTGATCTGTAGGCACCCCTGTGGAGGGACTTATGTCGCCAAGACCCAGGTCATTTCTCCAGATGGGCGTGCCCCAATCAGGTAAGCCGTTTAAAAGCAGAAGATTCCATCTGACTGATAAGCGAAGGGGAAGCCAGAGAGATCTGAAGCACAAAAGGACTGTGCCACAGCACTGCTGGCACTGAGGGCAGAGGGGCCCCGAGCAAGGGGGTTTGGGTGAGTGACCACCTGCCGTGACCCCCCAACCCCCTTACCCTTCAGGAAGGGGGAGGGACTGAATTCTGCCAAGAACTTGGATGGACTTGGAGGTGGAGTCTACCCACGTAAGAGCCCGGCCCGGCTGGCACTGTCATCTTGAACTGACGGGTCAGTGAGCTCATTTACGAGTGTTGTCATAGAGGCTACTGCAGGTCCCATCTGTGCAGGGACTCCCAGGGCAGAAGACCCGGTCCCCGCTCTGAGATGCTCACTCCCTGTCGTGACCTCTAGGAGGTGTGAGATGGTTGAGCAGTGTCACGAGTGAAGAAGGCAAGAACTAAAATTTCTGCTTATTTGGTCATTTAAGAGACATACAGAGATCTCATCTGCTGGTTCACTGTCCCTCTGCCCCACCTCAAATGCCCTCAACAGCCAGGGCTGGACCAAAGCCGAGCCTCGAGCCAGCCACTCCATCCAGGTCTCCCACGTGGGTGGCAGGGACCTAACCACTGAGCCATTGCCCGCTGCCTCCCAAGGTGTGCATTAGCAAAAAGCCGGAGTCAGGAGCTGAGGCTGGGAGTGAACCCAGTTGCTGTGATGTGAGCGTGGGCATCTTACCCAGCGTCCCAGCCATGGTGGGGGGGGTGGGAAGGACTCGCTACACCTGTCACGTCGTGCCATCACCTTCACATTCTTCGTTAAGCGTCTGCAGCCGTGGAACTCTGAGTGTGGCTCCTTGCGTGTTCCTGGTGTACAGTCGGCCTGGTTGCAGTTCAGGCCAGAGAAGCCAGAGGTTCGGGCAGCCGGGGGGGGGGCCCTCAGGAGGTGTTTCTTTAGAAGAATGGGGCTTTCTGTCTCCCCCGTAGAGAGTAGGGGTGCCCTGGGAAGCAGCTGCTGTGTTGGGAGCTCACCGTCTCCTTCAGAGAGGTCTTTGGGGCCTTGCTCCAACCCTAAGCACTAAGACATGGCTCTATCTAGGGGCAGAGAAGAGTTCGAGGGACGGGCAGCAGGCGCTGAGTGGCCGTGAATCTCCCCAAGTGTCTCAGCTTCCTCGGTGTGGGATCCACCTCTGTCTGATTCCCCTGCTACCACTCTGCAGAGAGACAGGGACTGTGTGTGTGTGTGTGTGTGTGTGTGTGTGTGTGTGCACGCGCTCTGTCCTCAAAATCAGCACACTCTGAGAATAAAAGGAGGCTCTACTAACAACTGTTCTGGGATAGGGACTGATCCAGACAGGACCGGAGGCCTGGCCTCTGTAACCAGGCCTGCCCAAGGGGCAGCTCCTCCTAGGACCCCATCCATTCTCCTGCATTTCCGAGCAATGGCTGACACAGGCTAGGGTGAGCCAAAGGTCTCTATGAAATCAAAAGGAAAAACCGAAAAGCAATAAACAAATGCAGAAAGAATAAGGGGGAAAAAAAAGCGCTGGATTTCCCCAGTCTACATTGCTGATCCTAAGACAGCCGCAGGCTGGCCACAGTCCCCTGCAGATGGGTGACCTCCCGTCCCCTCGCTGCCCATCTGTTCCTGTTTGGTGGGCACTGTCTTATGTCCTGCTGTGGGGACTGGACTCAGGACGTCCCAGGGCAGCCGGCCCTGTGAAGAGCAGCGGATCTGCACTCCCACAGCCCTGGCTCGAATCCCGACTGTGCACCCGCTGTGAGATGATCTGGGCTGAGTTCTTGGGCATTTCTGGGCTTCTATTTCCTCCTGGGCAGAAGACAACCCACCAGACAACCCGAGGAGGGGGCCTGGCAGGGGACAGCCTCCCGGGAGGCAGGCGGGTAAGGGGCTGCGGCGTCCAGGGGCTGTCCAGAAACCACACGAGTAGTGACTGAAGGGGAACCTGCTTTCTCGTACCCCCGTGCCCAGTGATTCTTGGCCTCTCCAGGATGAACTCTTTCCCCGCGGTGAGGCTGACTGCTCCAGCACCCTTCTTCCCATATACCACCGCGGCACACCCCAGGGACTCACTTCCTAGGGCTGCCACGTAGATCAACAAACCAAGTAACGCAGGTAAAACGTCTCTAATTCCTGGCCCCTCGTCCAGGGCTCAGTGAGTCAAAACCTGAGTGCCCGTGGCCTTCCTTTTGTGTCAAAGGGCAGAGAACAGTTTTTGCATCCGGGCTGTTTAGCTACAAGTGACAAGGGCTAAAATCGAGCTGGTCTAGGCACACCAAAGAGCAACTGCTTGCTGTCAAAGGCATGGACATCGCACGGGCGCTCTTGCAGTTTCTTGGGTTCGCTCTCTTGCCGTCAGTTCTCCATGACGCAGAGTCCCTGCGGCTCACACAGCCGGGCTCAGGTCCCCAAAGAGAAAAGGCAACACCATGGCCAGCTCACCTTTCACCTGTGGAGGGCTCTGATTGGCCCAGCTGAATCACTTCCTAGTCTCGGGACCAACCACTGTGGGCAGAGGGTGGGGGGAGTATTGTGATTGGCCCAGCTGTGTCAGGTGCCCAGCCTTCAACCAATCACTCAGGCCAGGGAGGTGGGATCTTGTTGCAAGATGGCAGCTCCTATTTGGGTTTCTGCAGTGAAAGAACAGGGCGCCGTTTCTCTAGACAGCTTGGCAGTGGGAACAGGAAGGGGTGGACGGAGGCACCGATGTCCCTGTCTGCTCTGTTCCCCGCCCAGAGCTGCCCCTTGGGGCGGGGGAAGGAGTGAGGTCCTAATGCCCAGAGCTATTGCCAAACACCTGACAGAGATCACAAAACCTGCCATGGTCCAAATAGTGATGCCTCCTGCCCCAGGTCACGTGCTGAGACTTAACCCTCAGCAACAAGAAGGTAGGGCCTTGACCAGGAGGTGGTCACGCTCATGAATGACGTCAGTGCCCTCATGAAAGACTTCCGCCACGCGAGGACACAGCTAGATGGCGCCTCACCCAATATCAAACCTGCTGGGCACTGCCAGTTAAGCCACCGCCTGCAGCGCCGGCATCCCACATGGGCCCTGGTTCTAGTCCCGGCTGCTCCTCTTCCGATACAGCTCTCTGCTGTGGCCTGGGTAGCAGTGGAAGGTGGCCCATTGGGCCCCTCCACCCTCGTGGGAGACTTGGAGGAAGCTCCTGGCTCCTGGCTTCAGCCTGGCCCAGCCCAGATTGTTGCTGAGTGAACCAGTGGATGGAAGACCTCTCTCTGTCTGTCCCTCTTGTGAATCAGCAGATGGGAGACCTTTGTCTCTCCTTCTAACTCTGCCTTTCAAATAAATAAGTCTTTTATTAAAATGCCAAATACCAAGTCAGTGCCTTGATGGTGGACTCCTTGACCAGTGAGCAGTATCAGTGCTGTTTGCACACGACACTGGATGGACTAAATAGACAGGACCTTCAGCAGGGGAAGGCCACTTCCCTGATGGGCTCGCTGGCCACAGCTCATGGCCCCAGGGGCTTGTCCAGGAACAGGCCTGGGGCGCCCAGCGTGGGTCCCCGGGCTGTGGCATGGTGCTCTTGCTGTGTGCACAGCTGCTGGGATGGCAGGAGTTGACCTTTTGAGAATGGGAACACGTTGTCACTGGAACGGCACCCCAATGTCTTGCCGCGTCTGCGCCTCCATTTCAAGGGGCTACACATTTTTGGAACCACATCAAATATTGTCCACGCTGGGGCTATTGTTCTGCTTTTGTTGTCAGTCATTTTCTGTTGTTTTCCTATTTTTTTTTACTAACCAAGATAATATGTTTCCAGTTTTCTTAAGGATTCTTTTGATGGAATAATTCTGATTTATATTTGTATTTCTCTCGTAGCCTGGGGAGCATTTTTATGTGCACAAAGCCTTCTTTTGTGGTCTCATCCAAGACAAACTTCGGATTGTTCTTTTTTAAAAAGTTACTACTGGCCAAAATAATACTTAAAAAACAGTTTACTAAAACCATTGACAGAAGTGCATCTGCCCATAGACGAAGATGCTTTGTTCTGGAATCTTCATGATCTTTCTTTGGACGGAAGGCTCAGAAAATGATTTTCCATAAAGGGCCAGAGAGTAAATATTTGAGGTTTTGCAGGCCATATAGCTTCTGTTGTAACTCCCCGACGCTGCCATTGTGGTATGAAAATAGCCATAGAGGATAAATAAATGAGTGAGCCTGGCTCTGTTCCAGTAAAACATTATTTATAAAAACACTGGAGGGCCAGCCTCGGGCTGCAGGCTGCAGTTGGCCCATTCTTGTCCTGAAGCACTGTGTGATTTTCAACTGTCCAGCGCATGGGTCACAATTCTTATTCACATTTCAAGGAAGAAGAAAACTTACTGGACAGGTGGACAGCCTGGCTTCCTCAGGGTTTTAGAGGTAGACTAAGGGTGTTGGTAGTTTTTAAACAAAGTTTATATTTATTTATTTGAAAGGCAGAGCAACAGAGAGAGAGGGAGGGACAGACAAAGAGAGATCTTCCATCTGCTGGTTCACTCCCCAAATGGCCGCCACAGCCAGGCAGGGCTAAGCCAGGTCGAACCCAGGAGCCAGGAGCTCCATCCGGGTCTCTCCTGCAGGTGGCAGGGACCCAAGCACATGGGCCATCTTCTGCTGCTTTCCTGGCCGCATTAGCAGGGAACTGGATTGGAAGTGGAGCTGCTGGGGGTGGAACCGGTACTCACACAGGA
This sequence comes from Sylvilagus bachmani, assembly GCA_015711505.1. Taxonomy (NCBI): domain Eukaryota; kingdom Metazoa; phylum Chordata; class Mammalia; order Lagomorpha; family Leporidae; genus Sylvilagus; species Sylvilagus bachmani. The sequence continues at coordinate 91,733,721 of CM027402.1, forward strand.
TGTGGGTGTCGTGCCACAGTGCAGGCCCCAGAGTGTTAGCGTTGTGAGGCTCCAGCGTGGTTCTGTTTTAGGGCAACCTCGCAGCCTCAGATGGCTCGGGGAGTTGTTTTGTACAGAAATGTTCACCACAGCAGTTTTGGCCACGTGGCAAACCTGGCACCGACTTGAATGTGCAACAGTAAGTCCTGTACTTGGAATGACCCTGCAGAGCCTTCCCTACGAGATCTGTGATAAAATCCTTATGGGTTTATGCTAAGCGACACGAAGTAGAAAAACAGATACCACAAGACCGCAGTTAATGAAAATCAAGAGCAGGCTTGCGTGGAAAGAGATGTTCAGGAAATACGCCCAAGTGGTAACTGTTTTTCTTTAATGATTATCTGGGATTTTTCCTGGGTGAATACTTGTGTGTGTGTTTGTGTGTGTGTGTGTGGGGGGGGGTCTGCTCAAATATCATCTTAGTTTCAGAGCAAGAAAATATTTTGAGGGAAAATAAGTAGATGGACTTTTCAACCTTTTAGCCGGCGGCTGTGCTCTGAGCATTGTTCTGGAGCTGGAGATGTGCGTGTTATTCTGGGGTGACCTGTGCGGCCTCTCTCCCAGCGAGGCCAGGAGGCAGAGGCTGGGGCTGGACCAGTGGCCTTGGGGGGGCCCTCAAGGCTTGTGGCTCTCAGGCCTTCCAAAGGCAGTGCCTGAAGCCCACCAGCTATGTGCATGCTCCTTCTCTGTGGGGGTAGATTGAGCTGTGAATCCTCACAAGGGAGCAATGTTGGCCCCATTTCCAGTTGAAGAGACTGAGACTTGGAGATGTCTTGGATCCCCGCCACCTTTCCCCCTCTCAGACAACGTGTGTGTACTGATGAACTTGAACTTGCTGATGGCGCTCCGTGGTGCTAATGCAGAGCGGCACCTGCTTGAGCCGGTGTGCCGTCCAGCCTGCCCTGGGGGTCGAGTCCCGCTTGCTGCGGCTGGTGGAGAGTTGGAGCCACCGAGAAGCTATGGTTCCTGAGCCAAGGGAAGGATGGGCTCTCTGTGGGGTCAGGCATGGACCTGCCCTGAAGAGGGAGGCAGGAGGGCAGCAGTGAGAGGACCCACAGGTGGGTCGGAAGGCTGTGGGCCAGTGCACGTGGATGTTTGGCTGTGGAATTTCAGAGAGAGCCAGCCAGACGCAGAGGTATCCACAGGTCCCAGGATGTGCTGATGGGGGAGGTTCCCGTGGAGGGAAGAGAGCATGATGGGGATTGAGGGGGTCGGTACTGAGCAAGGCAGAGTAAGGGGTCTTTGCGTGGGTGCCAACACCACATAGGATGACAGCAGGCCTCAGAGTGAAGACCAAGACCAGGACCATGTGTGGAGGGTGGAAAATGAGAGCGGCATGGCCCAGAGGTCAGAGACTGGGCAAGCAGGTGCAGCGGGTCGATGCCCCAGCCTGCGGGGAGCAGGGCTGTGCTGCTCCAGATGGGCTCTAGAGACTGAGAAACCGCAAGCCAGGCTCTGACCCCATGCCGTGCTGGGTGTGGGAGCAGAACCCCCTCTGCAGGGAGATGCCTCTGGGGGAGGAAGGGGTCAGGCTGGTTTCTATGGGAACAGCTTGGTTGCTTTCAGAGTGGGCACTTTTGGGGGGATTAGGAGGGGGGCACGCATGCCAGTGTAGACACTGGCCAGGCAGAACAGGACACAGTGCATGGTGGGAGCGGCCTGCAGGCAGGATTGCAGGAGGAGTCCTCTGGGCCCAGCTGATGAGGGTGGGGTGCAGGGTGGGTCCGGAGGGGGTTTGACCTGGACTGGTGGCTTCTCTAGGGATCTGCTGGGAAGTAAGTCCCTGGGAATCCAGACCCACCGTTGTCAGCCAGTCCCAGCCTCCTGTGGGTCAGAGATCAGGAGCAGCGGTGTCCCCACACCGGCATCTCTCCCGGAAGCCCAGAGTACCAAACACGGCCTCCAGGATGCTGAGCCACATCCCCCGGGGTTCACCGCCTGCCTGCTACCAAAAACCCACTTACATGCAGTCCATGGGGTTTTAGAGGTAGACTAAGAACCACTAGAGAAAGTCAGGTTAGCTCCCATTCCAGAGGCGCCTCGGGAGGGAGGCTCACTGTGCCCACGGAAACCGGAGAGGCACATAGAGAAACCAGCGTGGGAGCAGCGGCTTCAGGGTCAGGAGCTCAGACTGCTGCAGCGTGGGTTTCCGTCTCCTCTCGTCCCCCGGCTCGTGCAGGCACAGCTGCGGTTTATTTTCAGAGCACACTCTGGAACGTGACAGACCCTCATGCTGGCCTGTCTCACAGCTCCAACTCCTCGCCAGGTGCTGATGAGAAAGCAGCGACAGTTCACACGACAGCAGCTGTCAGAAGATTCCATCTGTGCAGCAAACAGACAGGTGTCAAACCTGGGCTAGCAGACGGTGGCCCAGAATCAGCAGGCGCAGGGGGGCCTTGGCCATGCCAGAGCCCCTGCGGAGCAGGCATCGGGACCCTGTTTGACGCTGAATCCTGGGGTGCACCTCCTGTGTAATCGTGCATGCACCCGAAGTGAGCGTGGAGGCAGTACGCATGTCTGCACGTGCCGTGGCCCACGGGAGCGGAGTGCATGGCCGTGCCCTAGGGCTGCGCCAGGTGCCGAGCAGCGTGTGCACGAGCTGATCTGCTGGGTCCAAGGCTGTGAGTGGCAGAGTGGCAGGAAAGCACATTGCGTTGTAGGAGTGTAGCGGAGGGAGGCACTGGGTCAACGTCCTGCTGCCGAGGGACGGTCCCCGTCACCTTGTCAGCTTCTCCACCTTACTGTGTGGTTCACAGCCTCCTCTCAGCATCTGTTCCGAGCTACTCTGCTTTTTGGTTTTTTTGTTCTCTCTCTCACCCACTTTTGGAGTTCGTGGTAAAATGGACTTAAAAGTAATTCTGTTTTGGCCGGCGCCATGGCTCACTAGGCTAATCCTCCGCCTGCGGCGCAGGCACCCCGGGTTCTAGTCCCGGTTGTGGCACTGGATTCTGTCCCAGTTGCTCCTCTTCCAGTCTAGCTCTCTGCTGTGGCCCGGGAGTGCAGTGGAGGATGGCCCAAGTGCTTGGGCCCTGCACCCACGTGGAAGACCAGGAGGAAGCACCTGGCTCCTGCCATTGGATCAGCGCAGTGTGCTGGCCACAGCGGCCATTTGGGGGGTGAACCAACGGAAGGAAGGCCTTTCTCTCTGTCTCTCTCTCACTGTCTAACTCTGCTGTCAAAAAAAAAAAAAAAGTAACTGTTTTAGTGCAAAAACTTGAAATGCATATGCAGTGTCTTCCTGGTGTGCCCATTTCTGTGTGTTTTAGAAGACACACACAGGCTGTTGCCTCTTCAGCTCTTTGTACTCAACATGCTGTAGATGTTGAGCGAATGCTTCCGACCGACACTCAGCAGAGGTGACCCTGGGGCGAGTCAGGAGAAGGAGAGGGGGTTGTCCCAGGCACAGGGAGTTTCTGGGACGGCCCCGAGATGAGTGGGGAGAGGGCAGTGTGATGGTGCCGTGAGAGCTCTTGGCAGCCAGGGTCAGGTGGCACAGTTGGGAGATCTGTGGCCAGCGGAGGTGGGAGGAGGCTGGCCGAGAGCAGATTTTGGCTTCTCTGCTTGGCTGCAGGATTTGGGTGCCTCTGGGAACCAATGATGGGGAGCGTGAGACGCTTCCAAGAGGGCCTGGATGCGATCATTTCAGCCTGCCAGGGACTCATGGCCACAGCTTGTTCCTGCATGCCAGTTGCTTCTGTGTGTGCTCTATCACAGCAGAGCAACGGAGAAAGCCCAGGTCAGTGAGGCTGAGGGTCAGGGGTCACCCATGCCAATGCCAGGCCGACTGTGTGTTTTACATAGAGGATTGTGACAGCGGTGCAGGGATGGCTGGAGGGGGTGGCTGTGTGAATGAATGCCCTGCTGTAGCCACCCACCCAAGAAGTGGAAGAAGGGGGCCGGCGTTGTGGCGCAGTGGGTAAAGCCACTGCCTGTGACGCTGGCATCCCGTATGACCACAGGTTCAATTCCCAGCTGCTCCACTTGCTCCCTGCTAATACTCCTGGGAAAGTGGCAGAAGGTGACCCAAGTGCTTGGGCCTCTGCATCTAATGTGGGAGACCCGGAAGAAGCTCCTGGCTCCTGGCTTGGCCCTGCCCAGCCATGGCCCTTGTGGACATTTGGGGAGTGAATCAGCAGATGGAAGATCTCTCTCTCTCTCTCTCTCTCTCTCTCTCTCTCTCTCTCTACCTGTCTCTTTCAGCAACTCTAGCTTTCAAATTAATAAATAATTTTTTTAAAAAAGGAGGGAGGAGGCCAGCACCACGGCTCAATAGGCTAATTCTCCACCTGTGGCGCCAGCACACCGGGTTCTAGTCCTGGTCAGGGTGCCGGATTCTGTCCCGGTTGCCCCTCTTCCAGGCCAGCTCTCTGCTGTGGCCCGGGAGTGCAGTGGAGGATGGCCCAAGTGCTTGGACCCTGCACTGGCTTGGGAGACCAGGTGTGCTGGCTGCAGTGGCCATTGGGGGGTGAACCAATGGAAAAAAAGGAAGACCTTTCTGTCTGTCTCTCTCTCTCTCACTGACCACTCTGCCTGTCAAAAAACAAAGTAAAAAAAAAAGAGGAAGGAGAATTCTGGCTAGACTGACTCAACGGAATTCTCCCTTTAAAAAAATTGATTTATTTTCATTTATTTGAAAAGGAGGAAGATTTATTCCACCTGCTGGTTCGCTCCCCAACTGCCCACATTAGCCGAGCCTGTGTTAGACTGAAACCAGGAGCTAGGAACCCAGTCTGAGTCTCCTGTGTGGGTGGGGGGGGGACCCAGCTATTTGAGCCATCACCTGCTGCTCCCCAGGATCTTTGCAGGCAGCTGGATTGGAAGTGGCGCTCAGGTATGGGACACAGGCACCCCGAGCAGCAGTTAACTGCTGTGTCGATCACCTGCCCCTAAATCCACAGGCTTCCTGCTGAAGGCGGGCTGGGGCCGTGAGATGTTGGGGGTGGTGAGATCCTGAGGGTGGGGGACTTTGGCCAAAGTGGATTCTGCAAGCACGGGGGGGGGTCTCGAGGGGAGGCCTTATCAAGCAGAGGATTCTGCGGAGCCCAAGTCAAGGTCTGGTCGAAGGAGAGGGGTTTGCCAGTGGAGATGCACATCTCCATGGCATGAACATACAAGAAAGGGTGGAGACTCCCTGGGGGAGAGTGAGAGAGAAAGAGAAGCACCAAGGCCTAACCCTGGGGATGCCACCATCGGGCAGCCGGGCTGGGGGATGGGAGCTGCCACCTGGAGGGGGGAGCCGGAGCAGGTGGTGTCTCAGGACATCCAGCAATGCTCCAAGCAGGGGTTGGGAGAGGAGGGAAGAGGGGCCGAAGAGTGTATGAAACCCGGTGACAAAGGGTCACTGTGGTCTGGGCTGGGCAGTGCCGTGGAGCCGAATGGGTGAAGGCAGACTGGTGGCTGAGCCATCAAGAGGAGGTGGAGGTGGGGACCTGGGGCTAAAGAGATGGAGGGGTTGGTGCTGGAGGTCTAGACATGGGGGCATGGGCAGCCGGAGGCGGCTGTCAAAGCCTTGCAGTGAGTAAAGTCGCACAGGGGATTAAATCGGGTGAGAGTACGGGATGGCTGAGGTTGGTGCCTCGGGAGGCGGAGGAGCCGACCAAAGATGGGTCCGGAGAATGCTGGACGAAGTCGGGGACAGGAAGGTTTTGGAGAAGGGCCCGGTGTGCAGAGTTCAGAGGGTAGTCTGATGGAAGAAACCAAGCTGCGCTGTGGATTGAGCACCAGGGAAGCTGCGGGTGGCGGCCTCGCCCAGCGCCCCTGTTGTCAGGGTGCGCTGGGGGAGAAGGTGCGATCGGAGCGCCGCGGAAAGATGCCATCTGACGAGGCGGAGGAGGCGTCTCCAGCTGCGTGCGTTTTGCCTGGCGCCCAGAGCCTCCTCCCGGGGAATACTGGGGACTCGCAGTCCACAAGCGGGCCGCCCAGCCCCAGCTGACCACACTGGGCAGAGCGGCGGGCGGACGCGGGCCCCGCCCCTCCCTCTCCCACGGCCCCGGTTCTGGCGGGGGGTGGCTCACGCGCATCTCCTCCTCTCTCGCTGCCAGGTCGCATCTTGGACCTGAAGACCGGCACAGTGAAGAAAGAAGGGCAGCAGTCGTCCATGCGCATGTGCATGGGCTCAAGGCGCTCCTTCATCTGCAGGATGAGGTGGGTGGGGCCGGCGCATGCTCCTCCCGGGCGGGGCGGGGCGGGGCGGGGCGGGGCGGGGCTGGGCGTGCACCCCTCGGCCCCACCGTCCGGGAGCTTCCGGGGTCCCCCTGAGGCCACGTGTGCTGCTTTGGTTCTTCCTGGGCCTCAGCGTGTGCATCTGCAGACCCCTTGCTCTGTCTTGTAAGCGCCCTTCCACCCGGTCAGGGGTGCAGGACGGGCAGCCAAGTCTATCTGGGCTGTGGCAGTCAGAAGGCGGAGGCGTGAGATGACGCCCTCCTCTCACGCAGTTATCCAGGAAATTTATATGCGGGGCCCCTCTGTGCTGGGTGCCCTTCAAGGTGCTGGGGGTTGGATTTTCAATAAAGCAGACCAGTCTCTGCCCACCAAGGACTTCATTTTACTGGAGGTCATATGCACTAGGCGAAGTTCCAAGTAGGGATGTGACAGTCACATGTTGCTACACGCTATGGGGGAAATAAAAGCAGACTGGAGAAGGAGTAGAGGGGCCGGCACTGTGGTGTAGTGGGTAAAGCCGCCTCCTGCAGTGCCAGCATCCCATATGGGCGCCGGTTCGAGTCCTGGCCTCTCCACTTCTGATACAGCTCCCTGCTTTGTGTGTCTAGGAAAACAGAAGAAGATGGCTCAAGTCCTTGCGCCCCTGAACACACCTGGGTGACCAGGATGAAGCTCCTGGCTCCTGGCTTTGGACAGGCCAAGCTCCAGCCCTTGTAGCCATTTGAGAGTGAGCCAGCAGATGGAAGAGTCGCCCTCTGTCTAACTCTGACTTTCAAATAGATAAATAAATCTTGTATTTATTTATTTAGTTTTTTTAAATTTATTTATTTTTTGACAGGCAAAGTGGACACTGAGAAAGAGAGACAGAAAGGTCTTCCTTTTGCCACTGGTTCACCCTCCAATGGCTGCCGCGGCCAGCGCATCACGCTGATCCGAAGGCAGGAGCCAGGTGCTTCTCCTGGTCTTCCATGGGGTGCAGGGCCCAAGCACTTGGGCCATCCTCCACTGCACTCCCGGGCCACAGCAGAGAGCTGGCCTGGAAGAGGGGCAACCGGGACAGAATCCGGTGCCCTGAACGGGACTAGAACCTGGTATGCCGGCTCCGCTAGGCGGAGGATTAGCCTATTGAGCCACGGCACCGGCTCTATTTATTTAGTTTTTAAAAAGAGTAGAAGGCAGTAGGCATGACTGACTGATGTGGTATTTAGGGAGGTTAGGGGAGGTTGATGGGGTGACGTCTAAGCACAGACATGAAGAAGGCTAGCGGATGAGATACGGGAACTTCTAGGTAAAGACAGCACCAGGTAGAGGAGATGGCAAGTGTGGAGACCCCCAGGCAGGGCACCCAGCAACCAATAAGGAGATTTCTGTCTCAGAAGTGGAGCAGAATGAGTGGGGAGTCGTGCGCAGAGGTAAGGCCGAGAGTCCTGGAGGGTGCATTGTGTTGCCCCAGGGAGACTCGGGCTTCTCTGAGCTGCGAGGTCGCTGCGTTTGGGCCTCAGCTTCAGGTTCTGCATGATGTTGAAAAGTGGCTCGGCTTTGTGTGCAGAGAACCTTGCAGAGCAAGAAGCAGGGAGAAGGTCAGGGTAGTAAACTCAGGGGAGACACGTGGTGACCATGATCATGGCAAAGGGCGGTCAGAGTTCAGATATCTTCACAGACACAGCCAGCCATTGTGTGTATTTGTGAGTGTGAGTCAGTGTGCGTGTGTGAATGAGTGTGTGAGTGTGTGTGAGCATGTGTGTGAGAGTGTGTGTGAGTGTGTGAGCGTGCGTGTGCATGTGTGAGCATGTGTGTGAGTGTGCATACGTGAGTGTGTGAGCATGTGTAAGTGTGCATGTGTGAGCGTGCGTGAGTGTGTGTGTGAGTGAGTGTGTGTGTGTGTGCACGGGGAGGTGTGAGAGGAGAGTCCGAGCCACATACAAAATTTGTGTCTGTTTCAAGGGAAGATTGGAACTGCAGGAAACCTGGGCGAGGTACAGGGAGATGCTGGTCCTTTTCAGACACTAAATGGACCCGAGGAGTGGACAGTTGGGTGCAGAATTCTGGAATCCAAGGGAGAGATCAGGGCGGAAGATAAGGACTTGGGGACTGACATCAGTGAAGTGGGACTGGTTGCCAGGAAACTGCGGTATGAGATCACCTGGGACTGCGCCCAGGTCCCTCCCACAGAGGCAGGTGAGGGGCAGGAGGAGCAGCGGGGCAGGTGGAGGGGGAGAAGGGAGGGTCAAGGGAACTTCCAGGAGGAAGCAGGGATGCACTCACTGCCCAGCGCCCATGATGGGTCCTGAATGTGAACTTCGAGGGAGCAGCAGGCGGAGCTGGGGCTGGGGACGAGGGAGTGAGGCCGAACAGAAACCGCGCCGGCCACCCCTGGCACGTGGTCGCTGGGCTCTCTTTGCAAATCCATCGTAATTTAGATGCATTGTCTCCTGCTTGGGTGATCTTCCCTCCTCTCTGCCAGGACCCTGGAGCCCGAGGAGGCTCTGAGCCTCAGGCCTGGCACGGTGCAGCCATGCACTAACCTCACTGTCACCCAGCTGCTCAGGACTGGAGCCATGAGGACCACTGGAGTGTGTGTTGTGTCCTAAGAAGTTCCAAACAGTAGATGCTTTAAAGAAGTGCGCATTTGCTGTAATTCAAAGTAATGTTTTAAAGGAGTTTTTAAAGATTTATACGAGAGAGAGAGAGAGAGAGAGAGAGAGAGAGAGAGAGATCTTCAGATCTTTCATCCACTGGTTCACTCCCCAAATGGCTGAAATGATTGGGACTGGGCCAGGCCAATGCTAGGAGCCTAGAACTCCATCCTAGCCTCCTATGTGGGTGACAGGGGCCCAAGTACCTGGGCCATCTTCTGCTGCCTGCCCAGGTATATTACAGGGAGCTGGATTGGAAGCAGAGCAGCTGGGACTCAAACCCACGCTCATACTGGATGTTGGTGCCACAGGAGATGGCATAACCCATGAGCCATAATGCCAGCCCCACAACTGAGCTTTTAAACAAAATCTGTTCACGTACAGGCTGGTTAACCAAGGTGGCCTGTGTCGAGGGACACCCTGCCTCTCTGACCCTTGCTGGGCCCTCAGAGCTAACAGGGCTGTTCTGCTCCCTTGTACAAGAGCTGGGCCTTCCGAGTCTTGCGTATAGTGAGCCTCGCCTCTCAGCTCCTCCTGTCCAGACTCAACAGCTGGCCTTGGTATGCTGTCGGGAGACCTGGAGGAAACCCCTCCCCCCAGCCTCAGCCACAGGTGGCATTGGGGTGCCGGCACACAGGGGCGTCTTCCTTTATCCAGCCTGGCATCGCTCATGCTGTCTGTCCCCTGTGCAGCTGCCTGGGGCAGGCTGGGGGCTGGGAGTCCCCCACGTCAGTGTCCACCTGGGGATGAAGGGCCTGGGTCACAGCAGGCTCCATCCTGTGGTGCTCTGGCAAACAGAGGGCATGCCCAGCCTGGCTTGGGGGGCAGTGAGCAGAGCACCCACCGTTACCCCTGCTGAGCTGTTCCCTTATGAGCTGACTGCTTGGAGACCCCCTAAGACCCCCATGTCCATTAGAAGCCATTCTCTCCACCCTGTCAATCCTCGGCAGGCAGCGCCTTCCCGGTCCCAGGGCCCTGCAGGGGAATGAGCTCCAGGCTGTTTTCGGGCGTGCCAGGCCCTCACTACCTGGGTTTTCCTGACAGGCGGTACTGCCATCTGTTGAGAGCGTAACCTCTGCCTCCAAGTACAACACACTGGGCGCAGTCCGCCAGCCCGGGACAGAGAGCCGTGCCACTGTCGCTGGGCGGCAGTGTCACAGAGTGATCCTACTGGCAAAACCCGCTGGTACTGGCAGCTGTCCCAGGTCTCCCTGCTGTAGTGACAGTCAGGACGCCCAGGATGTCACTTGTCGCGGAGTTGGGAGAGGGAAGAGCGGGCCACCAAGGAGGCGCGTGCAGGCTTTCATGTCCAGCGTCCAGGGTTCTCAGAGCGTCTTTGAGAAGAGGCACAGGGGAAGTCCCAGCCGAGTGCGCCCTGCGTCCCCTCAGTGAAGGGCCCGCAGCTGTGCCTGTGCGTCCCTCAGGCCGCTCTGTGTGTGCCATCCCCAGGCTTCCAGCTGTGCGCTTACTCTCGGAGCCAGGACCTTGCGGGGGGCCAGGGAGAGTTTCCACATCTGTGATGCTGCTGGGAGGATACTTCTGCTCATCAGCTGGTGACATCTGCCTGCAGAGGCTGTCCCTGCTCAGGCCTGGAGAGACACTGCCGCTGTCATCACCCTCTGCCCGTTTCCTGAGAGCCCACCCCGACCCCAGCACTGCTGAAATGCCCTGATGACGGAGCCGGGCCGGGTTTCTCCTAGAGCCTTTCTGGGGCACCTCCAGACTCAGGGCTGTGCCTTGCAAAGTGGCTCACGCTCTTTCCTTGGGTGGTGGCCTCTGCGCCGTGGAGGGCCCCGGGCTGTGCCGGCACGCACTGGCAGAGCCCGCCCCTCACTCTGCCCCTTTGGTCCCATCCTAGGTGTGGAAACGCCCCCTTGGATCACCTTCCCCTGAACAGAATCACCACCATGCGGAAGCGCTTCAGGTCAGTGCCCCCGTCTGTGGGCACTTGGGGGAGGCTGAGGAGGAGCCTATGCTGGAGAGAGGCGGAGATGAGATGAGGATGGGGGGGTGGGTGGGTGGAATTGACTTGGGATCTCAGGCCACGTGGGAAGAGGGAAAACAGGATGGTGAAAGTCCAGCTTGGAAACCACAAAGACAAACAAGGAGCCCGGTAGCTTCCGTGCCGGAGGAGTCATAAGCATCCTCGCCCGGCCTCCACGCCATGAAAACATTTTCACAGCTGTTCTTACTTTAGGAACGGTCTCGGCCCCGTGAAAGAAGGAGAGGCCCAGTATGCTGTGGTCCACTGCACGGGGTACATCAAGGCCTGGCCGCCAGCAGGTAAGCAGACCGTCCCGTGTCTGGGTGCCCAGGGCTCTGGAGGCCACTTACACCTGACCGCGCTGACCTGTTAGAAAAGCCCCTGCTGGTCTCACAGTCAGCTTGGTAACCAGAGAAAAGTCCCCCTTGAAACAGAGTTCCCCCAAAGCTGCCCACACCAAGATGATTGGAGCCATAGCAACTCTTCTCCGTGCTCTGAGACACAGGATCCTCTGCCGGTTCAGTGTGGCCAGTTGAATTGACAGCTGTGTCCACGTGAGCAGAGAAACGCAAGTGAAAACCGCACAGTGAGACGCCTTCCACTCTCCCCAGGACGGTTCCACGGAGAAGCGGCTGCTGGGGAGAGGGCACTGAGCGATTCCACATGGCCGGTGGGAATGTGACATGGTGCAATCACCAGGGGAAATGGTATCCCCATGCAACCGTGGGACCCGGCGGTTTCTCGCTCCTAGGCGTGTACCCAGGAGAACTGGAATCCTACATTCCCCAAGGAATCTGTGCATGAATGATCCCACCAGCAATATTCATAATGGCCAAAAAGTGGAAGCAACTCAAATTACAGCATAACTAGCTAACTAAAGTGCGGTATGTCCATGCAAAGGGATATCATTCATCCATAAAGAGTAACAAAGTATTGAAATAATAATGCAGACGAGCCTTGAGAATGTCATGCCCAATTTAAGAAGCCATCCACAAAAGACCATGTGGTGTATGATTTCATTTCTACGACATCTTCAGGATAGGCAAACCCATCAAGACAGACAGTAGATCTGTGATTTTCAAAGAGAGCAAAGAACGGAGAGTGACTTCTGGCTCATCAGTGGGTACAACAGTAGGTGCAGTGTTTTATTTTGGGGTGACAAGAGGGTTATAAAATGAGATGGTGGAGGTGGTTGCACAATTCTATAAACACTGAATTATACACATTCGATGGCAAATTTATGGTACATGAATTAGATCTCAATGAACCTGATTTTCAACAAAAGAATACATACAATATGAAATAATTTGTGCAAACTCTGTGACCCAGAATGTGCTATATTTCAGCAGGCGTCCCAGTGTCAGCTGAAGAATAATGTGCATTCCTCTGTGGTTGTGGGGAGTATTCTATAAATGCCGGTCACATCAAGTTGATTGCTAAGCTGTTAAAAGCAGCTGTCTTTGTATTGGATTTTTTGCATGCTGGATGAATCGGTTGCTCAAAGAGGAATGTTGAAGGTTCCAGCCGTCGTTCTGGGTTTGCCTATTTCTCCTCGTAGCTCTGTCGGCTTTTGCCTCACACATTTTGGTGCAGTCTTCTTTGGTGCATGCGTGTTAAGGATTGTTGTGTCTTGGAAAACTGATCTTTTATGTAATGTCCCTTCTTTATCCCTGATAATTTCCCTTTCTTTCAAGTCTGCCTTGTCTGAATTTAATTTGGATTCACTAACTTTCTTTAAAAAAAAAAAAGATTTATTTTACTTATTTGAAAGAGTTACAGAGAGAGATGGAGACAGAGAGAGAGGTCTTCCATCCACTCCCCAAATGCCCACAGCAGCTAAAGCTGAGCTGATCTGAAGCCAGGAGCCAGGAGCTTTTTCCGGGTCTCCCACATAGGTGCAGGGGCCCAAGCACTTGGGCCATCTTCTACTGCTTTCCCAGGCCATAACAGAGATCTCGGTCAGAAGAGGAGCAGCTGGGACTAGAACCAGTGACCTTATGGGATGCCGGCACTGAAGGCCTGGGCTTTAACCCTCTGTGCCACAGCACCAGCCCCTCTAACTTCCTTTTTTGATTAGCATTAGCATGGTATGTTTTCCTCAATGCTTTTAGCCCAATCGTGACTTCATATTTAAATTGTTTTCTTTTGAATACCATATAGTTGCAATCTATCCAACTCTGATACCCTATCTTTTTTTTAAGATTTATTTATGTATTTGAAAATCAGAATTACAGAGAGAGAAGGAAAGAGCTTCTCCATCCACTGGTTCACTCCCCAAAGGCTGCAACAGCCAGGGTTGAGCCAGACCAAAGCCAGGAGCCAAGACCTCATTCTGGGTCTCCCACGTGGGTGTGGGGGCTCAAGCACTTGGGCCATCTTCTACTGCTATCCCAGGTGCATTAGCAGGAAGCTGGATTGGAAGTGGAGCAGCCGGGACATGAACCAGTGCCCATATGGGATGCCAGTGCTGCAGATGGTGGCTTAACCCATGGTGCCACAGCGCTGGCCTGGACACTCTGTCTTTTAACCGTTGTGTTTAAACTGTTTGCATTTAGCATGATTATTGATACAGTTTGATTAGGGGCTACCACGTTTTCTCTTCCTTGCAATTGCTATTCGTTTCTTCTGCCTTCTCTAGCTTTCATGGAGCATTTTACACGATTTTGCTTTCTTTTCTCTGTTAACATATCAACTATATTTCTTTAAAATGCTTTTATTCGTTGCCCTAAGTTTACAACATGCATTTACAACCAATATAAACCCAGGTACAATAATAACATTTCATGGGTGGTGCAAACACGTGACACAAAGTAGTCCTTCTGGCTGGGACGTTCATAAGTGTTTCTTCACATCCTCTCCCTGTAGATCCAGTAGACAGGACAGAGTGTGCTGGAATTGGCCAGCTGCCCTCTTCCTGATGGGAGGGAAGGCTCAAGTCAAGTCCTCTTTCCTGGGGAACATTGTTGGAGAATGCTCTGGGCGTGTTTCAGAACGATTGCCCTTCCTGTCCCTCTGCCTGAGGCGGGGGGCAATTGCTCTTGGTTTTTCACCGCGGGCTGCTGGGGAGAAAGCCCATGAACACGTGCGAGCCCACTCGTATACGTTTCAAAGGCGTCCTTTGAGGAAAGTACGGTCAGTGAAGTTGAAAAATATAGATTCACCCCCTCACTGAACATGGATTTGTGGGCCTCCCATAATCTATGTGCTGGGCATGGTTCCAGCCACTGAGATACAGCGCGTGAAAGAGAGAGCATTCCATACGCGGAGGAAGGGATGGACAACAGCGGACAATGGGGAGTCGGATCTGCACTGCCTTGGGTCATCCCTGCTGAAGCTGTGCCCCCAGGGGTCGGCGGCGGGCAGATGGCTATTAGCGCCGTGAGCCGCTGTGGGCCTCTGGGGAGGATGGGCCTGGAATGAGACCAGGAAGCCATCCAGTTGCATCGGAAATGTTCTCCTTCCTTTGAGATAAAAGTGACATGAGGCGAATGTGTCAGAATGTTAACATGTGTCTCGGGCCACCACAGACTGCGTGAGTCATGGAGGGGAGAGATCGGTCTTGGCTCCCAGACCCAACATCACGGGGCTGCAGATGGGGGCACCGGCTGTGGGCAGGCTCCCTAGGGGGCTTTGGGCACCACAGGGCAAGAGACAGGGAGTGACAGTGTCTGTGGGGGAGTGTGACTGTGTGTGAGAGAATGTGTGTCTATGTGAGTGTGTGTGTATATATGTGTGACTGTGTGTATATATGTGTGTGTGTGTGTGTGTGTGCATGTGTATGTGAATGTCCATGTGTGAGGGCATAGTGAGTATGTATACATGTGTGAGTGTATGTATGTGTAATGTGCACGCATGAGTGTGTGTATGTGTATGTGTGACTGTGTATGAATGTGTGTGGTGTGTATGTGTAACGTGCATGCATGAGTGTGTATATGTGAATAGGTGTGGTGAGTGTGTACATGTGTGTGTGAGTGTGTATGGATGAGTGTATGTGTGTCTGAGTGTATGTATATGTATGTGCATATATGTGGGGATGCGTGTGTGCGTACATGAGAGTGTGTATGTGTATGAGTGCATGTGTTGTATGTGCATGCATGCATGAGTTTGTATATGGGATGTGTATGTGGGTATGTGTATGAGTGTGTATATGTGTGTAGTGTGTGTACATATGTGTACACGGGTGTTCACATGTAGGAATGGGTATGTGTATGTGTGTGAATGTATGGTGAGTGTGTGGACATATGTGTAGTGTACGTATATGTGTGAGTGTGTGTATGTATGGTGAGTATGTGTGCATGTCTGTGAGTGTATGTATGTGTGAGGGTGGTTTTGTATGAGTATATACTGAATATGTGCACATGTATGAGAATGTGTGTGTGTGTATATTGGTGTGTGTAGTGGGTATGTGTGTGTAGTGTAGTGTGCATGTATGAGTGTGTATGTGGGTGTGCATATGTGGGTGTGGGTGTGTGCATGTGTGTGAGTGTATGCTGAATATGTATGTATGAATGTATGTATATATGGGTGAAGGTGTGTGTGTGATGCATCTGTGTGTGCAGGTGTAGTATGTGTATGTATACGGGTGTGGGTATGGGTGTGCATGCGTGTGAGTATATGGTGGGTGTGAGGATGTGTTTATATGTGTGTGGGTATGCGAGTGTGTAGGGGGTGGTGTGTCCACTCTCTCTTCCTCTTCTTACAAATCCAATCAATCCAGGGCCCCCCCCCCCCACCATTGACTTTGTCCTACTCACCTCCCAAAGGCCCCCGCTTGCGAACGCCACATCTGGGGGAAGTTGTCACCTAGTACCTCCCAGTGGGGCTTAACCTTCACCGTGCGGGGCCCACATCCACCCCCAGCAGCATGTTGTATAGGGGAGAAGCTGAGGGCGGTTTGGAGCCGTGCTGTGAAGCACAGCGCCTGCGGGTCACAAGACCTGTGTCTGTGCACTCACGTGTTGTGAAGAGGGGAGATCTGGTGCAGGGTCCTTACCCACCCCCAAAGGAGCAGCCCTCCCTGTAAACCCAAAGACAAAAACCCAACAGCAGCAACAACCAAGCAGCACACGGAGGCGTTTGGAGGCGCTGGGCGTGTTTCTTACCTTCGCTGTGGGGTTGGTGACACGAGCATGTGTGCAGTCCAGAGTCACCAGATTGTGTTGTCAGTTACGTGTGGTTTCTCGTATAGTGATTCTCTCTCAATAAATCTGCAGGAGAACCCCTGTGTGTTAGGTACATAGGTGTTTCTTATACATTCTCTATAGTTTTGTGTTTTTTAAAAGATGTATTTATTTATTTGAAAGTCAGAGTTACACAGAGAGAGGAGAGGCAGAGAGAGAGAGAGAGAGAGAGAGAGAGAGAGAGAGGTCTCCATCTGCTGGTTCACTCCCCAGATGGCCACAATGGCTGGAACTGCGCCAATCCAAAGCCAGGAGCCAGGAGCTTCTTCTGGGTCTCCCACATGGGTGCAGGCACACAAAGACTTGTGCATGGCCCTTGACTTAGTCCGAGCCTCCCTCAAAATATGTATTTCATTAAAATCCCTTATAGGTCACTGCAACCCATGTGAGCAAGCAAATATTGAATAAATCGGACACAATACATATGGCCCCAGATTACATTCAAAGAGACACCAGTGCCATCCTCTCTGTTGTAAAAATTTATTTATTTAAAAGGCAACGTGCCAGAGAGAGAGGTAGAGACACCAAGAGAGATCTTCCATCGGCTGGTTTACTCTCCAGATGACTGCCATGGCCTGGGCTGGGCCAGACCAAAGCCAGGAGCCTGGAACTCCATCTGGGTCTCCCACATGGTTAGCAAGATCCCAAGTACCTGGGCCATCTTCTGCTGTATTCCCAGGCACATTAGCAGGGAACTGGATCAGGAGCGAAGTACCCAGGACTCAAACTGGCACTCACAATATGAGATACTGGCAACAAAAGCCACAGCTGAACCCACTGTGCCACAACACCAGACCCCCAGTGCCGTCTTAATGCTTGGGGGAAATCAGGTATTTCATAGGATGTAGGCACTTGGCAAACAAATCTAGAAAAAGTTGATGAAATCTAAAATAAGTTAGTTTGGGCTCCCTGGTGATAGCATTGCTCCTTGTAGGTGATGAATTATTATTGCCATCAATTATGATGATGTCCATCTCGTTCCACTGTCTCTGACCAGCCCAGGGGCCTGCTATGCATCCTTTGCTGAGGGAAGTAAAGATGGACTTGCTCTCTCAGCAGGAAGTGAAACCTCCCTGTCACCCAGTAAATTGCACCTGTAGCTTTGTGCACTGGGCCTTCCCTGCACATCAGTGGTTACAGCTGAGAGAGAGTGAACCTCCCACACTGGACAGATAGCGTGCCTCTCAATGCTCCTCCTGAATGTGTGTGATCCCAAATATGGTTTTGTTTTAATGTTTGTTTTCATTTACTAGAAAGGCAGAGGGAGAGTGGGGAAGAGAGAGAGAGAGAGCTTCCGTTTGCTGGGCCACACCCCAGGTTGCAAGGGCTGCACCAGGCAAGACCAGAAGCCCAGAACTCCATCCTGGTCTCCCATGTGGGTGGCAGGGACCCAAACACGTGGGCAGCCATCTTCCACCGCCTCCCAGGGTGCGTTAGCAGGAAGCTGAATCGGAAGTCGAGGAGCCGAGATCCAAACCAGCACACCAGTATGGGATGTGGGCACCCCACGTGGTGCCTCAACCTCCTATGCCACAGCACCCATTCTTTTTTTTTTTTTTTTTTTTTTTGACAGGCAGAGTTAGACAGTGAGAGAGAGAGACAGAGAGAAAGGTCTTTCTTCCGTTGGTTCACCTCCCAAATGGCTGCTATGGCCGGCGCTGTGCTGATCCGAAGCCAGGAGCCAGGTGCCTCTTCCTGGTCTCCCATGTGGGCACAGTACCCATTCTATCAACGGGTATTAACACTTTCCCAGTGCTTACTGTGGGGCAGGCGTAAGTACATGTTTCAGGTACATAACTCATGTGAAGACCAAAGCCCTGTGAACCAGGTCCTGTTACTACTCTTAGTACTGTTACTACTTTTATGTGATGGAAGCTGAGACACAGGCAGAGCCATTCCTGCCCAGACTCTTGTGGCTGGTGTGTGTGTGTGTGTGTGTGTCACAGAGCCAGCGTGGACCCAGCCAGGCCGATAGCGAAGTCTGTGCCCTTACTGAGCCCATGTCCACACACATGGTGGTGCCTAGGTATCGGTTTGACGTCTACCAGTGTTGTAATGTATTTATTTTTCTACTCCGGTCATACTGCACACAGTGATCAGTGTGCTCTTTTCCAAAAGCCCCCAGCTGGGCAAGAGGACAAGGGCTCAGGTGCTCAGCACCTGGCTCTTGGCTCTGCAGATGGCAGATGGAGAAGCAGCCTCCACTGTGCCCTGGGATCGCCCAGTGGCTGGTGGAGTTCTTGGCAGCAGATGTAGCTCAGTGCTGCTCTGGGGTTCTGTGTCAGGCCTGGGAGGTTTTGAAGAGCTTGGGAAGCCAGATCTGTATTAGGAAGTTGGTTGATAGACGAACGTAAGAGCAAAGGGATGGGGCTCCCTCGGATGGCGGCTGTGCTCCCCATGTGTGTGTGATGCCCAATGCGTAGCAGTGGTTGAGGGAGGCTCCTGGGCTATGAGACACAAGGCCAGCCTCCTGGGAGTGTTACATGGTCAGGGAGACTCACACAGCACAGGCGACCCCAGCGGGGTGTGGTCAGGACAGTCGTCCCTGGAGCCAGAGAAGGGTCCCTGAGTGACTGAAGTCACAGGGGATTTCCTGGAGGAAGCTTGCCATCCACACCCTTTCGGGACCTCACATAGGGTCTCATTCTTCTCAATGCTTTCTTCATTGGATTAGTCCATCCCGTTCCACCAGGCAAATCCCTCTTCCCGTTCTGGGATGTGGATTGATCTTTGAGTGGAGCTAAGAGACATCACGTGAGCAATGGCACCCTTGTGGGAAAATACACTCTCAGTGTGCTTGGAAGAAGGCTGAGGCCCCAGGGGCAGGCCGGCAACAGCAGGTGTCCAGAGCGGGCAGATGACGGAGGGGAGTGCTCGGGGAGCTGGGTGACCTGGAGTGTTAAGGTGAGCAGGGCCACGTGGGCGGCAGACGCAGCGCTGACCCTGAACCTGTGCCACGTGAGGGATGGCTGGAGGAGCCAGGGCTGTTTAACTTGGAGGAAGTGAGACATGATTCCTGTCTTCAAGTATTTGAGGGGGTGTCATATGAAGCAGGAATTAATCTCAGGATAGCTCCAGAAAGGCACAGTTTGGGCCAACAGGGGCACGTTTCCAGAAGGCAGAGTTTAACTCAAGAGGGAGGACTGAGCAGAGGATATGAACCGGGTGTGAAAGAATGTATGTGCAGATACACTAATCGCTGGGAAAACTCAGCTCCCTGCTCATCAGAGCTGTGAGCTCCAGCAATCCGATACCCTCTCTTTCCTAGCAAACGGCAAGAAGTAGAAAAGGCAAATCCATAGGGTTTCTAAGGCTCGGGAAACAGGACACCTCCGTGTGTGCCGATGGGGACACACATTAATACAAATCTTTTGTCGAGTAATTTGGCAGTAAGTTAAATGCCTTAAAGTGTGCATTCCTTAAGATACAGGATTCGCGCTTTTAGGGAGTTATTCTAAGGCATTCATCAGAGTTGTGTATCTATTTAAGCATTATTTATAATTGAGATAGCTTCATTCATCTAAATGGCAGCGCTAGAGAATTGTTTAGAAACGACATGAGATCTCCATATGGTAGAGTCCTGGACAACTGGGCAACAGGCATGTTTTCAAAGGATATTTTCGAACCAACGAGGTGCTGAGGAGTATTGAAAGGAGTAGCAGGCTCCAAACATGCGCACCACAGTCCCGATTTTAGTTTTAAATGGTAGATGACCAAAGCGTGCCTGCACGCTGAAACCCACAGGTGGCTTGTCAGTCCCTGTGGCTGCCGGACGGGAAGTGGCCGGATGCTTGTCTTCTGTCCTTGTTGTCTGCGTTTGCAAGAGAAAATGACATTTTTGGGACATCAGAAGAGGCCTTCCAGACCACTGGCTTGCGTGATTTGCGGGGAACTTAGAAGTTGCGTCTTCCGGGCTCTGGTTTCTGAACTTGAGCTGGTCTTGTGTCTGGGAGGCGAGGCTGTCTCTGTGCACGAGGAGATTCGGGGCCTGCAGGACACCTCGCTGCCTCCACCCCCCTCCACGGCTGTGTTCTCCGGCTGTTGACACTCTTGACTGATTCTGAGCACACTTAGCACACACAACGTTATGCTGTGGTCAAGACCTATGGCTGTGCTTTGTTCATTTTCTTATCCCAGAACATAGCTCAGAAATGACCTAGAGTAGCATTGATATTTTGTAAAATACTGGATGGGTGGATGGAGAGACAAACCCAGAGAAGCAAGCTCATGCTTAGACAAAATAACTAGTCACAGGGCCGGTGCTATGGCATAGTGGGTAAAGCCACCATCTGCAGTGCCAGCATTCCATAGGGCCCCAGTTCGAGTCCCAGCTGCTCCACTTCCCATCCAGCTCTCTGCTATGGCCTGGGGAAGCAGTGGGAGATGGCCCAAGTGCTTGGGCCCCTGCACCCATGTGGGAGACCTGGAGGAAGCTCCTGGCTCCTGGCTTTGGATCGGTGCAGCTCTGGCCGTTGCAGCTATCGGGGGAGTGAACCAGCGGATGGAAGATCTCTCTCTTTCTCTGCCTCTGCCTCTCTGTAACTCTGCCTTTCAAATAAATAAATAAATAAATCTTTAAAAAAAATAGCACCCCGGAGAGAAGAGCATGTGGAAGAATTTCTTGCCAGAATTTCCAACATAGAACCCACTTTCCCAGAAGTCTTGTAAGATGGTACAGACAGTCATCTGGCCTAGATGAGGTGGCTGGGATGAAGTCATGGCCTCTTACCCTATTCTAAGGTCATGGATTTGGAGCATTGGAACAGCAACTCACTCGGTGACTGAGCGGTGCCTTGTAAATGAACCAGTCTCCCCCATGCAAGCACGTGGGCATGAGCTCCTCAGTGGTAAACAATGACTTTGCTAGAAAATGGGAACATTCCTGAGCTCCAGAGTTGCAAAATATATCCAAAGGCAACCTCCAGAATCTGCCAAGGTGGGCAGCAGAGGCGGACGTTGCGGGGCAGAGGAGCCCTTTATAACAGGTTCTTTGAAAGCCCACCTGCAGCAGGTGTGCTCACACCTGACCCTGGTAGCTGTGCACCTGTGGCCTCCCTGTCCGTCCTGACTCCATGTTAACTGCAGATGCCAAAATGTGTTCTGTGTATCCCGGAAGCTCTTTCTGTTACACAGTAGTCTTCCTAGTTAGCCTCACAACATCTTATACGACACAAGCGCCCTTCAACAAGTTCATAGTGGGGAAGCAGGCATGTAGCCTGGTGGATAAGATACCTGTGCCTGTTTCACAGTAGCTGGGTTTGAGTCCTCGCTTCTGACACCAGCTTTCTGCTCACATAGACCCTGGGAGGCAGTGGTGATGGCCCAAGTCATTGGGTTCTTGCCGCTCACGTGGGAGACCTGGGTTGAGTTCTAGTTCTCAGCTTTGGCCCTGACTCAGTCCCTGCTGCTGCAGGCATCTTTATCTCTGCCATTCAATGAAATCGTAAGTTTATTTGGATGCAAAAACATTTTCCAGTCCCATGCATACCAGGATTCTTCGGAAAGGTTGTGAAAGATGCTTCTTCTGAAAACCATGTGTGGATTTCCAAAAGTGCTTCGTGACCAAAATGACTTTCTCTTTAGTTCAAGGGTTTTTGAAGCCCCATTGTCTAGGTTTCTTCTGACATGTTGGGGACTATGGGAAAAAGAAAACAAGGCAGAGACACAAAGACAGCTCCCTTATTTAACCTTTCGGTTCCTTAGTGTGTCAGAAATCACACATCACAGCATCACTTTTTTTTTTTTTTTTGACAGGCAGAGTTAGACAGAGAGAAAGGTCTTCCTTCCATTGGTTCACCCCCCAAATGGCCACCGATCCAAAGGCAGGAGCCAGGTGCCTCCTCCTGGTCTCCCATGGGGTGCAGGGCCTAAGCACTTGGGCCATCCTCCACTGCACTCCCGGGCCACAGCAGAGAGCTGGCCTGGAAGAGGGGCAACCGGGACAGAATCCGGCGCCCCAACTGGGACTAGAACCCAGGGTGCCGGCACCGCAGGTGGAGGATTAGCCTAGTGAGCCGCGGCACCAGCCCACAGCATCACCTTTACAATTTCTGGGGTGTGTTCAGAGTCCAAAGGACACCTGGAAACTGCAGACAGGACCTGCCCCACCCTGTGGTCATGACCCCAGCACCTTGCTCTTCGCAGATCAACATGCGGCGCTGATCCGGAGAAGCCTCCTCTTCCAGTAATGGCCCTGGGTCTGCTGGTCTCTGCACGTAACAGCCCGCGGCACGGGTGTGGCTAACTGTCCTGTGTCTGCACAGGAAAGCCAACCTAGGGGTGGGCGAGCTTGACCCCGAGCTCCTGACCTCACACGGGGAGCATCCAGGTCGGGCGGGGCCCCCTCGTTGGCGCCCCGTGTGTTTTCTCAAGGGTGCAGTCGATGGTCTTCTGCACTGAGCTGTAGACTGTCAGTAAGCCTTGACCACAGCGTGCCTGGGGCCTGAGGTTATTTTGGGGTTTTGGCCAGAATCTGCAGAGGTCCTGCCAGAGTTGTCACTTCCCCGGACAGCTCAGCCCTGCCGTGAGCTCATCCAGTCTCGCCTCTTGCCATTTCCTTGTTCGACTCCTTTGTGTTTCTGTTTCCCATCACTTGGAAAATCTCCAAAAGTTGCCTTTCTGTGTTGAGGCCACCACGACACAGGGCCACGGCTGGACCCCTGCTCGCTCCTGCCCCCGGCCACCCTGCCTCGTCTGTGCTACCTGATCCACTCGGGACCTCCCCAAGGCCATGGGCTCCTTGTTCTCTGGTGGGCAGAGTGTTCTTGTGTTTTCTTCCGTGGGTGCCCACTGGCACTTGTCTAGGTCCCGAGTCGAGTCAGACACGGTCCTTGTGCAGTGCAGCGGAGGAGAGGCAGGTGGGCTGCAGGCTGTTGCAAAGCCGGGGATCAGGGGTCATCCCAGGGAGACACACGTGGGAGGGAAGGGGCACATGCTGGACCGTCATGGCCAGCTTCTCCCTCCTGCTCGCCGTGACCGGGCCTTCGATACGCGCTTCACTGCGTGGCACATGACGTGTGCAGAGGCGCAGGAGCTGTAGTGAGACCGCGTCATCGTGTGTGAAGCTCACCGTGCACTGGCTCAGTGGAAGTCTCTGAAGTTATGATGCTGTTTCCCTAGGAGGTGCAGTCGGGGTTGTCAGCCCCATTCTGCAGATGAGACCCCTAAGGATTCAAACAGTGAAGCAGGCAGCCCAGGCCACGCTGCTAAGTACGATGCACGCTGAGTTGCAGGTCGGGCGTTCCTGGTGCTCATGATACGCTCTGCTTCCTCCAAGTGGGAGAAGGGCTGTGCTGGGAGCCACATGGGAATCACTGGGCTGTTTGGGGAGGACAGTGGACCGGAATCGTGTCAGATCCTGGGAGTGAGGCCTCATTGGCTACCCTGGGGGCTCGGCTCCTTCCAGCATTCCAAAGTCATTGCAAGTCCCTGGAGTGTTTTACAGATCACTGTGGAAGTGGGAAGAAAGTGGAGGGGTGGGGACAGGAATAGGCCTGCAGGCGCAGGGGCCCAAGAGGGCTGATACCTGTGCAGTATCCAGGAGACGCAGTGAGGCTGAAACAGGCCATGCAGAGAGGGAGTGCCGAGACCATGCGGGTCGGGGGAGGCGATGAGTGGGACAGAGGTGGGGTGGCCTCAGGCCAGGACCCCAGACCCTGGGTGGGGAAGCTGGGGTGCAAACCTCTGACTCCAGAGGCAGCTTAAGTGTTGTGCTCGGTCACCTTGCTCTCCCTGTCCATTAATGCAGAAACAACTGAGATCTTAGATCCAGGGTTTTAGATATTTGGTCATTATTGTGTTCTATCATCTATCCATCTATCCCTCTACACATCCATCCATTCATCCACCCATCCATCTCTAGATCTATGCATCTCTTTTTTTTTTTTTTAAATTATTTTCCCTTTGAAGGGCCCAGACACAGAGACAGAGAGGGGTCTCCGTCCATCACTCCCCAGATGTCTGCAACAGCCAGGGCAAGCCCAAGCCAAAGCCAAGCCAGGAGCTCCATCTACGTCTTTCACCTGGGTGGCAGGGACCCAAGTACTGGAGCCATCACCTGCTGCCTGCCAGGGTGCACATTCACAGAAAGCAGGGATCAGGAGTGGAACCAGACACTCCAATATGGGATGTCTTTACCCAATGCCTCTCTCTCTCATCCGTCTGTTGCCATCACCTATCTTTCAGGAAGCAGGTTTGCCGCGTGCAGCCAATTGCTGACGATCCTCCCTCCAGCGAGTCAGACGCTAAGCTGGCTACACTGGTGCTCAGCCTTCCTTTGCTCTATACCATGCTCCCTCCACTATCTCATTCCATTTCTCAGTGCCGGGATGAGTCTTTAATCGCTTCCCAGAAGGGTTAGCAGGTGCCGCACTGCGTGACTCCTTGCAAGTTTGAAAAGCCGCTGGCTGGTGAACTGGGGGGATGTAGACTTCACCCTCAGGACTCTGGGGACCCTGCCCCACCGTGGTCAGAGGCTGCCACTGTCGAGAAATCTGAGACCAGCCTGCATTCTCCCTTTCAAGGTGGTAGCCTGTGTTTCTTTACTTCCATGACACCAGCAGATTGTTTTTGCTTTGTCTTTGGAATTCAAGATGTCCGCTCCGATATGTCAGGTGCAGGTCTGTTTTCATTCATTTTAATCGGCACTGGGTGGCCCGCTGCAGTGTGCAGGCTCGGGTCTTTCTTCCTTAGGGGGAAATTTGTCTGGGATTTTCCAGCCGCTGTGGTTCCCAGCTGCTCTCCTGACTCCGGGAAGCTCCATGTCCACATCTCGGGTCTCCTCTTGCTGTCTCTTAGCCTTCTGCTCATCCACTTATTTCTCAATCCGGTCTTCTGTTCAGGGTTGCAATTTATTCATTTCTTGCTGACTTTGGCAAATACGCTTTTCAGCTGACCTCAATCTCCGCTGCATTAAAGCGATGCCTCTTTCAGAACTGTCACGTCCTCTTCGGTGGCACGGGGAAGCTGGATTTAGATTTTCCTCTCTTGCTATAAAAAAGCCCTCTTTTCTATACAGAGCATTTGCTTGGATTCCACAACTCAAGCTCCATTTCTTCATATGCTCTTGACTTTCACCACATGGCTCATCCATTGCTGAGAGTTGAGAATGATTTCGTCATTGATCCCGTGGGTTCCAGAAAGATCTTTCGGGGCCTGACAAGGGCAGAAGAGGAGAATTTAGCATTGCAGCAATTTTACGGTCCCCTGACCCAACGTTCCCTAGACTATTCATGAGGGCTGGGGTGGACGGACCGGGAGGACTAAGTCCTCAAGGACCCGGATGGAAGTGCTGTGTCTGCCACTGGCACACTTCCTGGGGGAGGAGGCATCAAGTTCTGCCCTTGGCCATGACTTAGCCCTGGGCTGTGCTAATCTCGAGCTCTGAGCTTGTAGATTGGTCCTTCTGGGGGTCCCTGCACCCACTCCCCACTCCTTCTACTTCATGCACCAGGAGTCTGCAGCTTCAAGGGAAATGTCTACTAAAATAATGCACGAATTTCAAAAACTGATGCACCAAAAGTAGACCTACCCTTTCATTCATTTTCTCTGAACTTTTCGAAGCTCTCTTGCCCAGGGAATCTGGCTTGGTTAGCTTGTCCATCAGTCTGGTCTTGCCTGAACCATACGTTGCCAAGTATCCTCACAACTGTGAAATTTCCCTGACTTCTGGGGCTGGTGTATACTTCTCCCAGTTCCAGATGGCGGTCGTTTCCATCGGAGTTTGGGAGGGAGTGCTAGTGACACATTTACAGTAGTTACACAGTCACACAAGTGGCCTCAATTTGTCGTTTCGAGCCCAAAGCACCAGCTGCACCTCAAAGCTCTGCTTTGCAAAGCCGGGGATCTGTGTCTTTAGGGTCACCCGCAGGCTCCCTGAAATGCAGAATCCCCTTCAGATGGGCATCTCCCCGTGTGTCTCCCAAGTTCAAGTCTGGAGAGACGAAGTGAGGGCTCCACGGTCAGTGGGAGACCTGGCATTCTGTATTCCTGCCTCGTGCATCCTTCTGAAAGTCACATATCAACTTCTCGGGGGTGAGACCCCTTTATCTTTGTTGAAACTGCATTTCCCATATGTGTTTGGCTGCAGAAAATATTTTTTGTGCCTAAAACTTGCGAATATTCTCAGAGAGTGCTTTGGAAACATTCCCTGAGCTTGCATGGAAGGTGGTTGCTTCTCCCCTTGTGTGTTGGGGGATGCAGAAATGCATGTGATTCACCTGTGAAGACGTAAGTCCCAGGGCGGCCTCCACGCAGCGTGGGGGAGAGACAGTCCTGTTTTTGCCGGATGATTGCATGCGGTGGACGCAGTCCTGGGTAGGAAGCGTGTCTGGCCGATGCCAAATCTCCTCCCACACAGCAGGTCCCAGTTACATCTCAGGGGTGCTGTTGGAGCTCTTCAGGGTTGATTTAGCCCTGGCACGAGGGAAGAGTGTATCCAAGGAGAAGGCCATTTGATGGAGGGCGAACGAGCCTGTGAGACAGACCAGGGAGTCATTGCCGTCTGTCAAAGTGGCCGCAATTATCCCGTTCCTACTAGAAACCACTTTGATAGATGCCGCAGCGCTGTCAGGAGGCGCTCCCTCCTGACACCCAGTTCTCCCCTTGGCTGTGCGCCCATCCTCAGAGCCATAAGACAAACCACGTGGCACCGGAATCCGCAGGCTCTGTTTTCCCCCTCAGTCGGTGACCCCCTTGCGAGTCTCGTGCATGGCTGAGCCCCTGGTCTGCCACACACTGGGGGTGCTGTCCCTCCTTTCTCACATGGGGACACCGTCACACACACACACGCACATCCACACACACGCCCTGCTGCCACCACCACCAAAGGTCTGATCACAGCTCCCCCTGTGGCCCCCAGCCCCACCGCACACTCTGCCAGGAGGCCTACAGGCAGACAGAGCTCAGCCACACCAGGAGCTGGCTCGGCCAAAGTCAAGGTCTGTCTCTCTCCTGTCTGACCAGGGCAGGGGGTCAGCCTAGACCTGCACATGTTGAGAGCCACGGGTTTGGTTGGTGTGCCGCTCTGCAGAATATTCCCATTTTGCCAATAATTCTTTTTTTTTTTTTAATTTTTTGACAGGCAGAGTGGACAGTGAGAGAGAGACAGAGAGAAAGGTCTTCCTTTTGCGGTTGGTTCACCCTCCAATGGCTGCCGCGCTGGCCTGCTGCGGCTGGCGCATCGCGCTGATCTGAAGGCAGGAGCCAGGTGCTTCTCCTGGTCTCCCATGCAGGTGCAGGGCCCAAGCACTTGGGCCATCCTCCACTGCACTCCCGGGCCATAGCAGAGGGCTGGCCTGGAAGAGGGGCAACCGGGACAGAATCCGGTGCCCCGACCGGGACTAGAACCCCATGTACCGGTGCCGCAGACGGAGGATTAGCCTATTGAGCCGTGGCGCTGGCCGCCGATAATTCTTATTAGTCCCATTTCCCGCAACTTTGAGGAACCAGAGGCTGTGGCCTTCAGTAAATGGTAGAGGCAGGGTCTCCAAGTCAGGGCACCTGTGGTCACCCCAGAGCTGGACCCTTGGATGACCATCAAGCCGCTGACTTCCATTAATGGGGGCTCCAGGGCGGTGGCCATTTCCTATTAAGGATCCTATCTTGCAGCCAGTTTTTAAAAAGCACTTGTTCGTTTGTTTATGTATCTATTTGATAGACAGAATTCCTACCCATTGGTTCACTCCCCAAATGGCCATCACACCCGTGTCTGGGTCAGACTGTAAGAGTCCATCAGTGATTGATATTATTATTATTATTGCCTGAGAAAATCAAGCTTAGTTTCAGTTTGGGGTTCTTATAAGGGATACTGCAGAGAGAGCTTTGCACGTGAGTCTGTTTTCCTAAGTTATTTACTTTCTTATTTATTTAGACAGGCTCCCACACCCACTGATTCGTTCCCACAAATGCCGGCAATGGCTGAAGACCAAAGCCAGGGGCAGGGAACTCCATCCAGCTCTCCCACATGGGTGGCAGGGACCCGGTCACCTGAGTCCTCACTGCTGCCTCCCAGGTGTGCAATGGCAGGAAACTGTTGTCAGGAGCAGGAGGGGGTGGTGAGTCCCAAACTCAGGCTCTCTGGTGTCGGGCATCTTAACGGCCGGGCCACACGCCCACCCTGACTGCACAGGAATCTTTATCCCTGGATGTGGGGGCTGGGGAGAGGTGGGCTCAGCAGTGGAATGGGAGGACACACTGACGTTTCCATGGCTGCCACCAAGCTCTGCTGCAAAGCGAGATGGGCACAGGCCCTTTCTGCACCTGCCCCGACTCTGGAACTCTATGTTTGGCAGGTGCAGCAGAAGGAGAGGAAGAAGTCTTCTAAATGGGATGTTCTGCCTCAGTGATACTGAGCATCTTCCTCGGGAACATTTTCTCTACGCTTGGACTTCTTTGTGAATTGTCTATACCTGGGCAATTTGTGTTTTTCTAATTCCCTTCTTTAATAAAAGATATTTATTAATTTGAAAGCATTACAGAGAGAGAGAGAGGGAGGGACAGAGGAAGAGAGAGAATTCTCCATCTGCTGGTTCACTCCCCAGATGTCCACAGTGGCCAGGGCTGACCCACGCCAAAGCCAGGAGCCAGGAGCTTCTTCCAGGTCTCCCATATTGGTGCAGGGGCCCAAGCACTTGGGCCATGTTCCATTGCTTTCTCAGGCCACAGCAGAGAGCTGCATCAGAAGAGGAGCAGCCGGGACTAGAACCGGTGCCCATATGGGATGCTGGCATTGCAGGCGGCTACTTTACTTGCTACACCACAACACCGGCCCCTTTAATTCCCTTCTAGTCTTAGTATTTGTGCTTTTCTTACTCCATTTTAATTCTTACTCCCTTCTAATTCTACTGTTAGTTCTTTCTATTTCTTATGGCCTTCTAATTCTAAATGCTACTCCTTGGAAGACTAGGCGTTACACATATTTTCTTCCACCCTGTTGTCTTTTGATGTGTTTCTGCCATCTTGCATGGCTGGGTCGGTTTTGCCTGCTGTAAATGACACCCTCAGGACACCCTCCCTGCTGACTCAGCATGGTCCTTGCAAACCCAGAGCTGGCGATTCCAAGAAATCCCCAGAGCTGCTCCAAGAGCAGGGAATTCTCAGCCCACACTGCAGCTGTCCTTGCTCTCCGTCACTTCCTTTCCTCATCCTTAGGCTCTGCAGGCTTGACTGCCCTGCACTGCTGGTGCCTGGCACTGCCCGTGTCTCCCCACTGCCTCCTGCTAGACCCACGCGATCCCAGCACAAATCGCTGGGTCTCCTCCTTTATGGTTGAGCAGACCAAGCAACTCAACTTGCCAGAACCCACCAGGCGGTGAGTCGGGATCTGGCTTTTTTGAGAGGGGAGGGTCTGGGCCTTGGGGACACCTGCTGGGGCTCCCTGTTCCGGTTCGCTGAGACAGATAAAGGGGCGAGGTCTGCAGTGTTGATCACCTTTTACTTTCATTGTAGCTTTCTTGCTGTCAAACCTCGCGGGTTGACATCACCGTTGGCCGTAGTCCCTCTGCTGTGCGGTAGCACCCCAGAATTTTCTTTGCCTGTTGGGCTGACTTAGAACCTTTCTCGTCCTTATCCCCCTGCCCTCCCCAGCCTCTGTGCTCTCAGCGTCCATGAGAGCCACGTCTTTAAAGGCCACGTGTGTGTGCAATTAGGTGGAGCTTGTCTTTTTGCATCTGGCCCTTATCTCTTGAGACAGGAGATCAGTGGGGCCTCTGGCCTCACCGGGGTGCTCAGGGCCGTGAGCTGTGGCTGGAGGGCGATGCCGTGTGTAACGAGCCAGACGTGTCATGTCAGATGCACTGCCCCTCCCTGTTCCCAGGGTCACCCCACATCCCAGGTGCTCCCTTCGGGTCCCACTCCTGGTGAGTTCCACCCCATGAAGGCTGCACCACGATTCTGCCAGCAGCTGGCCAGTCACCGGGTGCGCGTGCACATTGCTTGCACAGTGCTGTTTGGAGGTCTGTTTGTTGCTCCTGCTTCCCAGAGTGGAAAGACGGCATCATTTAATCCTTAGAACATAGCAGGCATGCTGGTGAGTGTTTGATGCACCCCATAGGTGCCCAGGCTTACCAGTCTCACTAGGTAAGTCTTTAATCTAATCATCACCACTGAAAGGATGTATGCAACTTGATGTTCAAACATTACGTCTAAAAAATACAAATATGCCATTTTGATGAAGTGTTCCAGATCTGCTTCTATTACTGGTGGGAAAACAGTCATGATTGATTAGTGATGTCTGGTATGGGCACAGGAGGGGTTCTCTGGGTCTGGGCTGTGTGCTGGATTTATGCCACACCTGGCCTGATGGAAAAGAGAAGGCCTGATGGGTTGAATTATGTTCTTCCAAAAATTCTGAGATTGAAGTCCCAACCTTCAGTCCTCTAAAAGGTGACTTCCTGTGGACTAAGGGTCTCGGCACCTACAGTTAGTTCCAAGGAAGCCGCACTGGATGAGAGAGGTAACAGATGGCGTGTGTGGACACAGACATGGCAGGGAGAATGCATGTGAAGATGGAGGCAGCCTGGGGCATGGCCAGGACAGCCCTGCACGCCGGGGAGAGGCTGCCAGCAGACGCTCCTCTGCGAGGAGCCACCCCAGCGCCGGGAGCCTCTGACAGGTGCGTGGGCTGCCCCGCCTGCAGCCTCTCTGACAGCAGACCCAGCCCTCGGCTGCAGAGGAGCCTCTTCAAAAACAGGGAAGAGGAGGAAGACAAGGGAAGGGATAAAAGTCAGCAAACTCGTGAACCCTCAAGACTGAGTAGCCGTGAGAACTCGTGCTGCACTCGTGACGGCTAAGAGAGGCGATGTGACGGGAAGCTGTGTCTCTGGCCGCTGCGCATGCGTCTCATAAGCTTTGTGTTTCAGTGGAAATGTGTTTCAAGAGCCAGTAAGACTTTGTACTCAGTTCTTCTTACAGGAAACTGGCCTAATGAATTAATCTGAAATGCAAGCACGTTTTGAGGCACAAAGGTTTCGTTCATCTTAACTCCATTTTCAAAAAGGAAAAGGAGGAATTTCCGTGTCTGTAGCAGGGGCTACAGTGCACATCGACAGGCAGTCATTAAATATCCTATCTGGGCATTTGAAATCCATTTTTTTTTTAAGATCCATCCCAATTATTTGAGAGGCAGAGTTACAGAGAAAAAGAGGGAGCAACACAGAGAGAAATCTTCCAACCTCTGGTTCGCTCCCCAAATGGCCACAATGGCCAGAGCTGGGTTGATCTGAAGCCAGAAGCCAGGAGCTTCTTCCAGGTCTCCCACGTGGGTGCAGGGGCCCAAGCGCTTTCGCCATCTTCCGCTGCTTTCCCAGGCCATAGCAGGGAGCCGGATAGGAAGTGGAGCAGCCAGGACTCGAACTGGCACCCATATGAGATATCAGCACTGCAGGTGGCGGCTTAACCTTCTGCACGACCGCACCAGCCCCCAATTTTTTTAATAACATGCATTTTCCACGAACTTTGTGAAGACCCCTCATATGCATGCATAGGTAGAAGTGAACAACTGTGACAAGTGAACAAGTCTCATCATTCTTTAAAAGAAGAATGAAAATAAATTCTAAGAATGAGAGGTTTTAACAGAGAAATTTAAAAATGTATACATAAGCAAATAGTGTGTGCAACTTAGATTTTGTGCTAAAATATTTGGGAAGAAAGCTAATTTCTCAGAAAATATGCGGCCAAGCCGAATCAAGGGAAGTTGAAAGTGGTTTGAATGAGAACAGCTGAAAGCAGGCCAACGCTGAAAAACTGACAACTTCTCCCCAAATGATGCCATGTTTAGTGAGTTTTACAGACAAGTAATTTCTTTAAGAATTTATTTGAAAGGCAGAGTGATAGAGAGGGAGACACACACACACACACACACACAGAGAGAGAGAGAGAGAGAGAGAGAGAGACGCCCATCCACTGATTCACTCCCCAAATGACAATAGCCAGGGCTGGGCCAGGTCCGGGCCAACCTAAAGCCTGCAACTCCCTCTGAGTCTCCGAGGTGAGTGGTAGGGACCCAAATACTTGGCCATCGTCTGCTCCCTTTCCAGGTGCACTAGCAGGGAGCTGGATCAGAAGTGGAGCAGCCGGGACTTGAACCAGCTCTCTGAGATGGGACGCAGGTATTCCATGCAGCAGCTTGGTCCTCTGTGCCACAATGCCCACCCCTTGACAGATTATTTAAATACTTCTCAGAGCACAGGAAGAGACAGAGCATTTACTGCTGTGCTTTTTGATTGTTGCTTCCTTGGTGAGCAAGTAGCACCTCCATTTATTTATTGATTGATTGATTTTTAGCTTAAGAATACTTGGCAAATAAATATTGCGCATGTTGAAGATAGAACGTGGTGATTTGGCGCATGCACGCCTGGGTAGTTATGAGCATAATCAAGTCAGTGAGCACACCCATCGCCAGCACTGTCTACTTGCCTGTTTCATGCTGGCACAGGGGCGGCTCTTTGTACAGTAGTTAAGAGGCCGCTCGGGGGGCTCTCACCTTACGCTGCAGTTGTGTGGGTTTGAGCCCAGCTCTGCTTCTGGTTCCAGCTTCCTGCTAACGCCGCCTTAGGAGGCAGCAAGTGATGGCTCAGATGGACCCTGGCCACTCACGTGGGAGACCCAGGTGGAGTTCTTTGCTCTTGGCGTGGACCTGGCCCAGTCCCAGCTGTTGGAAGCATTTGGGTAGTGAACCAGCAGATGGGAGATCTCCATCTTTCTTTCTACCTTTGAAATAAAGTGAATGAATAAATATAAAATCTAAATACAATAAATTTCCCATTTATTAGAGGTAAAAGTGAAATGATAAAGTATTAGGTAAATATTTTGCATGATCCTAGACTTGAGGTCGTTCTCTGAAAGGAATGGCTCTGAAAAGCAAAAACCACAGAGTAAATCATGATAACTTTGGCTGTTTATACATTAATAATATTGTCTATAAAAATAGGCAAACAAATCAAACGCTTTATAAATAAACAACATAAAAAGTCACTTCTTAATGTGTAATGAGAGTATAAAAATTAATGAGAAGAACATATCAAATAGATCCTTTATATGGCAAAGCATGCCCAGGCTTTGTATAAAAGAAGAAATGGAAAACAAATATGTATGTACACCACCACTCAGATGAAGTCAAAGAAAAGCAAATATAAATAACAATAAAGCTCCCTGTACACTTGAGCCTGCAATTTTACTCCCAGAAATCACGGCTACAGAAATCACGGCTTCGGTTGAAGACTTTGGATACAAGGGTGCATATAACTGTATCATCCGAGTGGAAAGCGGGGGAAGTAAAATGCCTAAATGTGGCAGAGAGTGACTGGGACCAATCATGACACATCCACACACAGGAAAACGGAGAAAGAAGACGTTTCAATGTCTTGGAAGATTTTTCCTAAGTTATGAAGTTTCCGAAGCAGGTTATGAAACACTGGAAGAAGTGGGGGATATACAACATACACATATAGGGCATTAGCATAGGTCAGGATGATTCTTCTTACGATTTATTTATTTATTTGAAAGGCAGGGCTGTGTAGATGGGAGAGGGAGAGGGAGAGGAAGAGGGAGAGGGAGAGGGAGAGGGAGAGGGAGAGGGAGAGGGAGGGAGAGGGAGAGATATCTTCCACCTGCTGGTTCACTCCCCAAATGGCTACAACAGCTAGAGCTGGGTCAGGCTGAAGCCAGGAGCCAGGAGCTCCATCCAGCTCTCCCATGTGGGTGCAGAGGCCCAAGCACTTGGGCCATCCTCAGGTGCTTTCCCAGGCGCATTAGCGGGGAGCTGGAGGGAAGAGGAGCAGCCGGGACTCAAACTGGCACCCTTATAGGGTGCTGGCGCTGCAGGTAGATTCTCAACCTGCTGTGCCACAGTGCTGGCCCCAGCTCAAGATAATTGTAAGATTCATCCTGTTATCGATGGTTTCTAAAGGCCTGGACAGAAGTGTGCCAAATGTCCGTGATGGCATTATGGCGGGACTTATATCAATTTTGTTCCTTTCTCCTCTCTTTCACATTAAAAAAAAAGAAAAAAGAAAAAAACTTTGTTGAGCTATTATCCATGTAGTAAATTCACCCTTTAAAATTCACAATTCAATAGCGTTTAGTATTTTCAGGGAGTCGCGCAGTCAGCACTGCAGGGGATTTGGGGTTCATTTGATCACCTCAGAAAGAAGCGTCAGAGCCTTTAGCAGACACTCCACCGCCTCCCGACCCTGGGCGATCGCTAACCTACTTTTTAAAAAATTTTTGTTTTTTTAATTTCTAACACTTCATCAATTTAATGAAAGAGAAGAATGACATATTGTGAAATCCAACAAAGAATGTTATGAATTTATTTATTTATTTATTGTCTTTTTGTGATGTCATTTTATTTTTTAAATTTTTTCTAGGAAACCTTTTATTTAAGTTATGCAAACTTCATACATTTCATAAAGACAACTTTAGGAACATAGTGATCTTCTCACGGTACCCGCCCTCCCACCCACACGCTCACCCTTCTTCCTCGTCCCTCTCCTATTCCTATTCTTATTTTTTTTTTACTAAAATCCATTTTTCATAACTTTATACACATAAGATTAACACTATACTAAGTAAAGAGTTCAACAAATAGAATGAAATACTCTTTACTTTTTACTAAGATCCATTTTCAATTAATTTTATGCAAACATGATTATACTAAGTGAAGAGTTCAACAAAAAGTATGAAAAAGCGTTCCTCAGCGGTCGAGACAATTTGCCTATTTGAGAGGCAGAGTTACAGACAGAGGGAGAGACAGAGAGAGATCTTCCATCTGCTGGTTCACTCCCCAGATGGCTGGTTGGATGGTTCCAAAGCCGGGAGCCGGGAGCTTCTTCTGGGCCTCCCATGTGGGTGCAGGGACCCAAGCACTTGGGCCATCTTCTGCTGCTTTCCCAAGTGCATCAGCAGGGAACCAGATCAGAAGCAGAACAGCCTGGACACAAACTGGCACCCCGGGGCCAGTGCTGTGGCGTAGCTGGTAAAGCTGCCGCCTGCAGTGCAGAGGGTCCTTCAAAAGGGGACCTGGGTTTGGCTTCGGGGCATTTGCAGTGGTGGTTGCTTCGAGGCTTCTGGTAGAGCTTAGGGCGTGTCCCAGCCGGTGCTGACCCCTCGTCTAAAGCAGGCCCTTCAGCCCAGAGTGAGCACAGTGGCTCCCAGCTTCCCAGAGTTCAAGGCGGTGACCAGAGCTCCGCCGTCTTGTTGTGTTGTGCATGGACAGAAGGAGTGCTGACAGCCCCACCCAGCAACACCAGCTTCCACCTGGGGGGCAAGGCTGACCTTGACCTCTTGGCCACCTCTGCTGCCAAGAGAGTGGGCACATTGCCACTGTGGACAGATCAGGCCCTTTCTAGAAGGAAGAGAGAGTGTACCCCAGGGAAGGCGACTGGCCGGCTTGTCTACCAGCAGTAGAAAGCGGAGCTGGTGTGTGTGGGAAGAGTTGGGCAGAGCTGAGTTCTTTTTTTTTTTTTTTTTTTGGACAGGTAGAATTAGACAGTGAGAGAGAGAGACAGAGACAGAAAGAAAGATCTTTCTTCTGTTGGTTCACTCCCCAAATGGCCTCTACGGCTGGCACTGTGCCAATCCAAAGTCAGGAGCCAGGTGCTTCCTCCTAGTCTCCCATGCGGGTGCAGGGCCCAAGCACTTGGGCCATCCTCCACAGCAGAGAGCTGGACTGGAAGAGGAGCAGCTGGGACTAGAACCTGGTGCCAATATGGGATGCCGGTGCCGCAGGTGGAGGATTAACCAAGTGAGCCACGGCGCCAGCCCCCAGAGTTGAGTTTGAAGGGCCTGTGAGACGGAGGGGGGTGTTTTGTGTAGGCAAATGGAGTGTGGGCCTGGAACTCCAGGGGAAGTCCTGATGAGGCATACAGTCTTGGTTCTCACGGATGCATGGTTAGGAACAGAGGCAATGGGAGAAGGACCCAAGATCAAACAAACAAAAAGAGGTGAAGAGGAGCCTCTATCCAATGGCAACTTGCAAAGCAGCAGTTCTTTATATATATATATATATATATATATATATATATATATATATATATATAAAGCTTTTATTTAAAGAATATAAATTTCCAAAGTACAGCTTATGGATTACAATGGCTCCCCCCCACACAACTTCCCTCCCTCCCGCTACCCTCCCCTTTCCCGCTCCCTCTCCCCTTCCATTCACATCAAGATTCATTTTCAATTCTCTTTATACACAGAAGATC